>VWZZ01000183.1:565642-714835 GCA_013399095.1 Psophia crepitans
TCAAAGTGGCATGAAAACTGTCCTACTGGTGGTGCTCTTTTCACTACACTTCTGTGTGTGCAACTCTCACTTCCAGAGGTTGTTTTCGTTTCCGGTGAATTCCCAACAAACATCAGCACATGCTAAAGCCAAGATATAAACAGCTTGAATCACAAACGCACTTCTGCAACCTGCAACTTCTTGGTTGTCTAGCAATACTTTGTAATAAATCTACCAAGTGCTGTAAGACAGATGAATAGAAAACATAGTGCCTGTATTTAGGAAGAGGTTAGCCAGCAGGAGAGAAGGGATGTGGATAACCACAGTCCTTGAATTCCGACTTCAGTGGTATGCAAAGCTTCAGAACAGCTTTTAAGGGAAAAGATAATTAAAGACATGGAGGTCAAATGAAAATGGCATAAAATACAGCATAGGCTTAACGAAAGTAGATCGTACCAGATTAACCTCATATGTTTCTTTGACAAGATAACCTACATTCTAGACAAAGGACATGTGATTGATCCCATCTGTCTTAACTTTAGTGCAGTCTATGATAACACTCAGGGATTATTAGTAAAACAGGAAGAGATGGGGATTAAAAGAGAAATTGTGAGGATGAAAAGCTGTCTCAAGTCAGAGACAAAGTATACTTTTTGAAAGGGAAGGTTTATGGCTGAAAGGAGGTAATAAATGAGGCTTCTCAAGAATCAGCTTTGACCCCACTTTATATAACTTTATAAAAGTCACTAATGATCAGGGAAGAAAAATCAGGAAAACACTCATAAAAAAATAAAATAACTCACAAACAGATAGTGTTTTCAGCACAGGGAAATACTGGACTACAGTACACAAAGAAATGGATAACATTGAAGACTAGGTTAATAAAATGGGAAGAAACCTGAAAGTACAAACTGAAGAATCACAATCCTTGGGACTAACAGCAAGAAATTCTCCTGTAGACTGAATGCTCTTCCCTTGGGAATGGCTAAGGAGAAGAAGGACTTGTTTCTGCTTGCTGCTCTGTAGGAGGGCTATGAGCCACTAATACAAGGGCGTTGTGAAAAAAAGCAAATGCCATCGTAGCATGTGTAAGCAAGATCTGCTTCTGTAGAGATGGGAAAGATGCTTGGTAGTTGAAGAAATAAATGGAAAGAAATACAAGGAAGAATTACAGGAGTAATCAAGGGAATGAAGAAACTATTTTTGGTGTAAAGTCTAGAAGAAACTTGAGATAGGAAGACTGAAAGGAGCAAGATTGTTATAAAATCAAAACAAAATTATTTAGGCTAAAATCAGAGTTCGCCCAGGAATGAATAAGTACAAGCTTTAAATGGGATTGCTTGGGCTTGAAAAACATAGACTCAAGAATTAGAGAAGTTTTTTGGTGGGAATAAGAGGGATAAGAAAACTAGTTTTAACATACAGTCTTACAGTGAAGGACATCATGCAATACAGTCCTTGCACTAGCCAGGGATGGCACTCAATTAGCTGTGAAATCTCCTTTCCAGTCCTGTATGTTACCTTTAACAGAAGCAGTAATCCAAATCTGCCACGTAACAAGAACAGTTAGAGAACACATTTTGGCAGAGCAGAAGCTTATTCCCTGGAGGTTGTTTGAGTGGGTTTGGTTGGTTTATTTTTTTAACCAACAAAATTTAATCTGACAGGCAATCTTGATAACCAGGAAAGGCCAGTGACTTTCTGTTTGCAGCGGCCACCCCTTGCGTAAGCAGTGCAGAGGAGGGGAGGCAGTGCTGTGCAGTGCACAGACTGCTGTGACCTATTGCTGTCACCCACCATGGTGCACAAACCCTCAAACCTGACAGGGAGAGGCTATGAGAGCAGCGCCGGGGGTGGACACACATTTGTTTCCGGTAAGAGGTTTCCTCCTGTTTTACATTCCCAGTATCTCTGTGCAGCTGGCAAAAGCAGGCTTGAGGCACAGGCTGCCAACGTGTCCTGTGGTAGGTTTAACCTAGGTAGTGTAAGTCGCAGGAAGTGTGAAGATGTGGCAGAGTGGATTCCAGCGGGACTGCAGCAGCCCTGCCAGGGACCGGGGGTATGTGTATTGCAGTTTAATCATCGCCAGCAAAGTGTGCTTCCCACGCTGACGTTTTTTATGTAGACATATCCTCCAAAGCTAATAATCCTTACTATCCAGAGGATTCTACACCTAGAAACACACAGCAGTTTAATTTGTACTTGATACTGTGTGAAAACAAGCGGGGAGCTGAGCGCCAGCCTCTCTGGGTTTCACTATCCTAATATAGACACATTTCATTACTTTTGTCCAATTTATTGGGGTCTTTCTCAGTCCACTGATGGCCTGCATTATTCATATACATGAAACTGGTAGGAGCAATATATTAGCCAAAGACTGTTTACGATGCACTGAGAGGAGATTACCCAATTGAGACAGTGCTCAAGTGCTTCCCAGTCAAAGCGCCACTGCAATTGTAGATGCAGAAAGTGGTTTTTTCCTATCACTTTTTTAATCCTCTCTCAATTCTTTAATGACCCAGCCGGTTATATAAACATAGAAAAGTGTTTCAGCAAACGTACTTCGGGGAGGTTTAACAGACCTGGGAAGTATTGTTACGTGGAAATCATCACCGCTAGTGATGCAGGCAGCAGTAACTCAGCAGCGATCTGAAATGTGACAAAAACCACATGAAACAGAAGGGCCATAAATGAAAATACTTAAGCTGTCAGGATCAGGACAGAATATGTGAACTAATACAACATCATTTCTTTTGCAGAATTAAATAATTTAGTGAAAGATGGGTTTGTTTGATACACATCAAACTCATTTAAGATGACAAAATTCAGTCATTTTCTAACCTCACATGATGAAGTTCCGTACTACCAAAAAAAGCCAGTCTTCCCTAACCTATGCATATTACTCCAAAATATCCTTTATTAGCTGCTTCCTGTAGGGAAATGCTGTAGCACAGGACAGCAGGCTGTAGACAACAGATATCTGCTACTTGCTTTTTAAATGACCTGTGAGGGCCCAGGCTTCCCCCAGGTAGCCCCACTCCTATCATGAAGCAATAGGCCAAACCTGCAGAGCCTTGCAGATGCTTTGCACCATGTTAGCAACACAAAGCATCAGGCTGGGTTTATCACCCAAGAAACAAACATAGCCTTCCATTTTCATGGTCAAAAAATGGAGATCACAGCCAGACATATTTCCTTTGAGTTATTTCACAAGTCTCACAAGAACAGTTGAAATTCATCAATTTATCTTGAACTGGATTCCTAGAACTGCTTTTACCTTAAAACCAAGCTCTGAGTACTAGCCTACAGCCACTACGGATCAGTGCAGTGCTATTTTGATCCCTCTCCAGTGCAAGGAGACAGCACCAACTGCCTTTTGGAGGCACATGATCCACCAGGGCCTTCTTAATATATGAATATAAATTTAGAAGCCAACTTGAACACACGGCTCTTTGCACATTACTTTTGTTTTTTAGCTGCAAGACTCAGAGTCTTTCTGTCATTGCTATACCATGGCAAATGACAAATAGGCTTCTGTCTCCTAATGCTAGTATCCAAAAAAACCACAAGGTTGTAGACTCAGTTGTCAATGGCAACAGCAATATCATTGTTTAGCCTCTAATTAATAGCATAGAGTGAGTGCAATTATCAGTAAGCTTATATTTCTACAAATAGCAATTCTGGTTCCTTTGTGCACAAATATTATGCAGCGCACAACCCTAATCCAGCTGCCCAGAATGGTGCTTACCTGTGGAGTTTGTCACAGATGACTCCCAACTTCAATGTTCAAGACTCCTCCTAATGATAGATGACAAAGACTTCCACACTCTAATTATTATTAGTTGTATTTCATCAACTTTATAGATTTCCAAAGGGCAAATTCTGAGGCTTTTTGTCCCTGCCCTATTATATTCCCAGTGTGGCTAGGTAGTCTCGTGGGGTTACATGTGGAAGCCGGAGTTATGTTCCTGCTGCAAATTGCCTCTGGAGAAGCTTTTCTTTCCCCTTCACTCTGCTACTTGCATAAGTCAGCCTGCTGGAATATCCTGCTGACTGCTAGGTGGCTCCTCTTGTTCACTGTATTGTATTTTTCCTGTAGGTCTTGAGAAGCCCAAGCTTCCATGCAAAAATCCAAGTCATCTGAACTGGTTCACACAGAGAACAACATCCTCACTCTTTGTATCTGGAGGTATAGCAACTGCTTTCACTTGAATATTTAGCCAAACCACATAGACATTTGTCCACCCTTTGCATAACCCCACTTCCCTGTTTCCCTGTCTGAACAGGCAAGGAGTTTTAGGATCATAGGAACAAATGCTAGCAACTCCAGCAATAAGTTGCACTGGTGTCCAAATTATACTTCCCTGATGCTTCTTTACCCCATCTCCAGCAAGCTATAGCTTGCTCTTGGCAGGGTATTTATGGATAAGATGATGCAAAGTCATGCTATCCTCAGATATAAGATAGGAGTCAGTTAAAGCAAGGATGAGCAGGTTTTCTTTGGGGAAACAAAACCAATTCACACTCTATTTCTTTATTTTCTTTCAGAAAGAGGAAAAGTTCAGACTGTGACCATACTGGGAAGGGCGAGACCTTCTTAAGGATGTCTGGCTGTAGCCAAAGATTCCTCTGGTGATCTAGTTGAGTGATGGAAAGGATTTCCCAAACTTGCCATTTCCCTCTGGGCAAGTAACTGCAGCATATTATTTTAACATCTGAAACTCCGTCTTAAAACCAGGAAAGATTTTGACCTTGTGACTGTCTTGAAGGCTGCTGCATTGCTCGAATAGAAACCTTCTTCCCACTTCAACTCTATATTTATTCATGGCCCTCTTACATCTGTTTCTCTTACACCAGCATTGTTCTCTACCTTAAATATCTCTTTTCCTTTGTAGAGTTTACCTCCCTAATGTATTTATAGATAGCAATCATATCCCATTCTCAGCCTTCTCTCTGTTCGTCGTAATAATGCTAAGCATTTATATAGCCTTTTTTATGTCTGAAGTTCTGCAGACATTATGAGTTTCTCCCCACCAAGAAGATAGGCAGATAAGCAATATGAGAGCTTTCATTTTTTCATTTTTGGCTCTTTGTGCTTGTGTGTGATGAGATCATTCAGGCAGAAAGCTGAAGCTGTCACACTACAGAGAAGCATCACATCACAGCCAGGAGAAGAGTCAGAATTCAGAAGCACCAAACAGCATCCCAGGGAACAGCCAGGACCAAGGTCTGTTTCATCTTGGTTTTGCTTTATATCAGTTTCCCCTTCCTCCTAAAATTAGGTGTTTCATAACAGTCCATAATCTGACCTATTCAGTAAGTAGCATTCAGTAGGAACAATGTTATTAAATTTGCTAGTAACATATAAGAGAAAATAAACTTAAAATATACGTTCTTTTTTATTACATTTCAATATTCTGGCCGCACTATTGCTTGCCACTCCAAGGGTCACAGCTGAGTATGCTTTGTTCTGAGAATCTTGGAGGAACTTATGTTTACAAATTTTTTAATGGGATGATAATGGTCTCATATTTCCAAAAGCAGAGGAAGGTATCTGGAGAAACTGAAAGAACATATATTGAAAAGTAATGAAGAAATGAGATATGTCTGATTGTTTCCAAGAAAATCTTGCAAACAGCGTCAAGCCTACATGAAAATCTAGCAGGATCTCTGGCTAGTTTTCAGATACATAGCAGGGAACATGTAAATCTTTAGTGCTCAAAGAGCTGAAAAAAAGAAAGCAAGGAACCAAATCTTATACACACAAAAGACAAAAGCTGACTTTCCTTTTCAAAAGCTATCCAATTCATGTGAATACAACCCAATGAATTTTCATTCAATAAGAGACCAAGCAAAATCAGTGTTGGACATCTATTGCTCAGTAGAAGGGAATTTCAAATATCTGGATATGCATGTATCTAATTAAAAAAACCCACAACCAAAGACAAATTAAATCAATGCATAAGAGTTTCACTTCTAACAAAGTCCCATTTCACACGCCAGATGAATTCCAATAGGTAAGTTTCATTGCCTCCTCATGATCGTTGCAAAACTGCACAAAAAGTTGACTATGTTAACAAAAATGTTGATCACCGTTGCTATGGGTATACTAATGCTTTCTCCTTCCTCTTTTTCCATTGATGAAAGTTGACAGGGAAGGAGAGACAAGGGTTATAAACTGCAAAAGATGCAATATTTCTGATATAAACTATAGCATAGTTTAAAAGCAAAGACCTGATGGATTACTGTCTCACTTGAGATGTGCATCTCTTCCAGAGTCCCACCAGCAGTTACAGATGAGCCCAAAGTGTCTGCTAAATGCCAGAATATGGCAATTGCTTTTAAAGCTATCCGGGCTTCAAGAGCAAGCACATGGCCAAAAAGGGGGTCTCACTCTCTGCTTTATTCCCCAGTTCCTAGAGCATCCCAGCACACTCATCTCAGACCCTGCAGCCAGACCTGAACATCCTCTGGACTCCCTTACTCCCAACCACAGCAAAAAGCAAGCCAAATGCCAAGCCAATGACTGCACCTACAGGATGCTGTCATTCTCACCAGGGAATGCCAGAGAAGATGTTACGAATCAACAATCAGCTAAATACATCTTGCAGCAGCAGACTCTCATGCAACCAAGAAAATCCCGAAAGCAGGCCAAAAAGTAAATCTTGTTGTCAACAGAAGGACCTAGAGCTACTATATTGGTAGCGGAAAGACTTCTTCAGTGACCAGTCATTGAACCAGCAAGACAACATAATATAGACTGTTAAATGATAAGGATGTTATCAAACAACAAATAATAGAAAAGGACTGTATGATTCAATAGAACCTAAATTAAAGGTGAGACAATCCCAGCACATAATTAGTCTGTTTATTTTGAGCAGGTCAGCTTTAAGACCTGCTTATTAAAGTCAATTGAACTGAAGATCTCAAGGACTTAAGAGAAGGCTTAAAAACCCCTCCATGTCAAATGGATGAGATAAAATCTGGTGCATGCATTCTAAACAAAGAGAAAGGAAAGACTTCGTAGGTGCTGCTGGACAGACATTCACATTAAAAATGACCATGAAGGTACCTACAAGAAAGAGATGAAGATTGACCAGTAAAGAAGACAGACTCTTAACTTTTTTCTAAGACAACAGCAACCAATAGGTTGCTATAACAATGGAAGAATATATTTAGTGCAGGCCTGCAGCTTTGTCCTCGGTCCAAGACCATTCAACACTTTCATTAACGATGCAGATGAAGAAGTACAGCATATGCTTATTAAGTTTATAGACACTGACTAAAGTTGTGAGAACAATGGAGGACAGAACTGAAATTCAAATACATTGGCAAATTAGATAAATAGCTTGCAAAAATGGGATTCAACTCAACTGGGAGGGCAAGCATGAGGCACAACACCTAGGAAAGAGTAATGAGTTTGCTCAAACACAGGACGGAGGAAACTGGTTAAGTAGCAACTTGGCATAAAAGGATGTGAGGATTATAGGGGATTACAAAATAAGCACCGTTCAGCAGTGTGGGGCTAATAAAAAAGACACAAACACACATAGTACCACAATGTATAAACAGGAGGATAGTCTGTGAAATACATGAAGTAGTACCTTCTCTCTCAGTGCTGTGTAATGTCTTTGCTTTAGTATTGTGTCTACTTTGGATACTTTAAGAAGGACATGTGTCAAAATCCAAGGAGAAGCAACAACTGGAACAAGCTGGTCAGAGATATAAAATATATATTAAAAAAAAAAAGGAGATGGAGAGAAGACATGGTAACATTTATTGGAGGGATATATAAAGGATAAATCAAGAACTGCCATAATGCAAGTGGAAAGTGTTCAAAGAAAAAGTAAATGCATGGTAAATATTTTTTTTTTTTTTAGCTTGATACATAAATAGTAAATAAAAGAGCAAGGGCATTAGACACTGAAGATGAGATCAATATTAAATATAATCTTGGTAAGGCACATAAACTAAACAAGCACTTTAGCATATTTTCACTAAAGATGACGGTACAGAATACTATGATCTGATGATCATAGAATAGAGGCACAAAAATAAGATCACTATAAAATAGAGGCTAAAGTGAGGTGGAACAAAAAGTCAAAGGACCTTAACTCATGCAACTGATGTGTCCAAAGCATGTCTATCCAAAAACTCTAGGAGAACTGTCACATGAAATACATTGTGATAGCAATAGCAAATATACTACCTGCACTTGAGAAATATTAAAAAATAATAGCAATAAATTCCAGTGACATACCTGAATCAATTTTGAAAAAAAGCAATAATCAAAGATACAATGAAAAAAGGGTAAATGGTAAAATAAAAGGCAAAATAGATTAATCTGTAATAGGTTGGACTATCCTAACAACTTACTTTCTACACTATATTTGGGCTTTAGAAGAACATCTGTTACAGCCCTGCATGGGAAATGACCTAGACAATATGACTTAGTACCAGCTACTTAGTAAGGGGCTGAAAGGAGGTAAATATAGGTATTCTCAAAGACTGATTTCATAGCCAGTCTTATTCAGCAATATTTATGTTAGTGGACTCAGCGGGGAAAAAAAAAAAAGGAAGAAGGCAATTAAGTAATATGCTGATAAGACAAAGCTTGTAGCATTGCCGTACAATAAAACTCTGATAATTATATGGAGGTTAGCAAATACAGAGGAAATACTGTAGTGGAGGGCAGTAGTAGTAAGAGATGGATGGGAAATGCAGGCAGAAGATGGGAGGCCATCAGTTTGAGGAGAAGGAAGACATGAATGAGCTATCTTATCACAAGTGATATTGAGCAAACGTAATTGCACAAGACATGGGGAACTGCTTAAATGTCCTTTGGAGCTCTGTGGGCAACTCTGGTGATCCACATTTTAAAAAAAAAAGAAGAAAAAAAAAAGATTAATTTAAGCTATTTAAACCGAAGTAGGTGCACAGAACCGTTTCTGGGATGATCAGGGAAATAGAAAGCTTATCTGAGAAGAAGATAAACTGTTTAACAAATGAAGGCTGAGAGGGAATATAATTGTTCTCTATAAACATATCAAAGAGGTAAACACCAGGGGAGGAGAAGAGCTATTTAAGCTAAAGGCCAGCATTGGCACAAGAACAAAAAGGTAGAAGCTGGACATAAATAAGGTTAGGCTGGGAGTGTGATTTCTAAGCATCAGAGGAATGAAATTCTGGAGAAGCACTAAAGAACAGGAAATCTAGCTATTTTACAGTGAAGTTTTATTGGTTTGTGGAAGTAACATGTGAGGAGGCTGCCTGGGACTGCAGAGAGGCTTAATTCAATGAGACAGAGAAATCCTTTCAATCCTGTGCCTCATAAAAAATAGAGCGGTCTCTCTAGAGCAGGCTGAACATGCATGTATAAATCAGTTGTGCTCATCACAGACGCATCTCTTCTAACATGCACAGTGCAGGGCACAAACCACCATCCTGAGGGGACCTTCAGGACTTTGCTGTGGTAACAACACAAATATCAGAAAACTATAACATGGAACTTTCCTCTAATAATTGCCAAGATCCCTGTACTATAAGCTTTCCAAAAACCCATGTCAATGCATATACTGGTGACACTGCACATACAGACCAATGCAGCAATAACTTATCAGACTGCATCAAGAAAGTGGCTATGCACATGTATTTGGAGGGAAAAAAAAAAGAGAGAAGAAAATATTTTTATAATCTCTTCAAGTTAAATCCTTCCATTCCTATTCCATTATTATTACCTAGACAGAAATCTGCAAAATTGGGATCTCTTGCATTACAGTGTTTTAAATGCACAAGCACTTCCAGAGGAAGCCACAGCATACACAAACACACTTTGCAACATTTAGAACTGGTCAAATCTAAAAACTCATTAGGAAATATTTCTACATTTTTTTCTGTTTATTAAGTTGTGGTTTTGACCCCTTTTTATACCTCAAGGTACTTCAAAAAAACCCATTTACTATAATGAAATAAAGTATTATGAAAGTTTCTGGCTAAATATCTATGAAATGCTATAAAAATTTGCAATTACTAAAAAGTCTCTTTATAAATTGTTTTTGAGTCACAGTTTTGATAAAATTTGATTAAATATTCCATTAAATTTGAAGTAAAATGATTGAAGTACAATTCATTGGCAGTATAAATTTTGTAAAAGTTAACTGTTTATTAGTTGCCAGATGATCTTTTTGACAAAAACTATATTTTAGTGAAAATTTAGCAATATCTGACACAGATTTTCTACTCGGAACTTTGCCAATGAGAATAATTTCAATTCCTGTATGACATTACAAATGGGGATGTGGGAAAAGGAAGATAATTTGCCCAAAGGGAAAACAATGCATTAATAAAGTACCAGACCTTAAGCTTCCAGACTTTGAACGTCATCTCTTTTTAACACATTATTTCTTAAAGTACACATGCAAATATAGGAAAAACAGTAAAATGCTTTTTGTATCTGTGCAAAAAATGTGATATATATGATATATTTTGCATAGCTATATCGCTTTTGAAAGTTCTCTTTGCTGAAGAATAAACTCCATTTTCCAAGGACAGAGATAGACCTGGTAATGACTGTAAGAAATGCTGTGAAATTAAGTTTCATTCTGAGATGGAATTCAAGCAAACCCCAAAATTCACAATGAAAATCATGTCTGCACAGTAAATCTGTCCAAGGCTTCAGAAATTACAAGAATCCTAGTCAAGTCCTGCGTTACAAGGTAAAATTTACTCTTGGGCAGAAGGATGATACAAGGTCAATGAATCACTTAAGTTCTCAAAATACGACCTAAGTAACTTAAGTGGGAAGGGAGCTTACTTCTGCCTGCCTGCACAGGGGAGGAGACTCTTACTGTAAAAGCTTGCAAAATGCATCCCACGTGCTGCTGGGTGGGCCATCCTCACGAGGGCCTCCTCATGAGGGTGAGCTCAAGGTGACATTCAGCCAGATTGTGCTCTGTTTCAGACAGGGGTCAGCATACAGCACACGGCTCTCCACTAAAATTTGCTGAGGTGTGTTTGAAACCTCCTTCTGGCCTGCTAGAAGGTCCCAAAGTATCGGAAAGCCTCGTCTGAATTTGTGGCTTATAATTAAACTTAAAACTGCAGCTGATGAAAGTTCTAATATTTATTTAGCATGGTTTCTTTATTGCCATTCACATGGCAAAAATAATAAATCTCAATGGGCCAGTGGTAGGATGCTGGATTTAAGGGAGCTTTAATGCTATAGCACTTGTCGACAGCATGTTGTTTCCTCTAAATGCTATCATAAAAAAGAAAAGCAAATTAAGCTATCAAACAACCATTCTCCAGTGTGTTACAGCCAATGCACAAGAAAGGGAAACTTTTTATTTAAGAGACTGAAGCAGGAGTCTTCAGATCTGAGGATGTCCACAATAGAAGGGATCAAATGGAGTCAACTGCTCGTGCCCCTACCAGTCAGGAGGGAGACAACTCCAGTGCATAAACTGGAGCTATGTTACTACCACGACAGGGTTGAGTTTAAAAGCCCTGGAAGGGGTAACAACGCTCTTTAACTTTCTGAGATCAGGTCAGAGTTTCCAGCAATGCGGACAGCATTAAAATTGAGTGAGTATAAATTAATGAAGTGCCTTACAACTCTAAAAGAGGTTTTTCCCATAGTAAAACATACTGATGGCAGCATGGACATTTCTACTCATGGATGCCCACACCAAAATGTAGATAAACATTGTACAGGTAGCCGAATGGGGTTGAGAATAAGCAAAAGTCAGGACACTTAAAGACTAATCCTCAGTGCAAAGGAGAAGGATCTCTGAGGGACACCTACAATATCACAAATGCTTTTGACGAGGAGTAAAAGCACCTCTCTCACATGTCAGAGCTAGGAGGAAGCCGTAGGAAGGGAAGAAAAAAAAAAAAACCAAAACAAAAACACCCCACATTCATTCCTTCACTGAGAACAACTGAATTGTGTGAATTGTGGAGGTTATGGTGGCACTACATTTGCAAGGCCACTTCATGGAAATTTATGGAGCATTGGTTCATCAGTTGCTATGGTGCAATGTTCAGTTTGAGCTATTTGTAATCTATGAAGCTATGAGGACATACCACGATTTTCACCTGCTAATTCATGCTGAATCTACTCAGTTCATAATAAATTTTCTTTAAGTATTCCCTGCTGCTGGCTGCGCACTGAGCCTTTGGTCAGATGTGGTACAGTCCTTTGCTTCTGGTGTGCCACAAGTTCACTTTACCGCTGAGGCTCTGCTTCGTCTTCTGCCCTTTTCTTGTCCTGTCAACTCAGCCAGTAACTTTTCAAAATCAAAGACGGTCTCCCACAATGGACTGTCAGTACCTGACAGACTGGGATGTCAAACTCATTTAGGATTTATGAATGCCACCAATATAATTTTAAAATTACAATTAGAATTTTTTGTCTTTGTTATTATCCCATTATGCTTGCACAGGTAATGGATGCTCAGTACCAGGCAACTTGTCTAAAAACAGTGTTTAATTGCTCATTTAAACTTTCCCTTGTGCCTCACTGCTGAAAACCATGCCTAAACCTCTTGAGACAGATACTATCTAGTTATGTGCAAAGCAGGCATTACTGAGAAATTCCTCAGCTCTGGAGCTTCTCTTGGATCCTGATTTCCCATGTCATCCTGATTACCAAATCAAGTAATTTCTCCAGTGCCTCTAAGTATCCTCTCCAACGGCAACAAAGAATGCATGTTTGATATATCCAGAATGCAGCCAGAAACAGCAGGTTTTACAAGACTGATTTCCAGGTGCAAATGGAATATTTTACTGCAAGAGAAAGTTAAGCAAAGCATTTCAACTTCAGGCAGACTTTTCTTGCTTTGGTGAGTTTCAATCACAGAATTAATGTTGTTTCTAGTAGCTTTTGTGTACTTTAATAGTCTAAGGGCTCCAGCCACTAGAAGTAGGTCAAATATACACAAAACCTTTCAAACGCAGAACTCAGCAGACCAAAAAATCCAACTCAGTTCAAAATGTTAGTATCTCTCCATAATTCACTTTGCCATCCTTTTGTAAAACCCTGCCACTGACGTAGCCATAAAAAGATGTATATATAAGTGCAGCATAATGGACTTTCAGAAATTAAGTCATTTAACAAAAAGAAATCCCAGACAAGTACGTTATATTACACATTTATGACTTAGTTTGCTAATTAAAACAGATAATAAATATATTCACATGAAAGGCGTCCCATATGATTTCCTGTCTCAACTCAGTGGCTTCTATTTGTTCAGTGCTCTGAAGCAAAATCGCATTTATCACAACTAATTATCCAGATAATTCCTTGAAATGGTCCTTTCATTTAATTATCTGCTAACTTAGGGTCTTCTGTAACTAACAAGAAGAAGCAAGCTTGGGAAACGGACAGTAACTTGCAATCCATACTATCAAAGCTGCTCAGCTATACGGCTTTGATATGGAAACATTATATTTTATAACTGAGTGCCTCAAAAAGCGGCCCACTGTGCAAGCATTTCAAAAGCTGTCATTTCCAGTAGTCTTTGTGTGTTTGTTTCAATACTTCTTAATCACTGATTGTACTGGCAGTTGCTTTATTTTATTTGATGCTGCATTCTCTGCTTATCCGGACCCACAAATTTTCCATATAGATCAGACAGATTTATAGGCCTCGTGTACTGTGTAGGGCACAGAGCGTTACACAAACAACATTTTAGTCTGATTAATGGGTTTGTGCACCACATTAAAAACCTCTTGCTTGGCTCCTGCTTCTATTACTTCAGTCAGTCCCTTTATGTAAGTTAATCTTGCCCATCATATCACATTTGTCTCAGGGTGACTATTTTCTCCATTCAGCCTCTTTTCTCTGCTTCACTTCTCGCTTGCCTTTCTCTCAAGATGCACTGGGAGGTCTGTGCTGCATGTGGTCTGACCTGCTGCGCTCTCGGCACTGACAGGGGATGCAGATACAATCCGCTCGAAACATGGGGAGAAGCCACATCTCAGGTCAAGGATCTGGACAGAGATGTGAAGTGGCACACGTGAACCAGCAGAAAATTTGCAGGACTTCTCAGCTGCACCCCAGCACAGGGCAGAGCAGAAGTGGTGCGATGGAAATCATGGTGAAGACTTCAGACCACCTCAAGGCACTGCTAGAGCAGGGCCAGCTAAATCACAACCAATGCCACAGGCTGGTCATATCGCGTGTAAAAGCTGGCATAGACGAGTTCCAGGTCCCACACTACTCAATAACAAAGTCACAAAAAGTTAGTGTGCAAATATCTATAGGCATCAGTTCTGTCACTTTGTACCCCTCCCAGTACTCCAAACCAGCAGGTTAATCGTCTCTCCTTCACTTATTCCCCAAAGTACAGCTGCTCATAGCAGTTTTCAGTCCAAATTGTAACACAAGCGTAAATCCTTCCCAGCCACAGGAGATATTCCAGATTTGTACAAGCACAGACAATAGGAAAGTTTTACCCTTCTTATTGAAATTTAGTGTATGAAGTGAGCTTATCACTCTAAAACTTCCTATTTGGAACGTGAAGCCCATATGTCTGTTTGAAAGACTTTTGGGATACTGCTGGCTGAAATACTATAGATCTCCCCATATACATCCATGGCCTCATGATGATTTTACCCTTCCACTTGCAAGAGATCAAGACCAACCAGAGTGTGAATTAACTCTGTCAATGCTGTTCCAATATCCTACATGCTGTGCCACTGTCTTACACTGAAAATCAATGGCAAAAAAGACTGCCATCAGGAGCAGAGCTGGTGTGCCCCAGGGGGTCTGCTGTGAAAATCCAGCACTAGTCAATTAAATCCTGTTAGTTCACTGCTTTGGTTTACAGCAAGAGCGCTGTTGATACAAAAACAAAAGGAGCCACGTGGCTTTGTGCTCTGCAGTAAAGCGCACCGATGGCAGGGTTTGCGGGTCGATATCCTGATGGAAATAGGACAAAGTTGTACAGAACAGAAAAGTTACTATCAAGCTCATAAGAGCAGAAGGAGCATTAGAGAGGATATTTTTGCCCACTTTACTCTAAAGAATGAGTGCTTTGATTGCTCTCTGCTTTTTACAGGTTACCTTAATTTTCCTCAGCGTGCTAGGGAATAGTTAATTGCAAAGCAAGTGAGTGAGCGTAATACTTAAGTCAGAGAGAGCACAGTGACCTGTTGGGATTAATATACTTTTTACTGGACCAGTCTTCTGGTGAATATTTTCAAATACAGTGTCATTGTGTCAAGTACAACAGCACCTCGCTGTTAGATTGTGCTCCAGCTCAGTGCAAGAGCCTTTGTGGGCCACAAGCTCGCTTGCTGTATTCCATTGCTCTTCCTACAAGAACTCCCTCTAGATGCTGGAAACGGGAGTGAAACCTGTGGTGACACGAGACATCCTTCAGCGAAAGACAAGCATTTTGTCCAACTACATCCTCCAGCAAATGTCCCTGACAGGACAGAATAAAAGGGAGGTGCACTATCAAATTAACAGAAGATCTTGATCAACACCATGCCAGGCTGCTGCTAACTCCAAAACATGTTGACATCACCTGTATCTCAGACTACCAAGGACAGTCAGGGCTCCATCTTCTGCATGGCATCAAGGACATCACAGGAGCTATGACAACCATCAGCGCTGAATTGCCATCCTCTCTGCTGTTGCTGTGGTCACAGAGAAAAGCAGGTTGTCAATAAGACAGCCCACGTCAAGCAAAGGCCACTGTGCTGCAAGATGCCATCATGTCTTTCCTGCCCAGATAAGAGATGTTAAAGTATGGCTGAGACATCTGAAATGTCAGATCCTATCTTCCCTCTTCAGTGGAATAAGTTGCCCAAGAAGAGGTAGAGGTACAGCCCAAGTCTGTGTGGGTTTAGGAAATGGATCAGTTGACAGGACAAAGGGAAACTGAGGAGGGAAAATACAAAGCCCCAACCCATGGCCCACCACAATGAGGCACAGCAGCGCCAGGGCTAAGAAAGCCCACGGTAGAGACAGCTGGATGGGTGCATCAGCTTCCCTGCTGGTCACCGAAGAGTCCCACAGAGCCAAGCCAAGAGGTGCAGCTCCCGGCCTCACCTGCAGCATGAACCACTCACTGCCTGTTGCTGGGTCCTTACATTATTACCTGCACTCTCCCACTTAAAGTGTGGCACCTCCACTGAGGTGGTACCAAATCTCACCCTACATCAGTAGGCCTGCAGTCATTTTGACCATGCCAGGAAAACCTCCACCTGCCTCACAGCACAGGGTTTGCATTCCCTGTGAGCCAGCACTAGGTAAAGCTGCGGTGGGTGGTACTGCTTTCTTCGGGTACAACTGTACCAAGTGTGATGTTCAGCCAGTTTTGTCTCCTGGCACAGTGAGACCTGGTGGTGACTTACTGCAGAAGCGCTTCCATTTCCACCACTGGTTCCTCTTCACCAGTTCTCTTGTAGGTTGGTAGCATGAACAAGCTGTTCTCAGCCAGCTGCACTATGGGCATCTCTTGCTTAACACAGTAAGGTTAATCAGCACTTTTGCAGATACACGGCAAGAAATGTCTTTCGCCAGCGCATACGAGTAAATATACCAGACCTCCACAGCTATCAACCAGTACCATAAACATCTGCCAGCACCACTGCAATATGTCAAAAGATGTTGTTTGTCTCTTTCCCCTACTATTAAGTGATAGTACCTTCTGATTTACAGCATGTTAGCAATTGGGATATATTTGGTACCATAACCTGCCTAACTTGCTTCCCAGTAAGCTTACAAATTGGACCTCAAGGCAGACAAGGAACAGTCCCTGCTCATTGTCTTTGTATAGTTCAATGGCAAACAATTTTGCACAGAAGACAACTCAAGGACAAACTGAAAGGCATGAATATTTCACCTTTGGATTAAGGCTTCCAGAAATGTTCTATATGTTCTACTGCATTGTGTATTTTCCACACACCTGGATACCTGTGCAAAAACATGAACTACAACAATATTTCCTGGGACAGTACCCTGCTAGATTTCATAGCCAGATCTAAAAATTTAATACCTGACCTATAGTGGGTCACTATAACTCCCTGCTCTAAGGAACTCTGTGTCTACAGACAAGAATATTCATCTCCAGTAGTTCCATAATATGAGTGAGTGTTGCTCTTCTATGCCCAAAACACATTTGCTCCTAAAATTGCTATGTACTAGCCTCTAACAGAGCTGACCAGCTACTTTTAGTCTTGTTGGGCAAGGCTTTATTACACTTCTAATGCAATTCAGTGCGTTCACCTTTTTGTCACTCCATAAAAGTTAATAACAAATATAGCCATAAGAAATGTCCATATGTTCCTGTGGTAGCCAGTATTATTCATTCCTGGCAGGAAATGGGTTTTTTCCTCCCTCAAAAAATAAACACAAACTAATAGCAAGAGTCTTTTAGCTAAAGCAAGATCTTTTTCATTGTATAGAAACAGCTAATGTTTCACTAAGGTGCTGCAAGAGGAACAAAGGGAAATTGCAGAAAGGAAATCTTGTACCAAGACCATTTTTCCATTACATTTTCAGCTGACTATGTACTGAGTTGACTAGAAGAGCCTCCATCAGTAGTATCCATGCCTACTCATACCACCTCATTTCTCCAGTACAGCATTAGGATGGCTGGCCAGAGGAAACCTCTTTAAGTTTAGCAGAGCTTTGCACAGTGGCAGGTAGTTATTCTTGCAATGCCATCAGAAGTAGTGCTGTAGCACAGCTCACACCCAGCAACACTTACAGACAGCTCTGAGGCTCAGGCAGGTGCAGTGCACACTGCCCTCCTGGGAGGCAGGAGCTGTGGAGAGCACACTACATTAGTCCTCCAAAATCTTCATTAGCTCTCTATTCATCTCAGGAGTCATCTCAGGATGTAGATGCTGCTCTATAAAGCTCTCAAACTGTTGCATGCGAGCTCTCCTTCGTACCACAGTCATCAGACTTGAGAGCCTGGAAGCTGCCTGTGGGGGTCTTACTGGAAGAGCTCAGTTTGGAGTTTTCTCTTACAAAACTTTCAGCTGTTGAGCAGGTTCTCTGGGTCACTAGGCATATTAAGAAATTCACCATACATTTTTGCCTGGGAGGATGAGTCTTTCGGTGATGCGGGGTGACCAGCCACTTTGCACACTGCTGCCACATATACTTTTCTCCATAATTTGCAGGCATAGTACAAACCCAAATATAAATACAGGAAAGATACCACGTGCATAAGGAAGAACATCATGTTCATTTTCATTTTTCTTTTCATAAGGAAGCTTACTTCATGAATTAATTTGCTACTACATTTTCCCTTAGGGCATGTACGTTTCCTTGATTGAACAAATTCTTGAAACTGGTTATAGTTTAAGACCCACCGCCCCAACATGTGCAAGGCCCTGATTTAGTATTAAATGGTTTGACTATTGTGCATTTGTAAAATGGACGTACCGTGGATTTAACATAGGTATTTTATTAGTTCACTGGCAAACAAGCTGTCGATGTCACATGCAGTTTGCATAATTTTGGTTAATGCAGCGCTTGCTGTTCCTATAAGACTAACCGGTGCAGTAATTGCCCACTTCAGTGTAAACACACTTAAGGAACTCTTCCTATTAGGCTGTGGAGACAAATATGTTTTCTCCCTTGCCAGTGAAAAGGAGAGAGGTAGGAAGCATGGAGCTCTGCATGGTGGAAAGGAAAAATTGCTGTTAATTCTTTCCCTCAGTAAAGGGATTTATTTGTTTCTTTTCTTCGTCTTTATGTGTGCCTTTGGGTTAGCCACTTACTCTCCCTTGAATTTTATTTCTGACTTCGTGAAATGGTAAATCTAATGCTGAATTGTAAATCTAAAACTCTTCCGTCCTTACCTCAGAGGGCTGAGAGGAAGATGACCCCAATAATGTATATTCAGAACAGCACTCTCAGTACCAAGCTGTGAACGAATGAGTTCAGGTAACAAGAAGAGAAAAATTGCTTTAATGCAGCCTGGTCCAGATGCATGCCAACTTAATCCAGCTGACCTAGCAAGGCATACTTTTTGGAATAGCAAGAAGAGCCAGAGCAGCTCTTTGCCTTTGCAGAAATTAAGAGAAAAATCAGCATTAAACACCAAACTGCAACACTCGGCAGTTATTTACTATTCTAAACACAGGAAGGTGCCTCGCTGTGTGTCATAGATACAGTGGCAGCAGAGTTGGAAAATGCTGAAGCTCCTCTACAGGGTTCACATTTGTATCAACAGACAATCCTGCACAAAGACAAGAAATGGTCACACTCCATAAGGGAGCACCGCTGGATCAAGGACCTCCTGACAGGACCCACCATTACTGTCTAATCTCAGTTTACACCACTACACGCACGCAGAGCTGCCACCCAGCCAGTGGTGTGTCTGCAGGAGTGACTGAGAGCTCACGCCCAGGCCAGCTCTCGTTCTCAGAGCAGCAAACACAAGCAGCAGATTAACCAAGACCTGCCAGGAATTCAGCACGCCTGCACAGCTCAGCAGGAATAGGGGAAGAAAATTTCTTTGAACTCTGAGTAAACTTCTTTTACACAGTTTTGGAACAGTTTCTCTTCACCATACCCAATGTGCTGCTCTTGAAATTAAGAAACAAGGAGGTGTCCTACCATGGCTAATTCAACACCTCTAAACTCCATGGCTTGCAGTGTAGTGCTGTACAACGGACAAAATCCCTACTCCAACTCAAGTTCCAGTAGTGTATTTGGATACAAGCTTAAAAACATACACTCACTATTTATTCCACGGCATTCTGACTGCATGTTCATCCATGATTCCTAAGGCACTAAATTTAATCAGAAAAAAAAAACCACACACTGATACTTGCTCACGTTGTGTTCAAAAAATTTCATTAATTTTCACATCAGAAACAGCATGCACCTTCTTCTTCAAGTTGGTTTAACCTATCTCCCCCTGATTTCAGTCGATGTAAGGGCTTTGGGCAAGTAATTTAGGATTAAGAATTCAGGATCAGTCTCAATAAATAAATACATACTGATCTCACTGAAGCCATTTACCTGTGGTGAAGGTAGCTTAGCCACAGACTCTTTCAGAAACTCTTGAAGTTCCCCAGATATTTGTCATTTTCCTGCAGTGCACCTGTGCCTCATCAGGGGTTTACTGTCTCAAATACTTCAGCTGTATATAGTTTATCTATGCCAAAGGTTCAAGTCTGCTTTAAGTGAAGAGCTGTTTTTTGTTCAATACCTACTTTGACAGTTTGCTTTCCATGAACATGTGATCTGTAAAATGCAATTTAACAGTAAAAAAAAATAATCGTCTTTGGAGCTGTGAGTTTAGCCAGCTATGAGGATGACAAAGTAAAAATGTTCCCTCTTGTTACTCCAGATCAAAATGATAACAGAAAACTTCAGCACCTTCTGATGCATTTCCCCACCTATCTCAAAAGTTTAAGGCAATTAGTTTCAAATGTTTCTGATGTTCCTTTCACTTGTTGGATATTTATTCTTGCAACAGGTTGACCTAATGTCTCCAATTTTTCTCCCAGCTTCTCACAATCTCAACAAGAATTATTCTGATATTTCGTCCATTGCAGTCAATCAGACATGAACTGTGTCCAATGCTTGCTTATAGTTTTGCTGTAAAATCCAGTGAACCTGGACCTCCCACTGTTGTGAAAGCTGACAAGTTTATCTCTTGCCATCTGGATTATGTGAAATGCACTAATAATAATAATAATCTTTAATGGATCCAGATTAATTTTAATTACTCTTCCTCCAGCTTCAGTTGTCTTTGAGCTCACCTCCTTCAGAAAGCCTCCAACTTATCCTGGTAAATAGACTGAGTTGTCATTCCTGGAGTTGCTGCCCCTCTCAAGGTGTATCTTTAACTGCTCTGTCCACACCGCTGATGCAGGTGCCCAGGCGTGCACCCAAAGCCAGCACTAGGGGCTGCATCCCACCATGAGAAGCCAGCTAGCAGCTGGCTAGTCCTGCTAGACTTAATTTGAGCCCCATGATCAAACACATATCACAAAACTGCCTTTGCTGGAAGAAAGGTTGATTGCAACCTTTCTATTCTTTTGAAGTGATTTCAAGGCCCCTTTGGAAGATGTTTAACTATTGGTATTCAACAAGATGAGGGAAGAGCAAATATGAGGGGGCCCCATAGCTGAGGTGGCCTGCAGGGAGATTTTTCATTGTCAGCTCACATTTTTTACCATGGTGCTCTCATTTGTGTTCTTTAGGCTTTTCATGATTAAGAGAGCATAGCTGATCTGCAGGGTGGGGCGGGGCGGAGGGGGGAAGAAGGAAGGAAAAAAAAAAACAAAAACAAAAAAAACCCACAAACCCCACACCACAATTCTGGACCAAACAGTTATAAGGAAAAGCTGGAAAACCGGTACTCAGGTGAACTGTAAGCACCCAAACAGCAGAAGGCAGTTTAGTTAGTTGAGCTGCTGAATCAACAAAGCCAGGGTTCCTAAAAACCCATTCTCATACAAACGCTGGTTGAAGCTTTTCCCACATTTGTGACACGTGCAGTATTTCTCCCTGCTTCCTTCCCTGGTCCCTTCACTCCCTGGAGTCTAATTAGGGTTGCTCTCAGACCCAGCCTTTCCACCTACTCCTTGCCTTGCCAGCTGCTAGAAGTTAAATACCCCAACATCTCTGTGAAACCTGATCAATAGATTATTTTGGAGGCAAGGACAAACAGCCACACAAATTCTTACCCACCCAGAGCATGGCCATACTACCTTCCTCTCCTTTGAAAAGCGAGCTGAAAAGGGGAGCTGCTCCGTTTGCTTTCAGCAGTGCCTGTGCCTAACTCGAAATGGATGAGGCTGGCATTCAAATGCGGCGTTTTGAAAAACACAAGGAAAAATTCAAAGGCCCCTCTATTGTCTCGGAGTAAGAAAGGAGGATATTGGGTGAAAGGGGAGGCATGTCTGTTCAGCTGGGTAAGCGAAACAATTAACTTCTAGTCTTCGGCTATCTTTTTAATTGCTCATTAGACAGCTCATCTGTGTATACTTGCAATAGAAAAAAAAAACAACAAAAAACCATCCAAAGTAAGTCACAAGCAGATGTGCGTGCCGTGCAGCAGTAACTCCTCACGGAGCTCTGAGACGTGATCTCAGGAGTGAAGCGGGGGAGGGAGGAGAGTATATTGATCGACCAGGGAGGCCAATATGCTGAAATAGATCTTTTTATGTTTTCCATAACTGTAGATGAGTTGTTTAGATTACAAAAACCCAGTAAGGGTAAACAGTGCAAGTAACTCCTGTGCACGCGCCGCAGCGATTCAGAACTAGCTACTGCCTTCCCACACTGAGAAGCACAACAGGACAAGTGCCCTTACCAGCAAAGGCACCCAAATTTCATAGTTGCACACGCAACTGCCTGGCCCACCCACCCATCCTCCTGAAGCTACCATCTCCTCCGGAGCACTCCTGGAGAGATAATGTCACACCATAACACGTCCATGATGAGCAGCTGCTAGGTGAGCTTGTCGCTGCCACTCTCCTGCGAGCTCCTTGCCCCAAGCAGGAACACACGTGTTACTCTGCCTGCCTTCCACTCCAGAAGCTATTTTAGAAATTCTTCACTGTGCAGTAGCCTATTGGTTTATTTATTAGAAGTCAGGAATACATTTACAACATCCCTCGCTATGAAGCTTTCTTTTAAGAGAGCTTCCATACTAATTAAGTTAAATGCGATAATGACACCCTGTTGATGGAACTGAGGCTAATGATAATGATGCCATACATTTACTTGCAAGCACCTACTCTGTTAAATGAATGGGTCTATTGTTTCAACAGCACTATATCCCGCAGCCTGGGAGAGCACAGGAGAGAAAAAAATTATGTTACAATGCAGTTGCCTTTGCAGGACAATAAATAGGTTTGAAATGAACTGCTCTGGCTTAGATGACCACATGTCCAATCAATTACACTGTCCTGGTACACAGAGATACTTACTAGTGGAAATATGGTGATTTCTAAAAATGGAATAATGAAAATTTGATGCCTTTTTAATCAAGTGAGTACACACTTGCTCTGTCCAGAATATTTTTATTTGAACTACCATAGGTATTTGGAAATAGGTATTTCTTCTGAGAATGTTTGAAAATCAATAATACTCCCTTACCTTTGCTGATCAGGTATCGCACTTTTTTTTTTTTTTTTTAGACTGGAAATGTGCACTGAGGACTGAGTGCAAAACAATCTGAGTGAAATCACAATTCTTCATTGATTTTACACCCCAAGACTTCCCGGTGTCTTTCTCCAAACATTCTCCCACCAATACAGCACTCCTTGCTGCTGCATACCAAGATTCACTTTTCTGAAAGCATCTTTACCTTTGGTTTAAAATAGGAGGAGGGTTGGCTTTTTTCTTTAAATTCACAATCTGCAGTAATGTTGATCTGAACAAATTATATGGCTGATCTTTTTCACCCACAAGAGCCAGATGTGCCTCCCATAACAGCTTTCTTCTTTGCTCTTACTTCCATGATTAAAGAAATATTAAAAATATTCATCTTCTCAAAAATAATTTTCTTGAACATGAAAGTTCACACTTACATACACTGTTATCCTCAAAAGACTGCTTTCCTGCTCGGGATTCAGCATCTAGACACTGTGGCAGCTACACCACAGGATACTCCCTTTCCTCCTCCTCAGCAAGCCCATTTCTGTGAGATAAAGACCATGTCATCCCCTGCAAGCGGTGGCTAAGTAGCTGCCTCGAGATGACCTTTCTCAAAACATTCCTGCCTGAGTAAATGCTGCGCTTTCTCACCATATTTATGGTGGATTCCACCCCAGTTTGCAAGGGCACCCCTCATCCTCTGGCAGCACTGCCCCTTCTCACATCACCGGCTTGAGGCCGGCACTCTCGCCCAAGCCCAGCCTCGGCACATCCCACTGGGGAGAGCAGCTCATCCCAGCGGCCAGACAGCTCGAGTCCTCCCTGTTCACTGTGCCTACAACAGCTGGCTCGATACGAACCATGCAAACAAGTGATTTTGGCTAACTGCATGGGTATAATAACCTTCTCCAATGGCACAACTGGGTCTAGAAAACAGATCAACTACTTGCATCAGCAGCCACAGGTCCTGCCGTATTTTATCATCTGCCCACTTCCTACCCTTCTCCAGCTGGTTAAAAGCAAGTTTTTCAATGTAGCCTGCTCTTCTGATCACACACCTGATTTTGCAAGACTGCCTGAATGATCTTGGAAGCAATTCACAGGCCAACTCATGGCTACCCACATATAGATGCAATCAACTTCTGGCCCTAAGATAAAATATTCTTTACCATCCATTCCTGCAAACTCTAATGAACATCCTTAACATGACATCCATGAACAGTTCCATTAAAATCAACACAACTATTCAGATGCATGAATTTAAAGCACATCCATATGTGCTTGCAAGATTTTTGCCTGCTTCTGCTGCCATTTCATGTCTATTGAGCCCCTATGACTTGGCATATTTAGAAAACATCTGCTGTAGTTAACAGAGTCCATACTCCTATTTTTCTCCTCTTTCTTTTTTATGTTCTCCCTCAAAGACATGACAGCATCGAGTGTAAATGGAAGCAATATGCTGTATATATGCAGAACCTAATAGATTCCGTCTCAGACTGATATATAAGTGAAACTGAACCAATATATCTTTAAACCCATAAGATCTGCAGATGTCATTTACAGCCTTGTAAATTACAAACTTTTACTGTCTTATTTTTACAGTTGATGATTGTAAAATATAAAATTGTGCATTATCACCGTGTAATAGCACGAGCTTTAGAAACACTGCTACAGAAGGGAGTGTTATATTGAAAGCCAGAGTATTCAAGGGAGCCTTATAATGCAATTTTAAGCTCTACAGCTGACTGTATAATAAAATTGTAAAGCCAGATATGAAACAATGTCTGCTAATAACAGGAAAGTGAAAACTGTATTGAATCCTGGGGCTTCAGAAACCAGCAAGAAAAAAACGGACTCATAGAGGACATTTAATTAAGGATAAAGACTACTTGAGTCATGCTGGGGCATCTGGTCACCCTACATTAAACTGAATGCTACTGCAAATAATAAAGTACATAAGGATGACATAAAAATAACTTACAGGCAACGTTGCAAGCTGACAAGAGCAAGGAAGTCTAGAGTTAAGGTTCCCGCTCCCCCCCTTAAATCACTCTCCTGTGGCTGAAGCTCGTTGCAGCCACCTTCGGTGACACTATTTCTCCTCAACAGCCAGGGCAAGAGCAGGGACCCTAACGGCCAGAACAGGCTTCCAAAACATGTAATTTTGCAGATGCCAAATGGGACTGCACTGCCTTCTTGAGTGGCTGGAGCCCAGCACACTCCATCGCAGTCTCTTTCGCCGAGAGCATTCCAACACAGCAAGTGTCTCCTACAGTGCCTGTGGCACACATTGCCTTTTGGGCCTCGGGCTCTCTGGTGCAGGGGGTACAAACCCACACCTTCTGTCTGACCACAGCCCGGTGGCCTCCTGAGCATCCCACACACTGCCACAGGTCGCACGCACCAGCCAGGAGCAATCTGAGCATGTGATGGAAAACAATAGCTCTTATGATTTTAAAAGTTACCATCCTCGTGGTGTTCCCCAGTGCTAAGTACTTCACTGTACAACTTTGAGGATCTTCTTACTACCACTGCCTTCTGGCAACAAGCCCCAGAGGAGGGACAATCACAGGATGCACAAACAGCAGAAAGCAGTAATAAACCCATAAAACTCCCCTGGCTTTCAGCCAACTTTTAGCATATGAATCCGATATCCCATAACGAAGATTTTTGATCCCAGAGGTTGGTGGCTACCAGACTCAGCATGGGTCAAAGTCTCAAAGACAGCCTGTTCATTAAAACGTCGTAGAGAGAACCACAACTCGTGTTTCCCGAGGGGCAGGCTGAGGTGGGGAGTCCATGGAGAGAACTGCTGCAGACACCACAACTCTGCAAACACCTTCAGCCACAGTTTGTGCCTCACTGGGAACCAGAAAACCTGCAGCTCGGCTCCAATTTTCCTCCCAAATGAGCATCTCTCTGTCTGAACATCTCTCCTCACAGTGTCCTCCTAAGCAGACTCTCCAGTGTCCAAAAGGGGTGACCTCATACTGCTGCTTTAGGATAAAATTCAATTAAAAAGCCTGTCAGCCATGAGAGGCAGGCCCACAGGGAGCCAGGCTTCATTAGCTCCCATGCTCACAGCCCTATTGCTCTCTGTAGTGCCAAACCAGAACTGCTTTTATACAGCTTCTTGCAATTTCTCCTCCGTACTCTCAAGTTTACCCACTCTGTCACAGAAAGGCGATCCCTGAAAGGCTGCATTGTATACAATAGCTTATTTATAACAAAATATCACAGAGAGACAACATCAATTGTTTATTATTGGCTATTTTGGGGGGCATATCCTAATTTTTGCTCTCTACAATAAAAAACATCATAACCCAGGGTCATTCCTCCTCCCTTCAGCTCATCAAAAGAGGGCCCTCCTGAAATGTGACAATCTTTTCCCAGATCTACTGAAAAAAATGGGTTGAAAATTATGCTAAGACACAGGAGAGTCCCAGAACTTTGCAGCTTGTACATGTTGCAGGACACAAGTGCCATCCTATTCAGAGCAGAAATAGGGATGAGAGCCCAAAAAAGTCATTTCAGAGATGCTGGTCTTTCCGAGCCCCCCTTGGGCAGATTCCTGTTTCTGCTGGAATCACATGCAAGACCAAAATATCATTTTATTAGTGGGCCAGGGAGAAATTACAGCTTTTACTAATCTCACCTTTATGGAAAAATGAAAAACAGAGAAAAGAAAAATAAGCAAGAAAAATAAGCAGATGATCTATGCAATCATAAGTTTGATATTGGCTCACTTTTTAAGTAATACCTATGGGAATCTCTCTTTTTTATTTGCCTTCTGTTTTCTGAGTGTGGCTTGACCATACTTTCTCTGCGACAACACTCAGAGTCTTACATTTGCACTTGCCTCCAACATCTGGAGCAGTGCATAAAAAATTGGGTACTAGTACTATGTGACCTGCTATTAAAACATTATCTCACTTGCCTACATATGCCTTTCACAACAGTTCCTTCCTCCACCTCTCTTCATCACTAATCCCTTTTGGAAAACCAGTCCTCAATATTTTATTTTTTCTTTAAAATATGCCATGCACGTGGCAGGTGAATAAAAAAAATAGCAGAATTTGAGTGAAGAGACAGAGGCAACAGCATGAAGTGTTCTGAAGAGATAGGAGATCAAAAACGGTTTCATTCGCATATACCTTAAGGGTCTATTCATATATATAATAGGCTCATCATACCCTGGAATTACTTTGCATGGGAGCTCAGCGTGTGCGTGGTTTTTATCAGCCGGCTTCCAAAAGTGCGTGCCTTCAGGACGGACAGCCGCCACAGCAGCCTGGGAACGGCGTCAGCAGAGCTGGGCACCCGGAGCTGGCGGCTGCTGCTGCTGGAAGTAGAAAGTTCAGCTTCAACCACAGCCACTTTTCAGACACTGGTGAGGTTTTGAAAACAAACACACTGGAGATAAAATGTACAAATATAAATACATACACACACATATATATGTATCTATGGACTCAGGAATCCGACAAGCCCTGAGACCACAGGACAGTTGCGCACGGATTTGCATCCCAGTGCCTAAGTCCTAGGCTACCATTACCCTAACCAGGGTATTTTGCTTTCTCTTTTGGGAGCCCTCTCTAGTCAGGGAGTTCCCCAGCAGGGCCAGGAAAGGGGACATGGAGCCGGTGGGAATATAGGAATTACCCTGTGCAGGGAGGGTTTTTTTTCTCCTCTTCTGTCAGCAGTGGTGCTTCAGCTCAGTTTGGGAGGCGTCCAATACAGCTGTCTCACAGCATCCTTTCTGAGGTGTCCTCTGAATGAGAAGGAAAAAACAGAAAAGAGAAAAAATAAAAAGCATGGAAATCACTTCAAATATCTGCTACCTCTCCTTGAAAACCCCTGTGTTACTTTCTGGCCAGCCCATCCCTCTTGGGGCTCCTTCCTTTGGGAAAAGCCATACCTCATGACACACCACGTCCCTGGCAGCCATAAATTCACGTAAATTGATGCCCAGCCCCTAAATGCTGGCTGGAAGGCAACCCTCCAAACACCACAAACGAAATACTGGATTACTGAAGTCAGCAGTTCACTGAGTCAATGGGTTGCTGTCCTAGGGCCTCGGCAGTGCTAGACTCAGCCCTCCCGTCCTGAGCATACCCATGAGCCTAAGCATCTCCACATGGCTATTCCTCATTGCCAGCCATGGAACTTTTCCTTTTTGTTAACTTGAACCTTCAGCTAAAAGTCGTGAGTACTCGTGACACACGTATCAATTAAAAACAAACTGCCACACTATTTTAGTGATAGAGATAAGGCTTGAAAACGTAGATAAGTATGTCCCAAAAGTTCAGAAACCAGAAATAAAAGAACAAATACATTATAATTTTTAAGCAAGTCTCAGTGGGTTCAGGGAGGTCTGGCTCATGATTTTTTAGTATCTCAGTTTGACAATATTGCCCAAAACCGCAATGCTGATGTCAACATTTCGCAAATATTCGCGAGAGAAATAAAAGCAAGAAACAATATATGTTTTAGCTTCAAAAACGGGAAAAGCTACAGGAATATGGGAGTATAAATGAGCATTGCAGACATCAAAATATACACTAGGATACAACTTCTTAAATAGGTTAGTATAAGGAAAGACTAGCATTAACATCACTTAGCATTAACTCTTCTTCCATATAACACCCCCCCACAGTATTTAAATATCAAGGAAAAAAACTGTTTGCAACTGAACTGCAAGACACAAATGGTCTTGCCCTGGGAACAACACACCCCCTACCCTTTCTCTGGGTTTTTTATCTTAGCCTGGAACCTCAGAGTTGAAGTGGCTGCTTTAATCCCTTCTCTTCTGCCCACCACCTCTTCTGCAGACCCAGTCTGCTCTCAACTACTGCCTGCCAGTTTGACTCCTCCAGCTTTGGTGACCCTGCATCAACGCACCTGCAGGGGGAATTTAATTCGGCTCTCAGTCCTCCAGACCCGACCCACAGTCCCGTAGCTGCGTCGGCTCTGCCGGGCTGATGGGAATAAAACGTAGCTAAGAACTTATTTTTGTGACTGAAGTCAGCAGATACGACTATGCACAGAGGCAGCAGATGTGTTGAGTAAGAGCATTTTTAAATGGTGACTTCTCAAAGTGGGATTTTACTGTAAGTTACACAGCATGCCAGTTTTGTGATCTCTCAGCCCTGAGACTGTCCCTGTAATATTAATTATATACTTTCCAAAGTGCTACCCTTAACACTTTTCTCAGTGCTAGCAGAAGTAGTAAGAAAGGGCCAGTACCTTGCAATAAATATAAATTTTCTCTTACTTCCGAGGTAATCTAATCCATACAGCTGCATTTCAAGGTCTGTCAAAGTTATTCAGGATCATTCCATAGCAGCCCGGACACCCTTTGCCCTAGAGTCTTACCAAGATGTACTACGGAAACAAACCCAAGAATAGGTGAATTTTGTGACCCAGTCTGCAGACTGGTAACAGGAGATATTGCTGGATAAAACTGTGATATTTATTAAGCAAATAAACCAACAAATGAAAAATACAAAGATGATGCCAAAAGCAAAAATGACACTTCTGTCACTGCAAGAAATATTCAGAATTTCTCAACCTGAATAAAGCATAAGGTTTAATAAACTGTTCTTGCAGATGTGGTTATAGCTAAATTTTAGCAGCAATAGGTTTTACTGCTATTCAGGCTTAGAAACAAGCACTGGCGAGGCTCTGCGGCCAGCATTATTCAGGGGAGCGCTAAATAAAAGTCATTAGAGCCACGCTCTCTGGCATTCCAATATCTGAGCTGTGAATAACACAACGCTAGCACAGGTTAGTCCTTGTGTCTGCCTGTTATCAACAGCGTGGGTGTCAGCAGATGCTATCCCAAACACACAGTTAATTGTGCAATCCAGGAAACCCAACCACAGGACAAGGGGCTTAGAAATTTGAACAAGTTGATCCCACCTCGGGAACAGGTCCCCTCTGGCCTGCAGAGAGTGGTACTTAACCTTTTCCCAGCAGGTTTCCACCCCACAGCTTGTAACACCTATCTTTGGGGGTCTGTGAGGCTCAGTAATGTAATGCAAAGCCTTGCATAAAATGTGATCATCACTGCCCATAAAATACAAGCTTCTCCCAGGCTCAGTGTTGCCAGGCTTTCAGGAACAACATCCTAATATGGTTCCCCTTACCAGTCACAGCAGATGGCACTAGCAGACCCCTGCCCCGTCCCTCAGCCAGGAGGCTGCCCAGGGCCCTCACCCCCTGCCCCTGCCCCATCCCTTCCCTGCCCACGGCAGGGGCAGGCACCAGCAGCCTGGGGAGGGCAGGAGAGCAGTTGAATCTCACAGGGCAGAAATTCTGGAGAGTGCCAGGATGAGGGATGCTTCTCCCGCTGGAGGCATCCCAGTTCACCATTGTCCTCTGTCACAGGCACGGGAGAGCTACCAAGGGGCAGGGGCCTGGGGCGGTGCAGGGGGAGAAGGAGAAATCCCAGAGGGGATCAGGGCACTGCCAGAGGTTAGGGGCTTGCACAGATGTGTTGCCAAGTGCATGCACGGTCCCAAGGACCTGGTCTCCCAGCAGTGAGCTCCCCATGAGACCATGAACAGGCAGGAAAAAGGCACATTAATCCCCATGCTTTCACCACCGTTGTCTAACAAGACAACGAGGAGCAGCTGGCTCTTATTTGATCTTATGGCAAATGATCTGACAACTAAACTCTATTTCTACTCAGGTGGCTTTCAAATCATGTGGCTGGGCGGGGCTAGTCCCACAAATGAAGAAACCACCCCAGCCTATGCAGCGGCCTCAGAAAAGAAGAAAAAAAAGAAGTAACTCTAGCAAACACTAAGACAGAATTGAAAATCCTGGCCATCCTGCATCGCCTCAGACTGTAGACCTGGATTACAAGTAAATTTTATTTTCCTGTAATAAAACATTCCCCTTTACAACAGGAGCATCAAGCTGACATTTGAAATATAACATTTGACTGGAATTACACCAAGAGTGAACACTGCAAAGTGACTGCATCACTGCACCCGGCTGACAGTAATTATTAATAGGACTGCTCTTCCTTTGATAGGCATGCATTACAGATGGCTGAATAACAGAAACATTTGTGAACAATTGTTTGGTGGTGGGAAAAAAAAAAACAACAAACCTGCTGCCAAAATTTTAAGGCTTAAACACAATGCAATTAACCAGCTCCAAAGCCGAGCTCTTGCAAAAGCATGATCGCCTCCACGACACCCGCTGAGCTCTGCGGGAGCACATACGTGAGCGGTGTTTACAGGGTCAAGAGCGGCTGGGGCAGGGGTGGTTAGACTCACAAATCACCCTCCCAGCAGGTAAGCTGCCCAAGTTATCAAGGAATTATTTTCACATGGATTCATTCAGAGCTGTCTACTGCTACAGCAATGTGCAGAGGGGTGAACAGAGCCCTGATCCAGTGGGTGGCTGTGCAGCCGTATAACCACACTGTATAGCGCTGGAGCCCACAGTATACCACTGCTAAAAAGAGAAGGGAGAAGTCTCTTTAGCTCTTCCAGTAAATCTAAATCAGGGATACATCTATAATAGCACAGGGATTCACAGACTGAATCTGAGAGGATCTCTAACTTGGGAACTGAATAAAAATGTCAGCATAAAACAAACGGTAATGGCCACATTTCCATCCCAAAATCAGAAAACCAGTCTTTGTCTTGCAGAGGGAGAGAAACGAATTACCCTTTGTTACAAAGCATTTTCTTTACAAGAAGACCTCAGGAGGGTAAGAGGAAAAATCATGCTTCATTGAAAGAAATACTAAAAACAACCCAAACCAATAATGTAACTACCCAAACTTCCAAAGTGTTATCCTCAATCAAACTGGGACATCCACACGTAGCCCATGATGGGCTCAAACTGCAATACCTCACATGCAAGTGTTTCTCCTGCCAGTGCTCATATTTCTCACTTAATCTCAGGCGCTTGTTGCCACACCTCACCTGAGCCACGTTACAGCTGAGCTTGTGCCTGGCCTCATCCTGCATCGATCGGGATCCCAGCCCAGGTACTGGCCTTCGCAGCTTGACCTCGCACCTGCCTCCAAGCTATGGACTCACCTGGTGGTCTGGGCTCTTGGCCAACTGGAGAATCTCAGTATTCAGGTACCATGGGATCACGCCTCTGTCCAGTGACATCTCCGTGTCCATCAAGGATGACACGCAAATTCGTGAAGCGTTCCATATTTTGTTTGTGTTCCCTTGTGGCCAAGAAGGTCAAATGGCATCCTGGGATGCACTTAAAAAAGCATGGCCAGCAGGTCAAGGGAGGTGATTCTAACCCTTTACTCTGCCCTGGTGAGACACTATCTGGAGTACTGTGCCCTGTTCTGGGCTCTTCAGCTCAAGAAAGACAGGGATCTCCTGGAAAGAGTCCAGCGGAGGGCAACAAAGATGATAAAAGCCTGGAGCATCTTCCCTATGCGGAGAGACTGAGAGACTTGAGTCTCTTCAGCCTGGAGAAGAGAAGGCTGAGAGGGGATCTGATCAGTATTTATAAATATCTAAACTGTGAGAGGCAATTGGACGAGGCCAAACTCTTTTTGGTGGTGGGTACTGAGGGAACAAGGGGCAATGGCCAAAAACTGGAACACAGGAAGTTCAACTAAAACATGAGAAAGAACTTCTTTATGGTGAGGGTGATGGACCACTGGAACAGGCTGCCCATTGAGGCTGTGTAGTCTCCTTCTTTGGAGATATTCAAGACCCGTCTGGATGCCTACATGTGCAGCCTAATGTAAGGCACCTGCTTTGGCAGGGGGGGTTGGTCTCCATGATCTCTACAGGTCCCTTCCAAGCCCTAATAATCTGTGATTCTGTGATCACAGGGCAGCACTCAACCTGCTGCTCTGGGACAGGCAGGGGCACCAGCTGCTTCCACTCTCCTCCCTACTACTTCTCCATGTAAAGCACCCTGCCCAGGATTTCCAGCATCTCCAAATCTGGTGACCATCACAGCACTTACGCACTCACCGAGGGCCAATACCACACATCGGAAAACTGGAATGGGTTTGGCATATCCCCAAATCGCCTCACTGCGAGTTTGCCACTGTAGCAGAGCCACGACTGCCTCTGGTCTGATCCACGGTGGCAAGACACTGGGGACTATTTCAGCAAACCCTTCTATTTTCCCTCTCCACTCATGGTTCTCTTTCTGATTTCTTTTCTCCACTGTTTTCAAGCTACATAATTCTCAGGTAGTCAAAATTTCAAAAAAAAATATGTAAGACCAAACTAAATAAAAGGATTTAAAAATAGATTGAGCTGAGTGATTAAAACACTAAAAAGAATAGTCACTTACTTCCAACATTTCCATTAACTGGTCTTTGCAGTATACTTAAAAATGCAAATTTTAAAAGTAGAATTAAATGGTTTTGTAAGTTCATTTTTAGAAAATTAATGCCACCAGTTCTTACAAAAAAAAGTCTCCAAGCACTTCTACTTAATGTTGTAAAGAGAAGAAAACAAGTAAACACAGCTGTCTGTCTGTAGGAACAAATAATCAAAGAGCCTGAACTGTAAATTGTCCAAAATCAGAACATATCCTTCAGCCAGGCTTGTAATTGATGTCAGCTATTCAGAGCAGCAAATAGCAAAGTCTTACCACTTCCCTCCCACATGAAGTTTCTGGCATTTCAGATCTATATTGGCCTTATGATCTTAAAGAGTAAGTGCTATCCAACATTGACTGATAGGTCAATAGCTATCCCAGCGTTTTGCTATTATTCCACTCACATAAGAAAGAAAGATGGCAAGCGTGGGTTGTAACGGGAGCCCCACCACTTCAGCTGAGCAGAGCCCATGCAGTGACCAGCCTGCAGAGGACAATTAAGTCATGTCACCCTCCAAGAAGTGAGTCCAGGGCTAGTTGTACTCCCAGTGACTTCAGGTGGAAAACTCCAGCTGTCCCCAGCACGTGAGAGCAGTTGGGATGAGGAAAACGTTCATCACAGACAACCTCAGCCAACTCTTCAAGTCCAGCTTCAACGTCGTGTCAATTAAGGTTAAAAAATAAAAACCACCAAATTTCACCCTCTTGAGCTCTGACTCAGCAAGTTCCCACTACATTCGCGGCAGGGATGCACATAACAATCAGCATTGTTCAATTAATGGACTAACAATATTAATGCTGAAATGCCAGAAAGTGTGCTGTAGCTATAGTAGTTGTGAAGTGGCAAGCTCCTGTGTGGGTCACAGAGTCTGTTACCTGCACTGCTTCTCTCTTTATTTTGCTGAGCTTGGGAACAGGTTACTACAAACAACAGCTAAATGCTTTGCCCTTGCATCGATGGCCTTGTTGTGCTGGGGGAGCTATCTTGAAGAGGAGAGAGTACATAGAATTATAGAATCGTTTGGGTTGGAAGGGACCTTAAAAGCCCATCAGTTCCAACCCCCCTGCCATGGGCAGGGACACCCTCCACTAGACCAGGTTGCCCAAAGCCCCATCCAACCTGGCCTTGAACACTTCAAGGGAGGGGTCAGCCACAGCTTCTCTGGGCAACCTGTGCCAGTGCCTCACCACCCTCACAGGGAAGGATTTCTTCCTAATATCTAATTTAAATCTGCCCTCCTTCAGCTTCCTCCTTCATCTCCCTCTCCCTACCCAGGATTGATGTGAATGGTTTCATTATGCAGGTCCCCGAGGTCCTTGTTCACCCTTATGTGATCTGTTTAAGACTACTAATTAATACTGTTGGCATATTATGGGGTTTATGGAATCTGCTCTCATCCTGGTACAAGAGAAGACAACTTTTGGGTGAGGTGATACTGAAATGTGCCCTGAGGTGGCCCTTCCCTGGGTGGCAGGGTGCTTGGAAGGATTTGCGTGGATTCCTAGAACAGTTATCACCTCCCATAGCCTGTGACTGTACACCTGAACAGGCAAGCAACTTTGGCAAACTGACGCACCACCTGATAGAAGGGTGCCTTGCCTCCCCCAATGAAAACCAGCAGCTTCCAGCACTGTACTGGAGCCTGGCTTGTGCCTATCGAACCACAGTTCAGTACCCTTAGAGGACTGTGGTTGAGCCAGGAATCTATACTTCATCTGAAGACACTGTGGTTGAGATAGGGATCCAAACAACAACTACAGTAATTGCCCCAGTAGTAAAAAAGAAACAGCAGACAAGGAGAACAAAGGGTCCATATCATTGGTTAGTAAGGGAGATGGAAGAAGAGGAAAGGTTTGATCAAGAAGCCAGTCCTTCGACACAGAAATTGGAAAGAGTGAGAGAATTCAGACAGGAAGCAGAAATCACCCAGACCCTGACATCATGAGAACTCCAAGATACGCAGAAAGATTATAGCTACCAGTCATGTGAGTGGACTACTGCCTGGCTGCTGTAATGCTGGGATAACAGTCAACAGTCAGCAATTGAAAGGTAAGGAAGCCCAACAGCTGGGACCCCTTGCTAGAAACAAAGCAATTTAGAGAGGAATCGGAAAAGAGACAGCAATTTGCAGTCTCTGGAGATAGCTCATCTCAAGTGTGAAGTCAAGATACACATTCAAGGAAGATTTTGTGAACTCCCCAGGAAAGTGGACTACTACAGATGAAGGATTCAGTACCCAAGAGAATTAGTGGTGCTGGAAGTCATCTACAGTGATCTAGACAATGATGAGATCTCCAAAGATTCAGAGGATGTCCTGTGGTCATGTGGAGGAAGGTGATTCAAAGGGCCCCAGTGTCACACTTTAACAGCTTGGCAGCAATGTATTGCCTGGATATGGGTACACCAACCGTGGAGAGAATGTCTTCTTGGCTTCAAAACTTTGGGATGGTGAACCCACCTTTATGCTGGAAGTCCATGTAGGTGAACTGGGAGGGAAGATGGGTGTTAAGAAGGGGTCACCCATGAAGGCTGTCAGCATAGTTGTTGTAGAGACACAAGACCATCAGTTCTTTCACAGAGATAGAACTGAAATCACCTCCCTTGATCTGGCTGAGGGGGCTTCTGGTCTGGCACTGCAAGAGTCAGGCAGTGAATATTCTGACAAGGAACAGGAATAGAGGGTCCTTACCTTCAGCCATGAGAAAAGGGATGACCACTACTGGACCATGTAGATTCAATGGCCTGGCACACCACACCCACAGAAGTATAAGGCTTCGATAGACACTGGTGCACAATGTACACTGGTGCCATCTGGATCTCTAGAGTGACAGGGGAATGCCAAAAATTGTCTGTATTGGAGACTGAGGTGAGCTTAACAGGGCATAAGTGGGAAAAGCACCCCTTTGTGACAGGTCCAAAGACCCCTTGTATCCTTGGCATAGACTACTTCAGGAAAGTGTACTTCAAGGACCCAAAGGGATAGTGATGGACTTTTGGTATAGCCACTGTGAACATAAAAGGTTAAACGGCTATTTACCCTTCCTGTCCTCTTAAAAGATCCCTTCGTTGTGTGATTGCTGTGAGTTGAAGAACAGCAGGTGCCAGTTGCTACCAGGATGGTGCACCAGTGGCAATATCGCACAAATCAAGACTCCCTGGCTCCCATCCATGAGCTGATTCATCAACCGGAAAGCCAAGGCGTCATCAGCAAGAGTCATTCACCTTGTAATAGTCTCATACGGCCAGTGCAAAAGTCTGGCAGGGACTGGAGGTAACAGTAGACTATCACGACCTGAACGAAGTGACACCACCACTGAGTGCTGCTGCTGTACCAGACGTGTTCAATCTCTAATATAAACTGGAATCAAAAGCAGCCAAGCTGAAAAGCGTGCTTTGTTTACTGATGGGTCCTGTTATGTGGTAGGACACCATCAGAAGTGGAAAGCTGCTATGTGGAGTCCCACACAAGTCATTGAGGCCACTGAAGGAGAAAGTGAGTCAGGTCAGTTTGCAGCAGTGAAAGCCATCCATCTAGCCCTAGAGATTGCTGAATGACAAAAGTGGCCAGTACTTTATATTGACTCCTGGATAATGGCTAATGCCCTATGGAGATGGCTACACCAGTGGAAGATCAATTGGTAGTGCAGGGATAAACTCCCCTGGGCTGCTGCATTGTGGCAGGACATCGCTGCCCGGGTAGAAACTATGACTCTAAAAGTATGTCACATAGATGCTCACATGCCCAAAAGCATGAAAAGCACTGAAGAACCAGTGAAGAACATCAAAACAATGAACAGGTAGACAAGGCTGCCAAAATTGAAGTAGCTAGGGTGGACCTGGACTGAGAGCATAAGGGTGAGCTATTTGTAGTTCAATGGGCCAACGTGACATTGGGGCATTTAGGGAGCGATGCAACGTACTCATGATTGAGGGGTGGATCTGACCATAGAGGCCATCACACAGGTCACTTGTGAATGTGAAATATGCGCTGCAATCAGGCAAGCCACACAAGTAAAATCTCCCTGGAATAGAGGGTGACAGCTGTGTTTTCACTATGGCGAAGCCTGGCAAGCGCTACCTATTCACCATGGTGGATGAAACTACTGGTCAGCTAGAAACATACCCTGTAAACCATGCCACTGCCCAAAACACTGTCTTAGGCCTTTAAAAGCAAATTTTGTGGCGACATAGTACCCCAGAAAGAATCGAATCAGACAACGGGACTCATTTCTGAAACAACCTCATAAACTTCTGGGCAAAGAAACACGGCATTGAGTGTGTGTGTCACATTCCCTATCACTCACAAGCCTTTGCAAAGATCAAGAGATATAATGGACTGTCAAAGGCTATGTTGAGAACATTGGGCAATGGATCATGGAACATGGGATACAAATTTAGCAGAAGCCACTTGGCTGGTTAATACCAAATGATCTTCTAACCATTCTGATCCTGCCAAAAAAAATCCCTACATACTGTTGGAGGAGATATTCCTCCAACAATTATATTCTGTGTGATTCTGAGATAAGGTCCCTGTAGTGCACATGGGGAAGTGGCTGGGGAAGGCGGTGTGGATTGCTCCTCCCATGGGAAAAGGCAAAGCCATTCATGGGATGCTGTGCCGTGCACGGGCAGCCAGCAAGGTGTCTGTTTCACACCGGTGTTTTGGGTGCTGCTGAGCAGCGCTGGCACAGCACCAAGGCTGTCTCTCACCAGCAGGCTGGGGGTGGGCAAGGTCTTGGGAGGGGACACGGCCAGGACAGCTGGCCCCAGCTGACCACAGGGACATTCCGTACCATAGTGCGTCTGCTCAGCAATAAAAGCTGAGAGGAAGGAGAAGGAAGGGGGGGCACTCGTTATTGACGATGTTTGTCTTCCAGAGCAACCACTACAAGTACTGAAGCCCTGCTTCCGAGGAAGTGGCTGGACATCACCTACTAATGGGAAGCAGAGAATAAATCTTTTGGTTTTCCTTTGCTTCCACAGGCAACCTTTGCCCTTGCTTTATTAAAATGCCTTTATCTTGACCCACGAGGGGCTTTCTCCTATCTTGCTTTCTCCCCCGCATCTGCTGAGAAGGGGAGTGATAGAGCAGCTTGGTGGGAATATGGTGTCCAGCCAAGGTCAACCCACCACACCAGTGTCAACAACTTTCTCTACTGCCAACATACGAGACAGTGGTGCGATGTTTGTCCCAGCTGGACGCTCCCAATGGACTCTCGCCAACATGGTCACATCAGAGGGAGAAGAGCAGGGGCAGATCACGTACTCACCTACACGCCAGCAGGGAGATCTGCTCACAAATGCACCCACAGTCACCAGTCACACCATCACTTCTGGAAGAGGGACCACCTGGTGCACACATCAATACCTGCCTGAAATGCCATGGAGGTAGTAACCAGCATGGACCCTGGGAGAAAGAGCACAAGTGGTGGCAGGGAGAATTTGGGGAGCATGTTGGGAGGTCAGTACCTAAAACTGAAGCCATTGTAGTTTCTTTCACCGACCAGCGCACTGCTGTAAAAGTCTTGGTTACAGGCTGAGTGTAACCAGGAGTTAGCAAAAGCGTGAAGTGCTGAAATCCCCAGACCTTCAGGCCAGCCCCTCCCTACAGGAGGAAAGGGTAAGAAGACGTTACAGCTCTGCGTTGTTGCTAAAGACTGCCGTAAACATAGAAATGTGCAGATAAAGACATTGTCAAAGCCTGCTGTGGGATGACCGAACATTGCCATGCCAAACGCCAAATCTTTCATTACAGAAAAATTTCCAGCTGCCTCAATTGTAAATGAATTGTTTCCTGTCACCAAGGCAAAGCTGTTGCACGCCAAAGAAAAAAAAAAAAAAGGCCAAATAAAATCTGCTGCCTCTCATTAGATCAAAGGTTGGCAGCAGAGATAAACCACCACACAGAACGACATATATTCGGAAGAGCAATTGACTACAGAGTCATTTGTCACTTTTAATAATACTACAGTTGTAAAATGATGATAATGGAAATCAAGTTACCCTAATGGTAATAAAATATTTGTAAACTAAACTTGTTCATTTTGACTATAAAAGAGACATTGAAATAATTTAACTGCAGAGAATAAAATTGAAATGGGTCTGTAATTACATAGATTTTCAGCATCTTCTCCTTTATGAAAAGAACTAACTGCTGATGACTCCCACATTTCCGGCACCTTTTTCTGCAAAACAAAAGATTAGAAATATGTACCAGATGTACAGAAAAGGGGCCTGCAGCAACATTTCAGAAGTGATGCATGCATTCCTTCCCACTTCTCTGTCTTATTAGTAGCATGCCAAGTGTCGTATCTCATTAACCAAGTGAGCCTGCATGCTGGTGAAACTTCACAGAGTCAAGAGAAGGGACACAGCACTATTAATGAAGTCACTGGATCTCAAAATCCTCCTCATCACCATCAGGGAAAACACTGGAGGATTTTTGGTGACTTTGAAAACCATCATGCTGGCAAAATGCATATTGATGTGGCCTGATATGGTTTTCTTATCCCACAGGACCTGCCTTCACAGGTTTGATGAATTCAAGGTAAGGACTGCAGGAAATTCAGCATTTTTCTCTAACCTCTCAGGTTTCTTCGAATTCTGTTTTGACTCATTTTCTAATGATTTTCCTGGAACATTTCACATTAAACAAGTTCCAGGGCCACCAGCTAAAACATATGCCTGTCCCAAAGGAACAACTGCAGGGAGCTGAAGAGTGCCTCGGTAGCCTGACTCATCCTTGGATTCCTCTTGCTGTTGTTTCAGATTTTATTTTATTTTAAATTAGAGCCATGTCATTTCTCCACCACATCTAGATTCTGGGAGAGTCAAATCTCTCCGACGACAGAGCAAGGCAGTGCATCTCACAATTTTGCGTATGCCTTTCACCCAGGTTGGATCTAAGCCATGCCAAAATCAATGACTCTGGTACTTCATCTCAGAAGCATTGCTCCCTCAGACCCACTGAATATGATAATCAAGGATGCATTTTGAAACTGGATGACCTGAGCTACTGCACAGAAAATGTCTCAGTTTCTCAAATGTCTTTGTCTGCAGGGATTTGCCTGTCATGTGTCAGAAACTTCGAAAAATCTAGACCTTAGGGAAAATGGCAAGAAACCAAAATCTGAAGGCAACACAGAAAGGCATGCCAAAACTCTTGCCAGCAACATTTTAATAGTTGCATTTTAAAACGTTCCTTGAAGTTTGGGTTTTTTTAGTAAAAGTTCTGTGATTAGCACTATACTGTCAATGCTCCTGCCACTGAGGAGGGAACCCAGAACAGCAGCTCCTGAGGATCTCCGGGGACTCCGAAATGTGAGCAAGTCCACGATATTCTTTGAAGGAAAATTATAAACCAAACTATCAGTAACTGTCCTGAATAATTATTGTTAATATTGGAGTAGCCAGTGAGGATGCTTAGCAGAAAAGAACAATTGCCCTCAAGTTCCAGTCCTGCAACAGGAGGAGACCTCAGGAAGCAAATATTTTATCTCCTATATTCTTATTCAGGGAATTACAGGGGGGTTGCTTCAAGAATGTCTTTATATGCATGTTTCTGATAATTATGTATATATGTTTGTATATAAAACTTACTGCAGAGACAAAGGATGAGCTATGTACTTTGAACACACGTGAGCTCAATTTCCCTGCCCTAGGACAAGTTGCCTGTGTGGACCTGAACACAGCACACAGGGTGCTCCTGTGCTGCAGCCAGAAACGTGGTTTCAGTACATGTAGGCAAACTGGAATCAGCTTTAATCCACTGAAGCTGCGTGGAAATAGACATCAGCAAAGCCACAGTCTCAGCTGGGGTTATGCGTGGTTGAGCCTGACTGCTGGGCTTTGCTGCCAGTAGTGTTGGATTAGGCACACTGGAGCTGGGTCATGCGATTGCTCTTCCTCTGGTTATCACTAAGCATCCAGAGCCAAGGACACTCACAAGGCAGAGAGGGGCCTGACTGAAAATGAAAAGGTTTGTGGTTTTCAGTTGAAGGCAAATGGCACAACACAAAATACATTTCCTCTCAAGGCTGAACTCTCTGGTGAAAGCCTCTTGAACGTGTTGCGGTTTGTACCTCCATTCAGTGTCAAACTGTCTTCTCTGTATCACTGTACCTCATTTTCCCTCCTGTAAAGGAAAGCTATACCAGCACACTCCTCCCTTTAACCTCTGCTTGGGGATGGACAACACCATACATGCAGAGACTGATTTGTGCAAGCCCAATAGGGCTCATTAATTAGGTGTGCCTAATATTGTGCTTATAAGGACCAGATCCAGCCCTGGAAACAGCCTGCCCACTCTCTGAAGACTTGGAAGAGGCTTCAGGAAGCCTTGCCTGATTGGAGCTGCTCCAGGGAGAGTCAGCCCAAGTGTCTATTTGCTAAGTGCTGAACTGGAACAGGAAACGATGGGGAGCAAAGTGCAGTGGTATCCCTCTAGCTTCCCTCACAGTCAGCTCATGCCCAGCCAGGTTTATTACCTCTGGCTCCAGACTGGTGCCTGCAGACCATCTTGGGTGACGCTGCGCAATGGTTCACAGGACTTTGGGGAATCTTCTTCGCTGTGGCACAGCATGACACAAACAGAGCCAGCTGGGGGGCAGCCATGGCCAGCTTAGATGTCTTTCATCGTAAGGATAGACAAGCCCATTGAAGAAGCATTCAAATGCTATCCTGGCACACAGCCCTGGAAAACACAGCTCTCTACCAGTGCAAACACCCCGCCAGCATCAGCCAGCTGAAAGAGGCAGGACACAGTAACCAAGCATGCTATCTGATTCGGTTAAATGTTATTTTTCCAATTACAACTGGCTGGTTGTATACTTTCTTAAAATGTCATCATGCAATATCTAAAAGAAACGCAACTGTATCTGACTTTGCTTGTTTTGGGGGTTATTTTTTTCCCCTCTGCATCTGAAGAAAATCATAGTAATCTCTGGTGCGAAAACAGTGATATGCCAGCTCAATCAACTCATAAACCTAATTCACCTCAGAAAATTAAATCCCTTGATCCCTGAAAAAAAAAAAAAAGTTTAAAAAACCCCCACATGCTCTGAAATAAAATCTAAGTGAATTTTCAAGATACACACAGATGCACAATCCACCCAATCAATCATCCCCAAATCTAACATACAATTAGTCGCTAACAAGCGCCAAAGAGATTTCACACCCTGTTTCATTTCCTTGTGCAAAACCTGGTGTTTATTCATGTCCTCAAAGCTTCTAAGTCATATGGTAACATCAATTTGTCCCAAGTCACATAGGAGAAAATTTGGTCAATAATATGCTACACATCAGCTTCAGTCTCTGGCAAAACAATGCGTGAATCCAAGATCCTGAGACTCATCGAATGTACTAGATGCCAATGCAATTAATCAGCTCTGACCACTCATTGTCGCTTGAGGAACACACTCAATTTTAGTCCAAGAGTCATGACTTTGACACAGGAAAAAAAATAAATGCTGTCACTAGTTGCAGGAGAAGAAACAATATATTATTACAAAAAAAAATCCTGATTTTGTCATGGGGCTGACTGAAGCAATGAAGCTGAGATGGGTAAATGTGGGCTACAGTCCCGGGCTTCTCAGCCTGTTGGCCTTCACAACACAGACGTTGCTGCCAGGGCCACCCCAGGCCAATGGAATAAAACTGATTAATTTCAGAGGCATTGGCTCAGTCCCGAAGTTTCTCAGCACCGATGCCGGAGGCCCACTGAATCACAGCATGCCAGTGAAGTGCCTGGCATACTCCAAGAAATAAAATATATGCGGTCCAAAACTAAATTGTAGGCCAAGAGATTAATTTTGAAGAATGTATTTTTAAAGAAGACAAATATGTTCTTATATATGTAGACGTATACATCGGACACAGAACACTGCTATAAACACACCTCGAGTCTGCTGTCAATATCTTAGGATGAAGGACTTGTATGATGTAAGGTTTGCTTTCCTCTTCTAAAGAGCCAGAGGACCTATACTCAGTGTTTATCATTTTGCCTCTTTCCAGTCCTTAAAATAATGTACATATAAAAGAGGAGACTGAAAGAAGTGCTTCACAGAGCCTTGTTTCCAGCTATAACCTAAATGAGTTTTGCACATGAGTGGAATCATTTACTGCTTATTTAACTTTCCAAGTGCTTTGGAAGACCTCTTGTAACACCGACTGTTTTTCTCTGCTTGGCTGCTGCTTTGACTGCCTCCAGCAGTTTCCCTCTGCACAGTCACAAAAAGAGATGTGGTCTTCTGGTTTTTATGACCATTGAGCAAAGGTTATCAACATAGCACGGGAGGACAGACTTCTAAGTCTGCAAAACCTCTCCACCAGCCCGGCGCTGTCAATGCCAAGAGGGTCACGCTCAAAGCAGGTCATGCAGACAGCACTCAGAGAGCCTGGTGCTGCTGTAAGGTGTTGAAGTGCTTTCATCACTGTCCTGGCAGTGGGCTTAAACCACCAAAGAGGATCATCTCGCCAGCAGTGTTCCAAATCAGAGATTTTCGCTTTTTCCTTCTCTTTAGGCTGGACTCTGAGACTTATCACACCCCCGCCTGTGGTGCCCAAGGGCTGCAAGCTTTTAAATTACATTCCTGGTAACCATGGTGAAATGCATGGTCCCGTTTCTTATGAATAAAGCCCTTCCCAAACATCTTATAATGTGACTGCCCACGAGCTAAAACTTATTCTTGGACTTCTTTTCCCCCCCTGCTCTCAGCTCTGACGCATCAGAGCCACATGGAAAAAAAAAAAAAAAACCCAAAAACACAAAACAACAACAACAAAAAAACCAACAACAAAAAAAAACCACCCAAAAAAAAGACTAAGGGTCATGAGGTGTAAAACTGCAGTCAGTGCAAGGAGGTCAGTCTGTACAAAGCACTCACATATTCTTGGCTAAAACAGCCCTTTCTTTGTCCAAGCATGTTCATCCTCAGGAACCTAGATTTTTCTGAACATCTTTGTGTTCCATTACAACTCTCAAATTCAGGGTCTGCTCTTGACTTATAATTTCTATTCACCGGTCAAATCAGCTCTAACAGCTTCACCACAAATCTCTTACAGACACTCTGTGTTTCTCTTTTAATTCTCCCTCATTTACCCAATTAGCATTCTGTTAATTAAACACTGAAAGTGCCTTTACTTTCTTCAGAAAAACACATTCCTGCTTAACCCTTGATTTATACGTGTACCTCTGCAGGCTGTTTCACTGAGATTAGAGTTCGCACGTGGTTTTTGTTTTTAGTTTGTAGACATTATTCTGAGGAAATGTTGCAGCGTAACATCAGACTTGCTGCCTGCCGTTTATACCGGAGTATTGCCAACCATAGTTGGGCTCCTGAGATAATTAATAGTCTTTAGTAACTATGATTCCCTGGCTGTGAACTTCAAAGACAGCAGCAGTTTTATATTCTTTCTGTGACTTGAAATAGCAGACAGTTATTAAAACATTACACGATTTGGAAGTGAGGGGCTGGCCAGGAACCATTAATTGAAGCTGGCTAGAGGGGCTCCACCAAGCCTACCTTGAGTAAAGCTTTGTGTGAGGAAAGGATTATATGATTTTTCTAATTTCCTCCCCATTTCCATGTGCACTCCGTTGAATTCAAATGACTGTATTATCCAGCTTACGTTACAATACATAACGGTGCCCCTGTCCCAGCACCACCCAGTGCTTAGTAACTTCCAGCTGAGGGCTCTGCCTTCCACCAGGCTTGCACAGCTCCATTTGCACCTCCTGCTCGGTCTGAGGAAACACCAGGATTTGTGCCTGTGTGCAAGCACAAAAGCTTGGTATTTCAAATCCCTTCACAGGTCTTCAACCCCCCTGAGAAATACCTCAACGTATTTACTTTCTTGTTCTCCCGCCTCTTCATTTCTACATACGTAAAGAATACAAACCAGATGTTGTATAATAACGCGAGGCACAGCAATTATAGCACCTCTCTATGGCTTCAGAGGTGTGAGTATGAATGTCTGCTCTGCTTTTGTGCCAAAAATTGCTGCTGCTCCATACAGGTGAACATGGCTTTCTCCTCCTCCTCCAGTGCTAGCTAGTCAAAGAAACAGGACATCACACTGTCCAAGCTGTGGTACGGCATGATGGAGGAGGCTGTGCACCTGCCAGGGTGTCCTGTGGCCTCCGCTGTGTGTGTACCAGGTTGCCACTGCAGGACCAGGATACAGGTAAGCCTGCAAGAACAAGTTGGCCCGGAGTCTCGGGAAGGCCCACTGCTGCCACGGGACTGCCAGGTCCTCCTTCGGCTCCCTGAGAGGCAGGGAAACAGCACTGCTTGAGCGCAGTGCATACCGTATACACACCTGATAAAACTAATATAGACCAGAAAAGGCTTCTTGTTGCAAGAAGCTCTCAAAGTAGGTAAAGGAGTCTTGACATAAAATCGTGTCTATATAAACACGTTAGTCGGCTCTCACTCTCATTTTATTCAGCAGACACAAAGACTCTACACTCGTATAGCTGCCCTGTATCTATTATTCTGATCTATGCACATTTGTACCTCAAACATGAGAATTTATCTGAAGCTTAGAGTTAGTCACCAGTTTATAAAGTTTTTCATCCAACTAAAGAAGAGTAATAGCACCACATAACTCAGGTGACCAGGCAGAAAAAAACCAAGAGACACGGTGTTTGATTTATAGCAAATCCAACAGCTGCAGCATTTTAGACAAATTATTCCCAGCACAATTACAAATAATGAACGAAGGCACAAATACCACAATTTGTGAAGCATTTTGAAGAGAAAAAAAAAAAAGAAAAAAAAAAAGACTAAATTCATTAAAAATTGTAAACATCCCTGTTGTGACCACAGCAGCAGAATTTCCTTTTCTTACACCTTTCATAAGACTCAGCACCTAACTTTTTCCTACCGTTTAACATATTTCACATAGGTTTCTTCATCTGGAAGACTGTTGCCACTTATGTTGCCAGTGCATTTGAGATAATCCAGAAGTTACTTTTCTCTGAGACATTTAAAAAAGAAAAAAAAAAAAAGAAACATCATTACTTCATCTATTTACTGTGAAACCCAAAGGAAATATTTCAAATGTATCATTTATTGAAGCAAAAATTAAGGAAAAAAAGCACATTATGCTTTTGGAAATCAATTTTCAGCTCTTTCCTCAGATGGATTCATCAAAGACATATCAAGGGGCTTTGGGGGCAGTTATAGGACTTTTTGTTTTTATACTATTAAAAGTCAATTTTCTCTGTGTTCACAATTGATTTAACGTAGCCTTTAGGATTTTTGATGCACAATTTTAACTCTCTGGAGAAAGCATGGCCATTTAAATAATCTAAATAGGACTAATACGTTTCCTTAATCTTAGCTGCTTTCTTACTGTTCATAAGAATTCAAATAAAAAGTGCAAAAGTATTTTCTCAGTCTTTATGACACTGCATGTTATCTGTAATTCATGGCAGAGAGAGCTAGACTGACTCCAAACAGCAGCCTAGCTTTCAGGGTCAGCTTCAGGCAGTTTGGTTGAAGAAAAGCCCAGGGAAGGGGGGAAAGCTTCTTCCTGATCTCTAAGTCAGAGGTTGGCTGAGCACTCAGATCTCCTTCTCAGCTTCGTGTTTGTTTTAGTTGTTCACAGCTAACACCCTGGATAGCTTCTTTGTCTGCACCCAAGTCCTTTCGAAATCCTGCTAAATTTTCGGAATGAGACACATATTGCCTGGCAATGAGGCCTGCTCCGCTCACTGCTGCCAGTACGTACCAAGTTAAAAAGGACAGGTGCTGAACTGAATCGCCTCTCCATCTCACTGACTGTCCCCTTGGTTTTGAGTGAAAAAAAAAAGGGCATCTCTGAACAGGAGCTGAAGATTTCATTCCAAAAGGTATTAAAGATGTGACAGAGGTACTATCTGGTTTCGTTTCAGGTGAAAGTACTCTGAAAGAATGGTAAAATCATTAAGATTTCATTGCATGCGTCCTTTTTTTCCCTAGCAGAAGAATCCAGATACTTCAGGCTCTTTAAGAAGAGAGACAGTAAAAGGTGAATGACAAAAGCTTGAGCAAAGGGTCAGTGGCAGGTCTCTGGGAATGATTACCTCTTTGAAATCCAGGCAGCAGGGGACGCAAGGTGTCAAAGGCTGCGCAATCACCTCTGCTGAGCATCTAATCACCAATGGGTCTGATCAGTGGAGAACATGAGGTTAGGAACCAGGAGAGGTCACTAAGCAGGAGTTACAAAGTGAATCACGCTGCTTTACACAGAAGACAAAGAAAAAAATCAACCTGTGAAAAAATGCAGCCTGCAGAATCTGCTGGTAGAGGAAATGGGAAAAACAAAGACTTAGCAAAACATCTAGGAGGGAGGGTAAAGAAATAAAAACAACAGCAAAGATGACCTAAACACTTTTGCCAAGCCTGTGGGAGCTCACTGACTTTAGAGAATGGCTTCTTGCAGAAGCTGTTTCCACAGAGTCACTGTGGTAGGTAGGAAGGTGTATTGGGTTTGCACGGCCAGGTTTTGGCAGCGGGGGGGCTGCAGGGGTGGCTTCTATGACAAGCTGCTAGAAGCTTCCCCTATGTCCAATAGGGCCAGTGCCAGCTGGCTCCAACAGACCTGCCACTGGCCAAGGCCAAGCCCATCAGCGACAGGTCCAAGATGTTACCAAGCGCCTCTGGGATAACACAGTTAAAAAAAACCAAACCCACCCGACAAACAGGAGCAATTGCAGCCAGGGAAAGGAGTGACAACATGTAAGAGGAACACCTCTGCAGACACCAAGGTCAGTGCAGAGGGAGGGGGAGTAGATGCTCCAGGCACAGGAAGAGAGATTCCCCTGCAGCCCATGGAGGAGGATGGGAAGCAGATATCCACCCGTAGCCTGTGGAGGACCCCACACCAGAGCAGGTGGAGACACCTGAAGGAGGCTGTGACCCTGTGGGAAGCCCACACTGGAGCAGGGTCCTGGCACCACCTGTGGATCTGTGGAGAGAGAAGCCCACGCTTGAGCAGGTTTGCTGGCAGGACTTGTGACCCTGTGGGGGACCCACGCTGGAGCAGTTCGTGAAGAACTGCAGCCTGTGGGAAGGACTGTTTCCCGTGAGTGGGACCCCACACTGGAGCAGCGGAAGAGTGTGAGGAGTCCTCCCTCTGAGGAGGAAGGAGCAGCAGAGACAACATGTGATGAACTGACCACAACCCCCATTCTCCATCGCCCTGTGCCGTTCAGAGGGAGGAGGGAAAGAAATCAGGAGTCAAGTTGAGCCCAGGAAGAAGGGAGGGGTGGGGGAAGGTGTTTTTAAGATTTGATTCTATTTCTTGTTATTGTATCCTGATTTGACTGGTAATAAATTAAACTAATTTCCCCAAGCTGAGTCTGTTTTGCCCATGATGGTAATTGGTGAGTGATCTCTCCCTGTCCTTATCTCAACCCACGAGACTTTTGTTATATTTTCTCTCTCCTGTCCAGCTGAGAAGGGCAGTGACAGAGGAGCTTTGGTGGGTACCTGGCCTCCAGCCAGGATCAACCCACCACAGAAAGAATACGTCATGGGTCACCATCTGGCCCTGAAAAAGAAGAAAATGGCACAGAAAACGTCAATTACAGAATATGCAAGTGTCTTTTCAAAGAAGTGGGGACAGCAATTGGGAGCCACCTCACTAAAACACAGGGTGTGTGATCACCCAGGGGCAGGCACAGTTTCACCCAGGCGAGCAGCCCTGCCTCACTGGAAGCAATGTGCGCCAGCTCCTTTGTATCTGCCCAAGACAACAACAGCAGATTAGGTCCACCAGAGCACTGTGTGTTCCAGTGGTTCCAGGAACAGGCTTCATAGATGGCAGGTTCACTGGTATAAAGCCATCTGTCTTGGTTTCAGCTGACAGTTAATTTTTCTTCATAGAGGCCAGTGTGGGGCTGTGTTTTGGATTTGTGCTGGGAACAGCATTGATAGTGCAGAGATGTTTTTGCTGTTGCTGAGCAGTGCCTGCACAGAGCCAAGGCTTTTTCTGCTTCTCGCACCGCCCCACCGGCGGGATGGCTGGGGGTGTGCGGGGAGTTGGGAGGGGACAGACAGGACACCTGACCCCAACTGACCAAAAGGATATTCCATACCGTATGGCGTCATGCTCGGTTTATAAGGGGCTGGGGGAAGAGGAAGAAGGGAGTGACAGCAGTGTTCGGAGCGATGCCATTTATCTTCGCAAGTAACCGTTACGCGTGACAGAGCCCTGCTGTCCTGGGGATGGCTGAACCCCTGCCTGCCGTGGGCAGTGGGGAATGAATTCCTTGTGTGGCTTTGCTTGTGCACGCGGCTTTTGCTTCACTTATTAAACTGTCTGTATCTGAACCCACGAGTTTTCTCACTTTCACTCTTCTGATTCTTTCCCCCTTCCCAATGGCAGGGTCTGAGCGAGCGTCTGCGTGGTGCTCAGCTGCCGGTTGGGGTAAAACCACCATGACACCATCACATGGTGAAGGCAGAGAAGAGCATAGAGGCTCTCCAGGGACATGGTCACATCCCTACCATACGGTTCAGGATGTCCCCACACTGGAATGGATAGGTTTCTTGGGGAAGAGAGGCTACCCTTCCTGCCCCACGTCAGGCTACTGCCCCTCACACTTTGCTTTTCTTCATGAGGAATAGGCAGACAGCAGTAATTTAAAACATGCCTAAAAAGAATTGGTTTTCCAGCAGATTGGCACACCTGTGGTCAGAGAGGGTTTGGGAAAGCAATATATGCACATGTGCATGAGTACATGCACAGTCTTTTAACACACAGTGTCTTGTAGGGACTGAGAATTACATTTCCAGAATGGAAATGGAAAAATGTGACTCCATTTAATGATGGTGACCAGTTTTTCTCTCCATTCCTAGATAAACCTGGGTAACCACAGACATCTTCACTTCTGTCGTTAAAGGCTGTATTTATCATGTTCTGTGGCAAGTTCAGAAACAAATCCCCATACAAGAAGATACTTACCCCTGGATTGCTCTTACCTTACCAAGTGTCAGCAAACACATTGATCTGTAAAGGTACCTGGTGGCTAATCGGATGTTTATCAACACAGTATTTAGGCAGTACTGTTGGTTTTTTCCCAGTTACAACTTTCACATTTGTTTCACAGTGTTTCCACTGCTTGTGTGACTGCTAAAACTACATATTCAGGATAATGAGGTTTCTAGTGGTTGCGAAATGTTATTTAAATGCTGATTTCAGAAGTACTGTTCGTAACCTCTGTTAGGTCTGCAGAGAAAGCACAATTTCCAAGAGGTTTATATCAGCGTAAATCTATGAAGTTTTGTCGAAACAATGCATTCAGCGCAAAAATTTGCCACTCATTTGACTAGATACCCACAAACCACTGGCCTTGCTAAAAAGTAACCTGCAGCACAATAAACTAATGGGCACAGGAAAGTATCTTAATTAAACGAGAACCTAAGTCCCTTTAAGGTTCTTTTTCTCTTGTTTGCTGCCATTGCCCTTTGAGAATTAAGATGTCGTGGTTTAACCCTGCAGGCAGCTAAAACGACCACAGAGCCGTTTGCTCACTCTCCCACAGTGGGATGGGGGAGAGAATAAGAGAAGAAAAAAAACACGGTAAAACTTGTGAGTTGAGATAAAGACAGTTTCATAGGACAGAAAAGGAAGACAATAATAACAACAATGATAAAAGAATATACAAAACAAGTGATGCACAGCACAACTGCTCACCAATCGAAGCCAATGGTCAGCTACTTCTCCAAACTGCCTTCCAGCCCACCTCCCAGTTTTATACACATAGTGCCATATGGTATGGAATATCCCTTTGGCCAGTTTGTGTCAGCTGTCCTGACTGTGTTGCCTCCCAGCTTCTTGTGCACTCCACACCTTCTCGTTGGCAGGGCAGTGTGAGAAGCTGAAAAGCCCTTCACTGCGTGGCAACAACTAAACCATCAGTGAGTTATCAACGTTATTCTCATCATGAATCCAAAATACAGCACTATACCTGCTACTAGAAAGAAAATTAACTCTATCCCTGCTGAAATCAGGACAGGAGGAAATTTTACACACCCAGTTTGGTTTCAACCCAACTCAAAAGTACTGCTGCAAATGGAGTTTGCTGTTCAGTAAGCCTCCTTCTGCATGGCAGGGGTCAGCAAATGAATGAATCTTTGCTTCTGGTTTTCTAAAAAACCGAAGGTCTCTAGCTAGGTATGTGGCTGGGGTGCTGGATGACATCATGTAAGTCATTCCATCTTTCTCTGTTTCATATTCCAACCTGCTTGGAAACCACTTTGAAATTCTCTGGTCGAAATCCTTGAAACAGCTGGGTCTTATTTTTATAAGAAGAAACAGAGTCCTGTGCATATGCAATGGGGCCAGAGCAAGGAGTAGTACAGCAGGTCCTACCCTGGCTCTGACACCACCTGCCTCTGTAGCGTGGCTCAACCCACTTTGCCTTCATTTCCTATGTCTGGTGTGGTATGCACTGCGTATTTGGTATTTAGCCCTGATGCACCTCCTACCAGAGTACTGTGATACATCTTGCTGTCTACTATGTAAGAAAGACTCTGAATCAAAGAAGGACTGAGGTTGGAAGGGACCTCTGGAGGTCACCTTGTTCACCCCCTCTGCTCAAGCAGGGCCACCTAGAGCCAGTCACCCAGGACCACATTCAGATGGGTTCTAAGTATCTCCAAGGAAGAAGATTCCACCACTTCTCTGGACAACCTGTGTCAGTGCCCAGTTACCCCCATAAGAAAAAAGTGTTTCCTGATGTTCAGAGGGAATCTCCTGTGCTCCACTTGGTGCCCATCACCTCTGGTTCTATCACTGGGCACCACTGAAAAGAGCCTGGCTATGTCCTCTTTCCACCTTCCCTTCAGGTATTTGTACACGTTGATGAGATCCTTCTGCAACTTCTCTTCTCCAGACTGAACAGTCCCAGCTCTCTCAGCCTTTTGTCATAGGAGAGATGCTACAGCACCTTAATAATTTTTGTGGCTCTTCACTGGACTTTCTCCAGTAGTGCCACCTCTCTTGCACTGGGGAGCCCAGAAGCAGATGAACATCTGTAGCTGAGAAAAAAGCCATAATAGTTACAAAAGACAAAATAACTTCCCTTAGAGTTCGACTTCAGGAGTCTACTGGTTAGTTTACCAAGGAGAAAGTTAAGGGTGAAGCTTGATCACAATTTTAGGGACTAAAATAGGGAACACAGAATTATTAAAGTGCTTGTCAATTCATCAGACAAAAGTGTAACAAGATCAAATGACCTAATTTGAAAGGGGACAGAATAAAGTCCAGCGCAATTATTTGTTTAACAATGGCAGCAATTAGCTGCTGGAAAATTTACTGAGTGTTCTAGTTCATTCTCTGTAGCTCACGATTAAATTGAGATCAGATTTTTTTTTGTCTTCTTTGAAATCTTGTTCCAGTTCATGTAAGTCCTAGAGCCTGTGTCATGCAGTAGGTCAGACAAAATGACCACAATGGTCCCTTGTGGCTCTGTAATTTCTATCTTTTATATGAGATGATATTCGCTGTTCTGATGATTAGGCAATTAACATTGCAAAATATCAGAAAAATCCTAAAATTCATCAGTGTCGAATGCCTTGTGTTAGTCTTTGCCTCAATCTCAGAATAGAAAACTCTGAACACAAAATCACCACTGTACCTGTCTCTAAAACAAGCCAGAAATGAGACAAAAAAGAATTTGGTGGCTTAAATGACAGTTTGGTGTATTCAGCCTACCTCACTTGTGTGCTCATCGCCTGTGGCACCTGTATGCCAAACACAGGCTGATCTCTATCAGCCTGTAAAAATCTCTATACTGTTGACCATGATGAAGTGTGGCAGCCAGGTTTGATTATAAGAAATACCTAGACAAAACATGTTACGGCGTTCTCTGTCCTAGCGAACTGCTCAGAGTGAAGAGGTTGGCATTTACTCTGGAGAGGATTCCTTAAAAAAAATTTTCTTTGAATATAGCTAGGAGCTGGAATAAATTGACTATCAGAGGTCAAGCTGCTGCAGCAATGATGTGTTTGGCTTCTAGACACAGTCTACCAGATGTACCAAGCAAGAGCAACTTTTCTGAAATAGCCTTGATAATAGGTTTCTGAGGGAGATGTCCCCTTAAAAGCAAAGTGTTCTGATGCCATTTACCAAGGTATGCCATGAAAGGATGGGAAGGCATTAGAAAAGAAAATAAAACATATGTTAATCATCTGCAATTCAATCACTTTTCTGTATAGCTAGGAAAGGAATAATTTTGTGTAATGCTAAGCACAAGGCTGTGACTCTTTGTAGACAGTCCTTGAACTGAAACAATAAAGCAAGCAGCATGCTATTTGTCATTCTATTGCAGCCCTCGTGAGAGCCAAAATAAGCTTTAGGAAAGTTCATGCCTAATTTTCAGACTTGGCTGCTAGCAAGAGAGCAAGGAGCCTGAAGAATTTCCCTACTGATAAGGCATTCTTAGTGCCTTCATCTTATTTACCAGGCGAGACCAAATGTCCAGTCCAGATCCAGAATCATAGAATCATAGAATCATTAAGGTTGGAAGAGACCTCAAGGATCATCTAGTCCAACCGTCCCCCCACCACCTATTACCCACTAAACCATGTCCCTAAGTACCACATCCAACCTTTCTTTAAACACCCTCAGGGACGGTGACTCCACCACCTCCCTGGGCAACCCGTTCCAATGCCCGACCACCCTTTCCGAGAAGAAATTTCTCCTCATCTCCAACCTGAACCTAGCACTGTGGGGAGGTTTGGATGGCACATGACTGTGGATGGAGACCTGTTCCATCAAGAATATGCCACCTTCTAAGCCAATGCCAGAATAAGCAGTTTCAGAGAGAACATGGACTTACATTACAGACATGCAGTATAATGTTTCCAAAGCCATATGCCACCCTGTGCATAAAGCCTGTGTCTTTCTCACTATTGTATGACCGAAGGAAGTGGGAGTCAAATGCCTGCTCCTGTTTGCAACCCATCTCTATTTACACTCACAGCTGGTGTGGATATGGTGCTGTGACTTCTCAGGAACTGTGGCCTCTGGAGGTCTCACAAGCTAGTCAGAAGGATACCAGGTAAACCCACTAATAGATCTTTTGTTTAATTTGGTGCATATTACAACTCACTGGAGGTAGGGGCACTGGTATAAACAACCACTGCTAAGGACAGCTCTCACCTTGCTTACAAAAGGCTTCTTTATCCCTCCTGGTGCCCCTGTTTAGAAATCCTCCGCTTACATTGCTTCCAGGTACATACCCAGAGGCACAGGACAGCAGTAAGCTCACTGCTCCCCCTAGCCTGTTTCTACAGTCCCTGTTCTTCATTTCTTCAGTGAAAATCCAGATCTAGACTGAAGTTTTTGGAAGATTACATGGTCCCTAAGTACACCAAGATAAAAAGTACAGTCCCTCAGCAGGACCACCTAGTCAAGGCTGGAAGTAAGGCATCATTTTAGCTCATTTGCTACAGTCGAATGACTTAAAAAACTTATATAACAGGGTGAGAAAAGATCCCCAAATTAAAACTGTGTTATTTTATAAGCTAATCAAATAGCAGTATTACTTACTGCATCTCAAAATCCCTGCTAATCAGCACACAGACAGCTATATCTAAGTCCTTTCCCCTCACACACACCATCAACTCTGCTCTTTCCTGCTCTTGGCATCACTTGTTTTACCTGCTCCATTATACCTGCTGGAAATTTTTTAAAAGGAAATCTTTAAAAAGGATAAAATATATAAAAAAAAATTCATTAATATACCATCCTAAATCAATAGAATAAATTCAAGGAGTGAGGAAAGCATATGTGCACACACATCCTAAAAACGTAAGTAGAAGAAGTTCTTTCCTAGTTTGGCAGAAATCCCTTTAGTGAGTCTGCATATAAATGCAGGAGCCTTGAGACCAGCCCTATGAGGGGTTGCATACCTATGTATCAGCTGAAAAAATAAAAAAGCTGTGGTCCCAAAGCAGAGCTGGTCCTCAGTGCACAGGCACCACACAACCCTCCCCAACAGGGATCCGGTGCAGCACAGGAGAGCCTGGAATTGTCCTGACAAAAGGGAGGAATGCTCCAAAATAGAGAAGGATACAGTAGGGACAAACACACAAAGCACGACACGTAGGCAGGGGCACATCAGGCTGGGCAGGAGCTGCTGGGCGGCAGTTCAGCAGAGCGTGGGCTGAGGCTCATGCCACCCACAAGCAGAGCAGAAGTCCATACTGTCCGGCTGGCACGAAAGAGGTGTACATTATACAAAAGTATATGAGCCCAGTGACGTATTTTTTCCCTTCTTCAGTTTATGTTGGACTCTTGTACGCATTGCTGTGAACTGCTGGCCTGAAGGCAAATACAGATGAACTGGGCACAACATAGGAGGGCACCACGAGTGGCCCAGAGAACATATCCCTTAATGGCAGGTTGCAAGCTGAGTGAAGTGGGGCTGTTTTCCCAGAGGAAGAAAAAACATGGTGGTAGAGGGAGAAGGGGTGACAGTATTCTCCAAGTTCATGAAGGCAGCAAAGCGAAATGGAGCAATCTGTTCTCTATGTCTACAGGAGATCAGACAAGAGGAAACGGATTTAAATTGTGCAAGGAAAATAGCTAGATAAGCAACTGGAAAACACTAAGAGAAAGTCTTTAAGACAAACACCTCTGAGGTACATCCCATCCTGGGGCTGGCTACAGCATACTTCAACAATTACAACCCTCTGAAAGCACAGACAACGTAAAACACACATACATACACACAGCATATACAAATAGGTATAGGTATATGATAGGCATGTAAAGCATCAACTGGTGTCTGAAAAAAAGCACTTAGCCTAAAGTCTCAATTGCAGCATTGTTTTTGTGAGGACCAAAAGTCAAATTTACAAGGTTCAAAGGGCATTCCACTGAACTTCGTTCATTTTCAGGGAGAATTGGATGCCAAACTCTTTTCACTTAAGTCAACACACCCTTTCCCCCTCTGATTTTCCTTTTCCATCCTAATAGGATTTGTCTATCAATGCTGAGAAGTGTAGAGACAGTACCTAAAATAATCCAAGGTACACACACTCCTACCAGATATAGGTAAATGAGGGTGCCCAGTACATTTGCAGAAAGCCTACCACACACCAGGGAATAGTCATGTCAAACCAAGACCTCTGCATTTCTGTGTGGAGCGCTGGCTCACATCCAGTTCAGTCAGAGTAGCTGAAAGTCATTTCTCTCTGATGTTGTTTAAAAGCCTAAATGCAATGAAATACTAGTCTGAGTCCATTTCCCAGTGAGGAAAACTGTCAAAAAGCCACCATCAGAGCTGGATCTAATTGGCAGTCCCAGTAGGGAAGCAAGGAAATAGATAGAGGGGGAGACGCCATACCCTGCCTCCTGTGGTACTTGTTACAAAACTGTCTGCAGCAGTGGCTTCAACTTTTGGGGCACTGAATTTCATTTGCTTCCCACCAACATCAAAACCCCCCACACTCCAATATGGTTACTCAGGCACTTCACTGAGAGGTTCTGCCTCTTTCTGCTCCCCCAGCTTTTGCTGCCAATGATGTGCTGCCGCCGTATGAAAAGTCACACCATGGATCTATATTCTTGAATTATTATATGCAACATCAAATGCTTGACCCCCATGCCAGACTCACAGCCATTCCGGCTTCAAGGCTGCCATGGCTGCATTTCAGTATATTTATCCTTTTTACTATATACAGAAGCGTATGACTCAGTTGAGCACAGAGTTATAGGGTGAAACATCATCAATTCTGCAGCTGAAGCCTTACCTCCCTACAACTCACTCACGTCATTCCCTATTACAGTGAACCAAACACAAAATCAAACTCAAATCCCCGGAAGATTGGCTTGATAACATGACTATAAAATCAGATTATTTGGCTTAACCATGCTTGCTCCGGAGATTTGTGTGAATTTTTGGCACACATAACACTGAAGAACTCATGTCAAGGCAATCCGAAAGGCATAGGTAAGTATTGCTGTAAGTCAAGCTGCCAGCCTAGGAAACCCGGTTTTGGATAACTGCTACACCACAGACTTCCTCTGGGAAAATGGACAAGTCCTATTGATTGCAAGGAGGTTAATCATCTCACTTTTCTCCCTTTCTTTCCAGGCTTCACTTTGCAGAACTACCCCATTCCAGACACTTCAGAGGGCAAATCTGCTTAAAAAAAGGTGCTCAGATACAAGAGTGACGAGGGCAGATGATTAGGTACCACCGGCAGCTAGAGAAAGCATTACTTTATTTCCAGCGGTTATCTACAGCTCTCCGTTAACGTACTCTGCTAAAATGAGTAGTGCATATTTCCCTTCAAGAGTTTATAGGAAGAAATATCTTATTTTACAACATCCATAGTTAGAAGGTTTTTGGATCCTTCCCAGTAGTAATAACAAAAAAAAAAATCACAACAGGCTCATTTTCCTCACTAATTTTCCTCCCAATGCATTCAGAAGTACTCTTTTGCTGGTCTGCACAGTTGAGTTTATTTCTTCATCCCCTCTTCTTCTCCCCCCTCTTTCCCTGTCCTCTTTACTTATTTATATATCCTCATCTCCTTTATATTTTTGTCCTCTTCTTCACCTCCTGCTCTATAATTCTTCATGGTCTGCAGGGAAACTAAGTCAAAGCAGCAAATTTTATGTTTCAACCTGAGCACAGCAAGACTGGTTGCTCTCATCTCTTCCGAAAATGAGTTTGAACACTTTAGTCTTGCTGCCAAAACCACCCTGGTATACGAAAAGAAGCGTAAAGTAGAACAGTAGCAAGAATGGGCAAAGAGCAAATAATACTGGGTCACCAACAACAGGTTGCTTCTGGGCTCTGACGCAGGCGCTCCCACCATCCAGAGCTGGAATAGGACAACACATTTGGTATAGACAAAATTTAGGCTCTGCAGCAGCATTTGGCCAAATAAAAAACCCCCAAACTTTCTACACTGCCAAACACACCCCTTTACATCCTTTCCACGCAAAAAGACATACACTGCACTCACCAGACCATCCCCGGCAAGGGTGGCAAACTTGTCCAAGAACATGCTTTAGGAGATTTGCCCAGGAAGGGCCTGGGTGGCCATTTTAGACACCTTTCTAGTTAAGGAAATGTCAAACCTCCCGTCGCAGAGAGGAAACAGCAGCAGGTCGTTTTATTGGCAAGCACCAGGCCAAAAGCAGGCAGCTCTCTGGACAGGGAAAAGTCTAAACAAATAGTTCCCAGACAACCAGTTAATAGAAATGCATCCTCAAAACCTGTTCAGATAGTTTTGGGTAAACACATTTGGAGTAAGGAGTATTTGTACAGAGAATTAACAAATTACACAGAAGTCAATTACATGCTTTCTGTAAATTCAGTTCTATTAGTAACCTCCATAACAACATCAACATTCTGCACCATACATTAAGTTCTGCACAAAAAAAAGGGAAAAACTACAGGCCGCCATCAGATTCCTCTCCGATTCCTCCTCATTTTTTGCAGCACACCGTTAGGAAATAACGCCCCCTTTTGCCATGTAAAGGAATTCTCATTTCGCTTTTCTAGTTCATGTCTTTACTGAGGACAGGCCAACTCTGCACAACAGCAGTGACTGATGACGTCAGAAACAAAAAATTTGATTTCTCTGTTTACAACCCTGGCTTTAAAGTCCTGTAGTAACTGAAAAAATATTAACAACCCCAACAAAACTACTATACTGAAAACTACCACATAATCCTGTTTATGCAGAAAGGCTTTCTTACAGCATTTTGCAAAGTTCTTTTCCAGTTGCTAATATTTTTATTAAAATACCTTTAATTTCTTGGAGTGCACTGGGCATTAGGTGTGGAACTTCTTTAACTGCAGGTTAGCAGAGTGCACTAAATATGCCAGTAAGAACCTCTGCAGCTCTGGTCTTTTTACTATTTCTTCCCCTTTCCGAATGTTTTGGTTAATTTCAAGTCTTGCACCTGTTTCAATTACCCATTTTACTGATTATATTTGCTTTATCCCAGCTAGAGCCAAGGCCTGCTTTTCTTTATGCTCCTCCGTGACAACAGTTCCATCAAGAATGCTTTAAGAGATGAGCACTTTCCTTGGCAGCAAAGAAGCAAACCATGACGTGTTTCACACAGAGCACTGCCTCAAAAATAAATAAATAAAAGAACTCACCTCATATTTTATCCAGCATCTTCTGAGCCTCATCAGAGGAAATTAAAAAAGAAATTGGCTTCTTGAGAGGATAGATCAGACACCTTAAGGAACAGCTGCAATTTGTGTTTCTGAGAAATGAAAATTGAAAAGCAGACTAAAGTGGATACTGGGTGATTTATAAACCGCCTTCCTCCGTTCTTTCTGAGTGTCAGTACATTCGGTAGATCACTGATAGCACCATCTTTAACATACCATTTTCAAAACGAAATTAAACAGGCGACTCCCTGCCCCGCTTCCTTCCCACCTCACACAGAGCCCAAGGGTGTTCAAAGGACCTTGCAGCCCCTGCGTGCGCGGCACGAGGCACGGCTCCTGCAAACGCGCTCTGCAAACCTTGTAGCCCCGATACAGTACAACTGTCACCAACTGCTGCAGCTATTAAGGCTGTTTGTGCCCAGAGCTGGAGAGCTGGTTGCTCGTGAACTCATCCAAATGCACAAGGCTCGTTCGTGAGCAAAAAATATTCAGTGTTGCTCCTTGACATTTTGTTGTTTTAGTAATCTAACCCCTTGGAAACTATATCAAGATCTATAAAGCCATTCTGCTCTTAATCGTAGCAGATATGAATCACTCTGTCAGTTAACACTAGGTGCATAAATCGCTGGCAACGTGGATTTATGACACCAGGATGTAATTCACCAGTATCAGCTCTTAAATTTGATTAGAAATATGGGATTTGAGAAGAACGGACTTACAGAGCTGGTTGCAATTTGAGTTGTGACCTTAACAAAAAAGTCAGGGACCGAGGCTCACAATCTGCCGGCATGCTTAAGTAACAGTTTCACGTTCACCCTGCTCAGATTAATTGCTTCTTTAATCTGCAAACACTGACACACATGCGCAGCTGTGCACGCTAATAGGGAGGACGGCAGCCGAGGCTCTATCAAGTTTCATTATATCCTGCGTGCTTAATTGTCTTCATCACTGGAAACCATCATTTTATTTAACGGCTTAAATATGGCAGAAATGCCATAATCACATTTAAGTATTAGAGACATCTATAAGCAAACAGAAATGGTTTTAAGAGGAACACATATAGCACTGCTGCATGGATTTGATTGCCTAGTGCAGGTAGAAATTTCTTCTACTCATCCCTTGTGTCTGTAACCAAGGCAGGGTCAGAGTCCCTGATAAAATTTTTTTTTGATTCATCCGGCTTAGCATGGTGACACTGGCACGCTGGGTCAAGTGCACTGTAGCTGACTGTAATTGCAGATATTAATGAAGCTTTGAAAGAGATTCAAAAATTACTTTAAATGTCCACGCTGGCTAGAAACTCATTTTGTTCTCATATAAACATGCCAGATCATCCAAAAAAGAATTCAGCTACTTGGGTCAAAACGCACAGGTAACACTTGAGCTCTTTTACAGCTTATACCTGTGCCAGGCTTTTCTCTCCTTGGCTCGTTATCTTGTTCTGCCCCTCTCATTTGATGGGGGAGCCTACCAAATACCAGATCACTGCACCCACACACTGACGCTGCATGCTCTCTGCATGCTCTCTGTTACGAAATGCAAGTTTGCAGAAGCACACTACAGCTGTTGGGAGGGAACAACAGCTCCACGCCAAAGCCTTGCAAGTAAGACATCAGGTCCCAACCTTGGCGACATGTCAGATTTGGATTTCCCCCCCTTCATAATAATAATCTTGAGTGGGTGAATTTTGCCTGTCAGAGACCTGCAGGGTGTTAGAGCTCAGGTGCCTTCGCCTTTCCCTGGGCACCTCTCTGCTCCTGCCATCATCTTTGCTCTGATCACTGGCCTCAGTGATCCCATGGGTTACAACCTCCTGCCCAAGTGCCCTTTCAAGATGACTCATTTGTGGATAAACCAGGTAAAATCAACACAAACAGACGATCCCATCAGCAGATATTGAGTGGCCTGGGATAAACCACAGATCCCTGGGGATACCCCACAGGGTTACAGCGTTTCTTTAACCTGCCAGCACGTTTCTGTGGTCAGTCTGCCCCATCACCGGAGTGGCAGCCCAGCTACCCAAGGAGGGGGAACGGAGGTGCGAGGTTGGGCTTGGGCATCTTCTCCGACTTGGGCTGTGCCAGCCACCAGCCACACACTTAGAGAGAACAGAAACTTACACCAGCTGAAATCCTTCTTCAAGTCAAAAGGACTAGTACAGCCCAAAATTTCACTTGTCAGTGTGAAAGTGTGTCTTTTTCTAAAGAAACCAGGCAGGTTGCTCAGCAAATGCTCTGCAGAAAGTCCCTGAGGCGTTGTGGTGCCACGTGTCAGCCCTCCATCACCTCTTCCCAGTGCCAGCCTTTCTCTGCATGAGGAGCTGAGAATGGAACTGTTCTCCTTCTCCCTGCTGTTAGTCAAACTTTGAAGCATCCAACCGATACTAGTCTATCAACCTTACAGTTATTTAAAGAGAGCCTGTCAGTTTATTATTGATAGTAGCAATTACATTATAGCAGTTAAAAGACACAAGTGAGATTGGGAACGTACTGCAGTCGGGGCTAGAGATCTGTTCAGGCCTAACCTGTGCTAGAAGAGGCTTTCAAGTGTGATTATATGGGCAAACCCTTCTAGCTGAGACCTGAGATACATCTTCCCACAGTACGCGGCATAGATATGAGCTCGCTCTGCCAGCCGCCCATCTATAAACCGAATGGCCGCAGAGCCGAACTTTAGCTAACATACCCTTCCTCTCAGCAATATCTATTGCCTTAGGTTTAGCGAGGCGCTCATCTGTCCACGTCACTTCTGGTCATTTCAGAGCTCGAGGCAGAGCACGCTGACATTTGTTTTCAGCACATCACTCAGGCAATACCGCTCCCTCATTTCTGCAGGAAAAACACCTCTTCCCAAAAAGAATGTGGATAGGCAGCAGAAAGCCGCACTTTTTTTTGCCCATATAGCTGCATCCAAACTAGGGCTTTACACCAACATGAATGAATTATTAAAATAGCTCATCTATCCAACATTATTTAACTGTCAGCAACGCCAAACGTAAGTCTGAGCTGCTGGGAGAATTGTCTTCCTAAAGTGAAGAGTTCGTGCTTTAAACATTTTCTTGAAGAAGGGAAACTGAGGCAGAAAACAATTGAAAGACTCCCCCAAGGTCACCCAATACATTTATGCAAAATGTGACCCCACCTGCATTTCAGTCCATGGCACAGATGCCACAGAGGTAGCAATTTAATAAGCTACGAGCCCCATCTGTTCATTATTGTCTCAACTGGAGATTGTCAGCCCCAAAGCTGAGCCACGTTAATTGATTATATGAATGCTCCTGGTTTGCCCCAATGCAAAGGCAGTCAATTTAATTTAAATCCTTGTTGAAGGAGATTTCAATTTGCTGGCTGACTTTATGCTGAAGCAGACAAGGAGCCCTCACATAAGTTTCATAACCCACTCCCGCTACGTCTGACAGAGCGCATCTGTCCACCTCCTACCTCTCTGGCAATTTTTAAATCAAAACAAATAAAACGGGAAATGAGCAAAAAGGAGGCTTTTCTTGTGGCTCTACCCAGAGCTTTGAGCTTAACAGAATTTCAGCTGGCAGAATTTCCCAAATCTAATAGTATTTCTTCAGTCTGAAGTTTTCCCTGTTCTGAAGTTTCTCGAGTTTGCTTCCCAGCATCACGTATTTTTGCTTTTCCTCCCTATTTTAATCTGGGTGAAGAAAACAGAACACAGTTCACATATTTATTACAACTACCAGCACTAGGCAGCAGTATCAGGGTCACAGAAACTACGGGGAAGCTTTCAAAAAACTCTCCCTAAATGCTGCATCCACTCTTTGTGACATTTTTAAGTCATCAAAACTTCACTGGTGATATGAGAGGCGGCTTTATTTTTCTCTCTTACCCTTTTCTTTCATTTTTATTAGCGCCTGGATTTTGATTACATTATGCCTGACAAAGACCAGCTGCCTCCACAAGTAACCGCATTATCATCAGAGGCAGACACAAGTAAAAGCACTATGTATGTAAAGGGGTCACAACACTCACTGCTGGTGTTTTTTTTTTTTATAAAATGCACGAGAAACCAATTCACCTGCACCCTTCTAGTGTTAAAATAGACTCGCAAGCCCTTCCTATGCATTTTGCTCATGGTAAAAAATCTACATCCACTGAACAATCCACTTAACCGCCAAAAATGTATTTCCCTCTTCTGTCCATAAAAACAGGATCCTTTTTTTGCACATTGGCCCCGTTCGCTAAAGAAAGAGTATTTTTCAGTTAAAAACCAGCATTAACTTTTAGCTCTTTGTCCTAGCAGCTACAGTCCTGCTTTGTTTGCACTGGAGGCATTTTGCTTTTGTTCTTGGAAAGTGAGAAAAAAGGTAAAAATTGGATCTCCCAAACAAAAAGACACCAGCATAGACACTTCAGACGTTTTGCTCAACTGCAGTGACATTACCAAGAAGCGCAACAGTAAATAAAGCAAGCCGATGTTCACAGGCAGCTGAACAAGGTGGTTTGAAGGCACCCAAATTACCGCAAACAGCCCATTTCTCTTTTTCTTCCACCTTCTACCCCATCACTTGACCGTAATGGCACTTCTGCTGTTCATCACTCTCTCCCCCCATCAATTTTCATTGCCCTCCACAGCTTCTTTATCACTTCTGTTGTCAAACCTACAACTACCTTTAGTTCAGATGTTTGCCATAAGTCCTGGCAATAGACTTCTAACCCATCAAGAATACAAATAAATTGGCTAGTTTAAAGAGGCACTAGGTGATAATGTATTTTTTCATATCCACAGATATAGCTAATATTTTCCCATCTCTATTGAAAAACTGACATTGCACTAATACCCTCACTCTGACTGTTTGTCTGTCCCCTCTGTGCTATTTTAAGAACTGAGCACATTCTGGTGCAGTAAATAAGAACCAAACCACCACGTGACTTTAAACAGTCACCAGCAAAGAAAAAATTTTAGCCATTCCCTTTTCTTACTCCCTGCAGGCTGTTTTACTATAAACTGCCATTAAAAAAAAAAAAAAGCAAAAAAAAAAAAGAAAAAGAAAAAAATGCTTGATTTTAACTCTAAGCTTTGCTTAAAGGCATTGAATACTCCTGGGTTTAATGCTCGTGAACAGAACTGTTGTCACTTTCAAAGATTTAAAAAGGTAGAATTTCAGCTTCCAGAAAAATAAAGATCAAAATCATTGCCTCCTTTTCTTTGCAATTTTATGGTGGTTTTGGTTTGTTTTTTTGGGGGGTTGGGGGAAGGGCAACACAGCAGGGTTTGGGGTTTTTTTTGGAGGGCGGGATCGGGGGTTTTTTTTGTTATTTTTTTCATTTTTACACTGATCTAACAGCATTGACTTTAGTGGAATGTGAGGTTCACTCCAGCAAAAATGATAGACAAAAATCAATCTCTCTCTGCAGATATATCTATTCCTCAACCTGAAACGGATGGAGCGTGTCCAGAGAAGGGCAACAAAACTGGTGAAGGGGCTGGAGCACAGGTCTTATGAGGAGCGGCTGAGGGAACTGGGACTGTTTAGTCTGGAGAAGAGGAGGCTCAGGGGAGACCTTATTGACCTCTACAACTACCTGAAAGGAAGTTGTGGCAAGCTGGGGGTCGGCCTCTTCTCGCAGATAACTAGTGACAGGACACGGGGAAATGGCTGCAAGTTGCGCCAGGGGAGGTTCAGGTTGGAGATGAGGAGAAATTTCTTCTCGGACAGGGTGGTCGGGCACTGGAACAGGTTGCCCAGGGAGGTGGTGGAGTCACCGTCCCTGAGGGTGTTTAAGGAAAGGTTAGATGTGGTACTTAGGGACGTGGTTTAGTGGGTAATAGGTGGGGGGGAGACAGTTGGACTAGATGATCCTTGAGGTCTCTTCCAACCTTAATGTTTCTATGATTCTATGATGACCAGGAGTATGCTCCAAAACAGAGTGCTCCATGAGCCACACACCCTTTCACCACAATGCTACACCAGAGCCAAACCAGTGCTACATTCCCAGCCCTGCTCCATCTACCCAGGCTGAAAAAATAAAACCTAGGTCCACACCATGTGTAAAAGAACACTGGTGATGAGCAAGTCTGGCCTTAGGAAAGACAACTAGATCCATGTTTAGCTGACACACATACCCAGGCAATTTCAACTGTCTTTCCCACCAGTTGCAATTCTCGACACTTTGGGGCAAAATCTTCAGTTTTGGTTAATGGCTCCACAGCTGCAGCCCTGCTGTTCTCATCAACAGCAAGACATGACGCTGTTCCCGGCAGCCTGGACCGTGCAGTCACAAGCTGAAAGCGCCGCCTCAGTTGACAATAGGGAGACAAATCTCCAGCTGCTGACAAACCTGGAGAAACACAGCCCAAGTATCACCGAAATTATCAGAGGCCAAATAAAACATTTTCAAAAAGTTTCCGCCACCATTTACTTTTTTTGAGCGGCAGAGGGAAGAAAGGAATGGAGGGGAGAGCTCCGCATCTTCCCGGGCACGGTGGTACTCCCAAGATGTGGACAGACAAACTCCTAAAGGTGCAGCAGGTGAAGGACGGGGTAGCAGCAGACACACACATTCACGCAGGTCTCTCCTCCCTCTGCATCTCACTTACCCTGACCAAAATGAAAGGGTAAGGCAACTCCCTGGCTGTAAGGGTGACCTTCAACCAGCCCCTCCCCTCTCCCTTCCACCGGGGCAGGAGCTCCTGCGAGAGCGATGGCCACGCATGCCCCTCACAGCCCCCACACTCCAGCAAGAGCACCCACTCTGTGCGCTTACACCCGGAGCCGCCGCCTTCCCCCCGCAAAGGGAAGGGCAGCCGGGTTGGTGGCGGGGGAAGCTGCTTCCTCAATGGCGCACAGGGAAGCCCAGCTGCTCTAGACAGAGGCAGCCTGGTGGCTGGGGCAAGCGGGCTTGGCCTGCCCCAGTGCTTCGTGCCTGAAACTGCGAGGGCACGCAACCTCCAAATCAGCCATGGAGGCTGTAGTTAATCAACTGACTCCTGCTGGGCACAAAGAAGGAGAAGAGGAGGAAGAAGACCGAGCTGGCAGCTGAAGCCCCTTCTTCAGAGAGACACAGGGCATCCCTCAGTCCCGACAGTGGCAGTTGTCACAGCAACTGCCCTTGCCACCCTGAGGCCGCCTCACGGGCGACTGGTCAAAGCATCCTGGCAGCCCACCAGACAACCAGCCTGCTTAAGCAGCACAGACACGGACATTTGCACGTAGTTTAGCACGTAGCCTGGCGCTGCTGCAAACCACAGGGTCATTACACCAGGTCAGCATCCACCTCGCTTCCAGGCTCCTCCACCCAGACAAGTGCTCAGAGAGGTTATGCCTGAAGTGGTCACCGCCATCTCACATCACGACGACCTGCAACTATAAACCAAGGCTGCACTGTTACGGCAGTGATGTGCATGGGGTCTCTCCCTCTCTATTTCCGCTCCTACTTGAAAACATTATTTCCCTTTGTTGCACCTACGTGGGCACACCAATCACAGGGGGCTTGGGGAAAAAAAAAAGAAAATACATCAATTCAGGAAAACCAAAAAAAGAGAGTGGAAGCGGGAGTGCAATTATTCAGGCAGCAGTAGGCTATGATGCACAAACAGAAAACATATTCATTACTGGGAACGGTGTTTAATATTTGCAATTTACATTCACTTTTGAGAGTTCAAAATGGAAATGCAGAGAGAGGTGCTGTCTCTCCCCATCCTTCCCTCCTGCTCCCTAACAGAGCTGCCAAAGAGGAGCAGCCTCCAGCATGCCGTCATTCTCGCCGTGAAGGCAGGGTGCCGTGGAGCCCAACCTCTCCCTCGCACTGCGTTACCAGGGGACCCCTGTCCTGCAGACCTGACAGGGGAGAGGGCCTGCGTGGGAAGGGACTGAAGTTGATCAGTGGCACACAACAGCCATTTCAGAAACTAGGCTGCCTGCTTGAGACAGCCAAGGTCACCTTCCACCACACCTTCCATCTTGTTTAGGCAAATTTCACTGGGTGTTACATTTTAGGCACCCCACATATTTTACTTTCCCAGTATCACAGATTAGAAGCCACCACATCATCTACATGCAAGCATCTGCTTTCTGCTTTGTTATCAAGCGCCTGCCGCTACCACCACCTGATTTAAAGACTGTCTGGTGCCTGCTGCATCTGTAATGCAGTCACCGGTGATGAACTGTGATGTCACGAGCGCTAGATCACAGCGTCGCTGAAGGAATCAAGATGATAAAGGAGGAAGAACACCTGTATTTACACACAAATGTCTTCATAATCAGCAGGGCCAGCAAAGGAAATAGAATTAGGCAGGAGAACAGAATTAGCATTATTTGGATCCTAACTGGAAGAAACGTGATGCTTTTAAACGCTGTGTGTGGTGTTTCCTGGGAAAGGATATTGCATGCTGCTATGCTGGAGACAGGTTGGGTGAAGAAAGAAAAGGGAGGGCTGAAAAGAGGCGTGGGCTACAGAGAGGAAAATACAGATAGAGCATTGCTTTCTGCACCAAGGCTTTTACTTCAAGGAGAAGTAAGGAAAATGGAAAGTATCTCAACATACCAAGGTAATTGAATGTTGTTTGTTTATCCCAGAGAAGGCTGAAACTCGAGGCCCAACAGAACAGGTCCGCAAGAGCTTCCTCCCTCCCCATACACCCTCCCCCCGGCCTCGTGGCAAGGACACCAGCCTGGGGTGTGCCTAAATTCTGTTCTTTCTGCTGCTTACCCTTTCCCCTTCCAACTCTTGCCTTCACTCTTCAGAGCAGGATGTCCATGAGACAGAGGTGAGGGCTTCAAGCTGTCAGGCACATGCCCGATTTCACCCACTTCTGTCCTACAGGCACCACCAAGGGGCATTCCCACCAGCATTTTTTAAATCCACATCCCACTGGCATCCATCATTCACAGCTCTCTGCCTCCTCCCTCACGTCTCCCTTCAGCTCTCACAGCACTGCTGCTGCTGCTGATCATAGGATCTTTGCTTTTGAAGGCGGCCTGGGGAGGGACTGCCTCCTTTTGGCTCTCTGGGAATACAAAATAATGACATGTTTTTTACTTTTGTGAATGGGAATCATTCAAAAGACACAGTGCTTCTGACAGCTCCTGGAGAAATGATGCCTCAGTGACAAGCTGCTTTTTAAAGCCTGGGCTGCTCCTGATGCCCATCTATGGTCCTTTGCATTATTAGATGTTTACAGCCATTTCAGAGATGGCAGACTCCAAGCTTTGAGTCTGCAGAAGAAACACAACTTTGCATTAAGCGCTATCCTCTGTTCAGGCTTTGTGATTTGGTTAAAACAAAATAATAAACATACTATGTGATACAGGAAAATTTTCTGGGAGCACAGAGGTGCTGTTGAACAGCAGCTTCATGATCCTTAGCTTCAGGGGTATCACAGCACTAGCTAGAGGCAATAGGTTTCGGAAGACCACCTAGCATTAGACTCTTGGCTAAGTATCTTGACTTAGCTGTCCTTATGGTTCTTTTCATGCATTTCTCTATGTAGCCAGTGGCATGCAGGATTTGGGGTTTCTGCCTTCTTTTCCCTACTCTGCTCCAAATTTCCTGTGCTACTTGAGAAGGCCGGTTTGTTTGCATGTAGCTCATTTGCTTTTATTTTGGAGGTGAAGACGGGATTTTCTGCCTCACAGACACTGGTGCAGCCGCTGTGAAGCTGCTGGTTGAAAAGTGCTGTAGAAGTAATAAACTATCACTGCAAGATTCACAGACTCTCTAGGAATCCTTATCTATAGCCTCCAAGCCTAATTTTGCCTTTTGATAATATAGAATTAATTTCTGAACTATCCAACTTGTAACAACCTAACGGGTTTTCAGGAAGAGGTGCTTCTCATTCCTCCCTCTGCTGAAACCAAACGCGTTGCGCTAAGTCAGTCACAAACGCTCAGCCAAAGGGTAAGAACATGCTCCCACAGCTCCAGGTTACTTGGAAAGGTTAAACCCTTTTCTAGTCACCTGGGTCATTCCCTTCAACCACGTCCCCAACTGTCATCTCCAACCACGTCCTCCGCTGTTTCCAGCCGCAGAAGCTTTGCAGGAAAGGAGACCTGAGGCGAATCGCACTGGGAGGACAGGAGCCGCTGTGCAGAGCACCCATCCTTCCCTCGGGCACCCAGCAAGCTCTGAGCACAGCCTGCCAGCGCTGCCTGCGCTCTGCAAGAGTGGAAGCAGCGCACCCCGATACGGCAAAGAGCAGCCCCGCAGGACCACAATCCTCCCGCTCCAGTCCCCAGGATTCCCAGCTCAAAGGCACACGCAGAGCCAGACGCAGAGGCTGCCAAGCCATTCGGCAGAGAAGCTCAGGCTCGATGTCCTCACCGTTTGCTCAGCTCCAACTCTCACAGCCGCCGCGGCAGCGCCTCGCCAGCCCGCAGCCTGCGCCGCGCAGCCCGGGCGGGGAGCCGCACGCCTTGCCCAGCACCAGTGACTTTCCTGGCATTTAAATGGGGAGCGGGGCGGGGGGGGAAAAAAGAAAAGGGAGAAGGAAAAGAAGCGGGGAAAGGCGAGTAGGGAGAAGCTGCAGGGAGCGCGGGAGAGGCAGGAGCGGGCTGTGTGCGCCGGGGCTGCACTGTCACCCAGCGGCGGCGGGGCGAACCCCGGCGGGCGGGCGGGCAGGGCGCTGCGGGGCTCTCCGGCCCGAGGGATCAGCTCCCGAAAGCCGTGGGAGCCCCTTCTGAAAAGTTGAGGGAGCTGTGAGTTTCTAATGACCTTTAAGGAGGGGAAGAACAGGGGGAAAAAAAATGAAATCCGAGCCTCGACCTTATTCCACACAGCCACGGGCACCGCCGCACGGGCACCNGCCCGCGCAGCCGGGGGGGGGAGCCGCACGCCTTGCCCAGCACCAGTGACTTTCCTGGCATTTAAATGGGGAGCGGGGCGGGGGGAGAAAAAAGAAAAGGGAGAAGGAAAAGAAGCGGGGAAAGGCGAGTAGGGAGAAGCTGCAGGGAGCGCGGGAGAGGCAGGAGCGGGCTGTGTGCGCCGGGGCTGCACTGTCACCCAGCGGCGGCGGGGCGAACCCCGGCCGCCCCGCGCACACCCCGCGGGCGGGCGGACGGGCAGGGCGCTGCGGGGCTCTCCGGCCCGAGGGGGCAGCTCCCGGCAGGCGGGGGGNCGGCGGGGCGAACCCCGGCGGGCGGGCGGGCAGGGCGCTGCGGGGCTCTCCGGCCCGAGGGATCAGCTCCCGAAAGCCGTGGGAGCCCCTTCTGAAAAGTTGAGGGAGCTGTGAGTTTCTAATGACCTTTAAGGAGGGGAAGAACAGGGGGAAAAAAAATGAAATCCGAGCCTCGACCTTATTCCACACAGCCACGGGCACCGCCGCACGGGCACCGCCGCAGGGAAGTTTCTGGGGAAGGGACATGTGCATTTCACTCCTTGTACTGCACCGGGCTTCATGGTGTGACGTTTTCACAGAAGCCAAAGGAGAAATTAAGTCTTTCTGGTGAGAGCTCAGCACCTGTAGATGAACCCAGCTAAAAGAAATGTTTTCAGATTCACGTACCTGTTTTTTAAGAGGCTGAGAATAAATCTTTTTGCAAGATAAGAAGTGTTTCACATTACTTTTCAAAAAGACAAAGTTAAATAGTCCTGCACAGCGAGGGCAACGTTTCAATCAGAGCCCCAGTAATAGATGCTCTATGCTGAATAGCCTTATGTTGCAATGACAATATAATCAATTGATGGATGAGTTAAAATCTTTCAGGACTCACTCAAAACCCACTCTATACAGTAGCATAAGCGTGTCCATTTTCCAGATAGGCTCTGCATCCATCAGCAATACCAAGGCAAGGGGTAGAGAAAGGCTTCTGAAATCATGAAAGATACTTTGAATGTATCAAGCTTTGCTTTGCTTTTCCACCGTGCTTAATCTTTCCCATCCAATCCGGTACAGCCATTTGCTTTACAGAAGTATTTTGTGATATGGAGAAATTACACAGGAGGAAACAGGAGTATGGGAAATAGATTATACCCATAGCCCAGATCTATCTGGAACTGGCTGTTTTATGAAGCCAGAAGAGATCATACAATTTCCTCACCTTCCTGCTACGATTTTTCAAACTTACCTTAAAATTCTCTTTTGTCCTACTTGAAACCCACCCAGGACTGGAAATGAGAAGTCTATACTAACATAGAGACTATCTTTCTGGCTAAAAGCAGAATTCATTCGTTCTAGCAGTACTGTGATACATTTGGCAGGCTTGTAAATTTGGGAATTACACAATACAAATTCTGAACTTCATTTTTTCCACACCAAATTAAACGTCTGAGTTTTACCCACCACTGCCTAGTGCTGCAGTTGGCTACATAATTGCCTCTTCCTAACGAGCTGAAGCTCCGCACATCTTGTCATTTGTGTGGGTCTGTGTTATGGATACAAGGATTAGCAAGGATTTAGGGTTTATATCTCATTTGGAGGATGAGTAACTTACCATTTTGTGTCTTTCACCAGTGGGAAAGTTAACTGCCATGCACTGCAGTTCCCTGTGAACTCCCATCATCAGAGAAAGGTCTGGAAAGCAAATGGGTTTTACCACTTAACCCCAAAATCCTTGTATCTAGAACTCGTGAACAGAGAACTGAGGTGAATCCCAGAGTTTAGGAGGCTACACTGAGAACAGCCTACACCATTGCATGCCAAAGGGAGGACGTGCTGAGAAGTAAAAATGTCCCCGAAGGCAGCGGGAAACCTCCCATGTCCAATGGGAGCAGCACCTCCCACATTCCTTCCCCTCAGATGTTGGGGCAGGAGCAAGGGAAACTCTTTTGTGGTTCTGTCAATTGCAACCAGCTTGAAAGTTAACTGCAGTGCCCTCACAAAATCTCTAGCTGAGACAGTAGTACAAGAAGAGAGATGATTTCTCAAGCAGGCTGAAATTTCAGCCACTGCCATTCCCCCACACATTTGAACTCCCTTCTCCCCATTTATTTTTTCATTCCTCTCTCAAGCGCCGTGACAAGTCAGCTCTTTGTTTTTAGCACTTCAATTACTCCCTCACAGCACTTGAACTGTTGAGCCCTCCCACAAAATCAGGATAATGAAAAATGTTCATCGTCTGCTTTGGTGTATCTGTTTCCCCCTCCCAGGCTTGCAACATGACTGGAGAGGCACGATCGCTGACAGCTGAACAAATCCCACGCTGTCACGGGGGACAGGCACAGCAATGTACCCTGGCAGCCTTCTCAATCGCTGCAGCCTGCTTTTCCATGTTTGGGGGTCTTTCTCCCAGCAACTGGCCGTGGAAGACACCCAGCCTTATTTGAGAAGCAAGACTGAAAAAGAGCCCTGAGGCACAGGGATGTATAGCACAGCAGATGCTCCCCTCCTTGGTCCTCCCCAGAAGTGTTAACTTCTCACACCACCGCATTAATGGCCACTTCCAGATATGGTGACCAAGGCACAGAAGAGGGAAAGGGTCAGCTGTTTGCAACCTGGGCTGCCTTTAGCGACATGAGCAGCCAAAATCAACGGCCAGCTACCTTCTGTCTGATTAGGCTTGAACTGGACTGTTTCTTACTAAAAATCCAGAAACACGTACAGATATGTATAATATTACATATAATATACCATATATTGCTGTTACTCATTACTACAAAAGCCTATTTCTCTAGCAGCAGTAGTCCCTGTCATTACTGACTCCCCCTTGGTCAGCCTGACTCCAGCACCAGGAATCACATTTACCTGCAGCCTGGGAGGCATCAGTCACTTTGCCATCAATACCCTCACAACAGAGCCTTACAATAGCTGAAATTGTTGCTCAATTAATCGCCAGCTAGTTCCTGCCAAATTGCCTGCAATAGTTCTTCCTTTGGCATTGAAGGAAAGAATACATCCCTGTAAAGTGCTCTGAGGTCACATTAGCCTCATACACACTCCATTACCCGTGACCTTGTCCCTCCAGCAGAAGTTGGAAACGCATATCGGAGATTTGCCTTGAGCAGCTGTCCTCTGCCAGCGCCTAGAGGCACCAGGCTTGAGACTAACGGGGGTCCTGTTGGGAGATGTGGGGCAGCCAGAGGGAGCACAGGGTCAGAGATGCTAGAAATGCTGTCCCTGAGCTCCAGACAGACTTGAGGGACCAAAACAACTGAACAGGGAAGAGCAGCCAATGCTTGAAGAAGAAGAGAAAGCTGCCAGAAGACTGGGGGAAGTGAGGGTGCCCTTTTTGAGGGGGAGGAGGGTGCCAGGTGAGGAGGTGGTAACTCATATAGCTCCCTGCCTCAGGTGGTGGCCAAGCCTCTTCACCTGAGGAGTGAAGCCAAGGGAAAAAAAAAAAAGGGGGGGTTTACTTTACAGGGTCCATTGTGGATCCAGGAGGATCAGCAGGAGGAGTGTCTTTTCCATGGGAAACACATGGGAGATTTCCTTCCTCCCTTTCCCTTTAAGAGCCCACATAAACTCACCCAATTTCTTGCTGGTTCAACAGCAGAGAAAGGTGACTCCCCTTTCCACCTGCAGACAATTCCATGTACCCTGGAAACCCACAGCTTGTCTCCATCTTCTCCAAGCACAAAACCGTGGTAGAAGCAAAACCTCTGAAGTTAAGCAAAGCAGCTCATTAAGCATGCAAAGAATATGAGGATCTTTTGCTGAAAAACTGTCACAAAAATCCCAGCTGTCATGATGGGTTACTGAAGATTTTGGGTAGGAACCTGCTCTGTTATACCTTCCTGTTGAAGCTTTTCACCATTAACTTGCCTTGCCGGAAAATGAAGAACTGAACACAGCAAAACATCTTCTGAAGCCATGAACTTAGCAAAATTCTCATCAAATTGCTTAAAAACAATGACATTTTTCATGGAACATTTCACTCTTGAATTTGGAATAGCTTTCAGCTTTGACATTGAACACTGAAAAGAAATCTTTTGGTATTTTTACAATCCAATGTGACAAATGAGCTATTTTTCACATAGCCAATTTGATGAAAAGTATTTTTAACAGGTCATTCTAAACAGATTTTTTTCAAATTTCAAAATACTGACACTTTAAACAACTTTCATAGTTTTGGGGTTTATTTTTTTACCTACGTCAGTGAGGACTACATATTTTGTGATTATTTTTTTTTTGATGCAGTTTGCCACAGATTCCAGTCATCCAGATACTCATAATTTTTAATTAATTGCTTTACCACTCCTAGCTGTAATAAATGTCAGAAATATAAATGAAATGTCAACTAATATATTGCATTCTACTTCTATTCCAGAAGAAAGAAGGGGGAAAAAAAAAAAAGGAAAATCAGAGCTCTGAGTTGAAAACTCCACCTTCCTCTAAGTGAGTTCTCAGTAGGTCTGAGAATCTACCAAGGATATGTTCTTATTTCTTCTAAGAGTTATTCCACTCTTCAGCCTTTAGTGGGGATATCTGAAATCCTGTAGTTGTCACACCCTTTCAGGAAGCTACTTTTACTCCTTTTCAAATACAAAATTATCTCTATTGTTTCAATTTCAGATACCCAAATTTCCCTCTTACCATGCCGCCTACAGCATTTTCCACATGTGATATCTATGGGGGGAAAAAAATAAAAAAGATAGATGGAAAAATGGGGTGGAGGTGGTAGAGGATAAATACAATTCAATATAAAAACATAAAATGCAAAGAAGTTCTAATTTGAGTAATTATTGTAAGTAACTGAATAAAATTCTCTGTTAACATAAGTGCTTCTTTATTTAGTGTGTTATTTTAGTGCTATTTCTGGTGTGGCCCACCGATACTAACATAGGGATCACCATACTGATCATCTAAACATAGCTCCTTCTCGCTGACAGTGACAGGTAGCAGATGCCTATTATTAAACTGCAAGATGATGGCAAACGATGAAACAGTGAATCCTTCTGGAAACCTGAGCAGACTCCTGTTGCCGGCGTAGGACCCGTGGTGCTGTCTGCTTCAGCCTCCCAAGAGCCTATGCCAACAGCTCTAACAGCAGCAAGAAATCGACTTTACCATCCAGAAACAGTGACTCTCATGGCTATGTAGAACAACTTAGAAAGTCAGCACAGCATTCAATTATTTCTCTGCTCCTTCAGAAAGTTAAAGAGGTAAGACAGAAGGTGAGAAACACATAAAGACAGAACATTACCAGGATCTGCACAATCTGCTGGGAGCAAAGCATCGCTATATGGCCCCATTCACAGTAGCATTATCTGTCTTTCCTTCCCAGCTCACCCACTGACTTGAGGTAATTTCAGTTTTAATGAATGCTTAAATTCAAATATCATCTCACAACTATCCAAGACTCTGCATACAAATATTTGTTTTATGCCTTTTGTGCAAGGTGGCATCCTTTTCAGCCTCGCTGGAAAGAAGCCCAGCCAGAACCTCAATGGGTATCAGCAGAGCCTGCATTACCCTGTTTTATACATTTGTGCAACACACACTGGCATCACAGGTAGTTTTGGTGCCTCAGCTAAGCAGAGCTCTGCTGGAGATGGAGCTTACAGACAGCAAATCCTTTGCTTGCTGGGTGTAGGCTGAGGTGTCCAGCGAGCTCCATATACCAACTGGCAATTCAGAGGTGTTGTCATTTGCAATAACTCCAGTTGCTTTTCTCCTACAAGAGAAAAAAATAACCCTCAGTTCTGTTGTTGTTTTCCTTCTTGCATTTGTTATTTTATGCATCTCCTTCAGCCAGCCTTAATAATCTCCTCTAAAAAATTAAACAGTCTCAAAGCCAGAAGTGCAGAAGTTTTTCTGTGCCTTTGAATACCTCCCCATCCCGTGGAAACCTGGGGCTGGCAGCAGAAGATTGGCCCAGCTCATCACAGAGCAGAGGTATAACTCATGCTGCTTGAGGACAAGGAGAAAGAGCACAGGAATTACATTGATGGATTCACTCCCTAATTGTTCATTAAGATAATGAGAACAAGCTATCAGAAGGATTTCTGAAAGAAGCGTATTTGAAGGAAGGACCCCAGAGAGGGAGCGGGGAGGCCTGGAAGCAAGAAATTTGGAGATTAGGGAAAGAGGGCGCAGGAGACCGTGCTCAGCCACCCGCAGAGGCAGGGAGGGAGATGAGCCGCCTGCCTGCTGAGGGCAATGGGGAAGGAAGCCTCCAGGAAGACTTTTCTCATCTTTTTTTTTGTGAAGAGAGCCTGAGGAGAACTGTCCCCTGGTTCAGGCAGCATATGTGGTTGTGAGTGCTCTCACCTCTTCCCCCCACACAAGACCCCCATCGGTCCATGGACAGGAGCAGGAGGGAACAAGAAGGGCACCGTGAGGAGGGGACACAGGTGCCCTCCGTGCGGGCACAGCCTTGGTGGTGGGAGGGCAGCCAGGGGGAAGTAAAGGTCCATGCTAGGTAAGTGCTTCTATCCTCCTCGCCACAGCTTCCTCTCACTGCCCCTGGCCCTCACTCAATTAAAACCATGCTGCTTGACAAGGCTTCAGCAGAGAGAAATCAAGGCAACGGCTGCAGACACAGAGCGGAGCTTGCCGGCTGCTACAGCTCAGCAGAGGAGGGTGCCCACGCACCCAGGGAGCATGGTAGCTTGTCCCAAGCCCAACATCTGCTTGCACAAGTCCTCCAGCAGCTGCCTGTACCTGCAACCAACTGACCACCACAACCCTTGTCCCACCCACACTCCCCCCACCTTTCCCAAATGCCACTTCTTTCGATAAAAAGCCTGTCTCAGCAGCAGGCTGTCCTCTCTGCCCTTCCTTCCCCTGGCATCCCCAGAGGGATGGGGGAAGGGGCCCTCACCCGCCTCCGCTCCCCTGCACGGGCAAACAGGTATTTAATGAAACACCACAGCGGATGGCAATGCTCAGCTCTCATCGCGTCACCTTTTGGGCTCCCTGCAGGCAGACCTCTGCTCTTGCAACATCTCTTGGCAAGCACATCGGCACCTGTAGGAACTCCTCCTAACTCTCCGAGGGAAGCCCCTGCGTGAGAGCATATGCTGCAGGCTGCTTAGAAGGGGGGAAAGGAAAAAGGGAGCTCCCTCATGCTCCTTGGCCCAGCAGCTATCCAGGGAGCAGGACAGGCCCGGTTCAAGCCTCCTCTGCAGAGCCCGTGCCCCACAGCTGAGCCCCAGGAAGCCAGACGAAACGGCAGCACACCACGCAGCGACCTGTCGCAGCAGCATGGCTGCTTGCCCCCGACATTTCTTGCAGAGATACACGAGGAACCAATGCCTGGTGTGTTCCCACACTATCAGCTCTACCAAGTTTTAGTTCATCTCTCTGGCTAAGTCTGAGGTAAAAACCTTCCCTTGGGGCTTTTGGAAATCCAAGCTCAAGCTTCATGACCGAGACATGGAGCTGGTGATAACACTTGCCTCCTCATCTGTACAGACTGCATAAAGCAGGGAAGGGTTTGATGCTTTGGCTACAATCCAGCAATATTGCTCTTTGAAACTCTTCAGACCTACATTAAAATCTTAGGACATGACAGCACCCTCAAATTCTCCTGGAAATTAAATATTAAAGGAGGCTCTGGGATATTCATCCGAAGTTTCCAGTAAAGGAAACTGGAAGAAAGAGCTGTAAGTGGGAGGATGAAGGGACGTGGGGAGACTAAAAGGAGAAAGAAAAAAAAACCAAACCATATCAAGAGGATAATGTGGATGTTGCTGAGCACAGAAGGAGCAAGTAAAAGGAGGAATGAGGGAAAGGAACAGAAGAATGCTAAGCCAAAGGAAGCTCCAGAGTAAGTCAAAGTAACATATGTAAAAGGAAAAGACACCGATCAACAAATACATATTGTAACATACATATCAAAGGAAAGGGACAAGAAAATGAGCAAAAAGCACAATTTAAAGGTAAGGGAGGGAAAAATACAGGAAAGGGAAGCAAGGCAAATGTGAGCCAAAACACATGAGGCAAGAGGCAGGAGGAAAAGGTAACGCAAAAGGAGGCTGCGTTTCTGCTAAAGCTAAAAGCAGAACTGTAAATGAAAGGGAGGAGCCCATTTCACTGCAAAGCAGCGTATAAGCAGTGCAGAGCTCTTCTTTGGGGCGTGCTATTTCACTTGAGAGCCCTGGTGAGCCAGGAGGGAGGTGCTCTCCCCATGTACTCGCTGAAGAGCGTGGTTTCACATCTGGCAGGCATGGTACCAGGTACCACTGCAGGGCAACGCTCACTCTGTCTCTTCTTGCCCCAGTCACATACGAGCCTGCCAGTGTTTCGGAACGAGCAGCCAGTAAAGCAAAGGGCAAAATCGTTTTGTCCCTCACCTGAAACTCCTGGTTTTTGATGCTGAGGCTACAAGCTCAGTTCTTACTGATGACCTACATTTCTCCAGTAAAGCAAGATCATTACCAGCACCTGCGTGAGAGCCATTTCAGATATAATCTTACCTTATGTTGAGGGTTATTGTGTTTGCATTATGGCAAGTCTGAAGCAATTCCACTGCCCTTTTTCCACATCTCTGAGGGAAAAGAACAGAAAATTCTCTGAGCATTTTCTGACAAAATTACTTGCTGTCAACAAAGCTGTAGTTTCTCAAGGAACTCCACAGCAATATTCACCTACACTTTATTCCAACGCTGACCTGCTAGTCCCTCAGCTCTCCTTGGACACGTTCACCAGCTGGAAGAAACGTTCAAGACTGACAGGAGAAGTTTCTTTACCAAAACCCATGAACTGGGGAGGAGAGAATCTCCTGCTTTTCTTCTGGTCATTCTTACAGACCAAACAAAGACATGACACTACCACCCATGCCTGACATCCTCGTCATACCAGGAGGAGTCATCTCCGATTCCTCTTCTGTCAGCAAAGGTGCCCCTCCCATAAAGGTCAGTTGAAACCCTCAGCTGTGAAAGAAAAGCACCATTTCTTTCCCATCCTAGGCAAAGAGAATAATCCTGCCTGACCAAGAGATCCTTTCAACACACTGGAGGGAAGGGATGCCATCCAGAGGGACCTTGACAGGCTTAAGAGGTGGGCCTTTGTGAACCCCATGAAATTCAACAAGGCCAAGTGCAAGGTCCTACACATGGATCGGTGTAATTCCAAGTGCAACTACAGGCTGGGCAGAGAATGGATTGAGAGCAACCCTGAGGAGAAGGACTTGGGCGTGCTGGTTGATGAAAAGCTCAACGTGACCCGGCAGTGTGCGCTGGCAGCCCAGAAAGCCAACCGTGTCCTGGGCTGCATCAGAAATAGTGTGGCCAGCAGGTCGAGGGAGGTCATTCTGCCCCTCTACTCTGCTCTTGTGAGACCCCACCTGGAGTACTGTGTCCAGCTCTGGGGTCTCCAATAAAGCAAAGACATGGAGCTGCTGGAGTGAGTCCAGAGGACAGCCACAAAGTTAATCAGATGGCTGGAGCACCTCTCCTGTGAAGACAGGCTGAGGGAGTTGGGCTTGTTCAGCCTGGAGAAGAGAAGGCTCCAGGGAGACCTAATCGCAGCCTTCCAGTACCTGAAGGGGCCTACAGGAAAGCTGGAGAGGGACTGGTTACAAGAGCATGGAGTGATAGGACAAGGGATAACAGGTTTAAACCAAAAGGGGAGATTTAGATTAGATATTAGAAAGAAATTATTTACTGTGAGGATGGTGAGGCACTGGAACAGGCTGCCCAGAGAAGCTGTGGCTGCCCCCTCCCTGGAAGTGTTCAAGGCCAGGTTGGCTGAGGCTTTGGGCAACCTGTCTAGTGGCAGGTGTCTCTGCCCATGGCAGGGGTTTGGGACTAGATGATCTTTGAGGTCCCTTCCAACGCAAATCATTCAATGATTCTATGAGCATAGGAGGTTCTGGGTTAACATGAGGAAAAACTGTTTCACCGTGAGGGTGACAGAGCACTGGACCAGGCTGCCCAGAGACGTTGTGGAGTCTCCTTCTCTGGAGACATTCAAAACTCAACTGGACACGTTCCTGAGTGATGTGCTCTAGGTGGCCCTGCCTTGGCAGGGGGGGGTTGGACTAGATGATCTTTCGAGGTCCCTTCCAACCTCTGTGATTCTGTGATTCTAAGTAAGTATGTTCCACACCACAAAAGAAAAGACTGAAGAAAGAGAATGATCACCTGCAAAAGAGAAGCACTGGCAAGCTGGAGATGCCCAAAGGTAAAAGGACAGTTTGAAGGACCCCAGGAAATAATTAAAAGGGAAGAGAAGAACACACCTGGTGGAAAACACGTGACAGCAGAAGTTGTCAGATACAAAGAATATGCACATCTATAGCCATGATTAATTGTGAGAGTAATGGGTTATTTGCCCATCTAGATTGCAGAAGAAGTGAAGTGTTGTGTAAAAATGCCATTAATCTCCCCTGATGGATACATTATTTCCACTGAATTCTACCTGACATTTCAAGTTGCTTTCTATATATTTTATTGTATATTTTTTCACATTTTCAGTGCTCTATTGCCAAAAATTCTGAATCATCAAAATTAATCAGCAGCCTGGAACAGAGCCAGATACAACAAACAAGTAAGCAAGCACTTTTGATATCCTCCCAATCCTAGATGGATGTATAACTCACATTTATTGGTATGGGAAGATCTGGGGCTACCCAGAAAAGAAAAAAACTGGAAAAAAATAACAACACTCATGTGCATTGTTGCAAGAAACTGATTGGCACTGTCAATGAACAAATGGCTACTACCTCTGCTTTGAAGCATTTGATTTGTTGCTTGGAGATCAGCAGAGAGAGAGGAGAACCCAGGACACACTCCTCGTGCTGGGTAAATAGCCAGGAACCACATCAGGTGCAGTGGTGTTACACCAGAGTAACTGACAGTGACTGAAAAGAACTGGGCTCCGTACATAAAACCTACCCTGAAGGCCTGACTGCAAATTCAAAGCTACTCCTTTAATGGAGGAAGACTAAGAAATTTATTTGCTTAATTACCCCTGAAGGACAGCCTGATGTGATGGAGAAAAACTTCCACATAATAAAAGTAAATGAGAATCCTGCTGCCGTTGTAGGGTGCTGTCGCTTAGCACACTGGAAAACAGCTGCAAAGAGGATTCCCTGCTAAATGACATCTGCCTGTGCCAACTCCTCACCAACGCCAACAAGCCCAACGACAGGAAGCTAATGCTGATGGGAAAGAGAGAAGACCCAAAGCAGAGGCAGTTCCCATAAACAATAAGACAGCCAAGGGAGATGCTTCTGTGGAAGAAGCAGCAACTTTTTTGGATAGCTAGTATGCTTTCCTCCTCCTTCCCACTCCCTTTTCTCCCAACAAGTGAACATTTCTTGAAGAGTTTGTGGTGGCAGCAGCTGAGCTAGCCTGGACTTTGAGCTGGGCCCTCCTCCCCATGCAGGCACCAGTGGGGCTCCTGGTTTGCATACCTCTGCATCAAACCAAAATTAAAAATTCTGTTAAGAGAGGAAATCTCCTACAAGCTGATATCCCTAAGCTCAGAGAAATGCTGCAACAACAAACACTGTGACAGGAATTTCATGCTGAGCCTCAGCACCAAGAGGACACTATCATTTTTCTGTGCTAATTTGGAGCAATGCAAAGATGTCAGCATTGAGAGGACTTAAAGGACCCATTACTGCAAAGCTCTTTGACAAACAAATAAAACATGAAAGTAGTTCCTTTTGCAGGGAGAGCAGCGGAGAAGAAGGATAAGGGAAGGGCTAGGAGCAGGAACACCGTTTTCGTTATGGATTTGGAACATTTAAAAACCTGCCTCTGAAAGCAGCTTAGTAATTAGCAGCAGCTGACATTTACAAGGGTATTTTTCACAGTTCCATTGCCCTGACTTGTTGACGGACTTCCCTTTTTGCCAGTGAGGAAATCAGGAATAGGCTTTCTTGCTGACATACCTCAATGCCCTGTCTACTGTTTAAAAGCCCTCTCCACACACATCTCCGTGTATACATATATACACACACACACACACTTACACAGTAAGCATATTTACAAACACTGCAAATATTTGGCATCTTAGGAAAGCTATGATAGAGACTTCTGTTTTCTCAGAGTGTTTAGCATAAATGTACTAGCTAGGAAGCAGAATTGGATAAAATTGTTTGCTCTAAAAATAATTGAAACCCTGGCACAAGAAAGTTCCTCTGAGAGATGCACTTGCTTCACATGTAATCCTAGGCTAGTATTTACACTACCTGTTGCAGGTTTGGACAAATTAAAAGATTCTGAGATCTTGCTATCTATGCTGTATTTACCACTATGGGCCCATCCAAAGAAGGCACTTCTGAAAGCAATTGCTCCCGAAACCCAAACTGAAAAGCAGGAATCCTGTCACTCCTTAGCTGCGAGCAGCAGCGTGCTGGCACACACTGTGTTCCTCAGCTCGAAGAATTTTCCCTCTGACTTCTGAGAAAGAACAGACAATGGGCTGCTGCTTTTTGTTTCAAAAGGGAAGCCAGGAGGAGTCAATACAATTATTCTTGGTTTCTGCACACAGTGTACGCTGCCAGATAAGAACATAGTTGTTTGTGTTCTTTAGAAAAATCTTTCTAAAACTACTCTGAAGAATTTATATCAGAATACATGATCTTTACCAGTAACTAATGCAAGCCAAATGCCTAAAATAGAAGAAGAAATCTTGGGTTTACCTGTTTCCCCACTGGGAATAACATTTTCAGCATTATGAGTGAGGATACAAGCCGAAATATTGCGTGCTTGGGTAGCAGCATCCATTAAGACTACTAATCATCTCAGCTCCCCAGCTTCATCAGGGCTGAATTGAGACCTTTCTGTTGACTTGAACAGACGTTGGCTCAGCCCCTCTACTGATGCAATTCAGGAAAGCGCTTAAGGACCTGCACTTAACTTCAGGCCTGATCAGCCAAGGCAGGGGGAGATGTGCTCCAGGGCTTATCTGATCAGGAAGTCAGCAAAAGAAACAGTAAGTAAAAGCATTCATGGAATTAGGGAGACAAGGAGTGTGATTCCCTTTGTGATGGCTGCTTCAAAAAATCCTTCCCCTGCTCCAGAGCTGTGCCTCCCTCCCTCTGGCTGTCCCACTGAGCGAGACCGGTGTTTCCATCCTTCCCTCCCTCCCACTGGGCTGTGGCTCTCCGTAAGGAGCTGCAGAAGGTTTTTTGGGTGTTGGAGGTTTTTGGGGTTTTTTGAAAAAACAAACAACAGTGTACTGTGCGTTATAATATTGCTCAACCTTCATTCTAGCAAATTAATCAATGGAGCCTCTATAGAAGATTGTGAAGGGGAATTCTTGACACTGGGTCAGCGCTGGAGAAAGAAGACACTGGTACGGAAATACGCAGAAATTGACTCGTCCAGCACTTTTCCTGGATAAAATGTATTCTCCCCCCATCTCCTGCCTCCAGCACTGGGTCCCATAATTAAGCAGGAAGGCCAGCTCCTCACAGCACGGCATTTGCCACACGAGCGCTTGCTCTCGTATCACCAGTGGGCCTGTCACCACAGTCCTGCTGTACAACCTGCATGTCGAAGCGGCTCAGAGGCTCCCTCAAAAGGCAGAGGACAGCTTCCCCAGCCAGGGTGACACTTCAGGAAGGACAGGCACTTTGCGTGGTGCCATCTGAGCCCTTTGCTGTTACGCGTGTGGGATGAACGGTAAGGTGAGAGAAGCCAGAGAAACAGCTGAGCAGGCAGGGTTAGACCTTTCCTCTGTTCTTCAATATATATGTCTCCATATCCAGTCATCATTTTAACATGCTTTTAGGACAGCCATGCCCACGACCAGAAGGCTGCAGAGGGAGCATTAGATCAAATATTCACACACACAGAGAGTGATTTCCACAGAGGATTCAGTTGCCTCAGAGCCTTTGCTGAAGTACATTTTTCTAGCAATTAATTTTGGCAAAAGGCCTTCCCTCAAACATTGCATTCAAACAGAACTGCAAGTTTTCCTTAGAAAGAAAAACCTCCCTTTGAAATAGACTGTGGTAGCCTATGAAGCTTAGGCTTTAGTAACCCACTTCAATAACCGGAAAACTGTTAGATCCATCATTTTCAGCCTTCATGCAAGTTTCCAGTCGTCTGAGAATGAGCGCCAGCAATGACTTTCCCTTTGCACCAGCTACTGTGAACTAAAAATGCTGTCAGCTTGGCTTTGCATTTGGTATTGATTCTTCAGGGCCCCCAGCAATCTGATCTGGCTTTGAAGCTGGCCCTGCTTGGAGCCAAAGGTTGGACCAGGTGACTCCCGGAGGGAGATCCCTTCCAACCTAAATTATTCTACAACCCTAAGATACAGATGGAGAGGAATCTGCAGTCACAGAAGAACTACCGAGTCAGATTTGCCCACTCAGTTGCAGATGTGAGGAAAGGGGACCAGCCTAACTTCAGACTGCTTGAAAATTGAAGGGCGTGGATTGGGACAGCAGAGAATCTACAACTTCCAAAATCCCAGTTTTTCACATGAAACACATCGCAGTGCCAGAACACTCTATTCTCTCAGTTTTGCTGTGCAGGAAGCAGCAGTGTGTCTCTGCTGTGTATCATGACCCTCTCTCCTGAAAGCGAACAGCAGAAGCGCACATCTGTATCTCCCATTCAAGCTCAACGGGATGACTCGCACTTCAGTACAAGCACATGCTTAAATGCTTTGCTGAGGAGAACTCCAGGCACCACCCCATCTTATCTGTAGCTATGAGCCATCCTCCCACGAGCATTCATTCTTTGCTACATCATATAGAAAGGTTCAAAAGCATGTAAAAAGGTTACTGTTTTCTATTAAACTCTGTAGTGCTTTTCTATAAGGCTAGTAAATTCAGTTTTATTGAGCAATATGACTGCTTGAGCATTTTTTGGTGTGCTGTAATGCATAAGAGATATTGTATTATCCAGTACATTTGAATCTTTGGAAAGTTTTTAAAGACCCAAACGTCTGCAATTTAATTTCAGGAATGTATTAGCACATATACTATAGAGAAAATACATTCATATTCAAGCAGCATTGTAATAACTTCTGTTATCGCAAAGAAATCTACTCTGCAGGCATTAAAAATGTACATGAAGATGGACTGTATTCACCACAATTATCATTACTGTTAAGCATTTAAAAAGCCTGAGCCCATTACAATTTGATGACAGTTAACGAGAGAAGTAATTTTGTGATTAAAATCCTAAACATTAGAAGAAAAACTCCAGTATGACATTATTTGCAGAGAAGCACCAGATTCAGAGCTCTAAAATAGGATTTTAAATAATTTAAAATGTTATATTTCTTTAATGAATTAACAATGCATGCCTGATTAGACTTTTCAGCATGCAGTGGAGGATTACCACAGGAAGGTCAAGTTACACCAAGAGTTTGTGTATGACAAGGTTGTTCACTTGGTGTTGGAACTGACGTTTAAGGGCTCTGATGTAATACTGGAATGGCTACCAACGCACAATCAGGTCTGCAAAGAAAATGCTGATAGTTTAGGAGAGGAAACTCTTAGGCAGCCAAAGGTTGAAATCGATAATGGTGCAGTGGACTTTTGTTACAGGGAGGGTGAATTAAGCTGCATGCTGTAAGACTAACAGTGCTTGGACCAGCTGCTATAAATTCAGAATTTGCAACAGCAAATCCGACAGCATGTTCAAGAAGTTATATTAATATGCAAGAACAGATATGGGGGTCTGTCGTGGTAATGATACTACAGATTGGTCTTCTGTTGTATGTAGAGGAATACATACAGCTGAGGAAATTATGAATGTATCTTCAAGATGGAAAACTTCAAACATTTTTAGTTATATTGTGATAGATTTTGTTTGCAAGGGCATGCTAAATAGCAGGATTAAAGAAATGCATTTTAAAACTACCAGCAATGAAAAGAACAGTAATATTTGTGCAGTATGTCAGCACAAAGAACAGCGTCTTCCAGCACTGAGGAAAGTCCCTGACAGATAAGGTTTGACACACCGAAATGATTTTATCGAAACTTGGAAGGCTATGCCGCAGGCTTAAATCATCCAGGCTCCAAGCAATGCTGAGCAAACCAGTGGGCATTCAACCACAGCAAGACAACAGAAGAAAGAGTAATTGAGTAGTTTGGTTCCAGCTTCAGAAGGAAGTCTCTGTTATCGCATCCACCCGCAGCTGGCAGAGCTGCCGCCAGCTGTGGAAGACTTGACTTTGCATCCATGGCACAAGTGGCATTTCAGGAGCATTTTGTCTGAGGGCTCAGAGAGGCACACAGAGTAGCATTATGCCTCTAGACATGAACTAATCTCTTGAATAGGAGTGTAGTATCCATGTGAACCGATCAGCCAAGAGCTCTACTGAAAAATAAGGCAGACAAGGTCTTTTAGATTTAGAGGTCTGTTTCGTGAGGAGTTCCTCATAATGCTGAATGACCGTGTGATTGCATCGGGGCAGGGTGAGCACCACCAGTGCATCCCTTGCCCACGTGCTTTTCCTTCCCCTGTGCTTCACAGTTGCTGCACTGCACGTTCCCTCTGCTGTGGAATAAACATGGCAGTGCTTCTTCGCAAAGGATGACTTTGGTCTAGTGATGCCTAGCTCTGCGTGCCCACCGTAATCATGGAAAAACAGGGTCCTTCTAGGAGGATTTGAAGAAGGAACCTAGCACAAGTGATCAGTCACCCCTGAAAGAGTTAAAATACTTTACTGGCATAGAATACACCCTCTTCCTGAAATTAGCCTTTGTCAGGCTCCAATACGTATTTTAAATTACACCTATCCAAACACAGGATAGAACCATAGAATCATTTAGACGAGAAAAGACCTTTAAGATCATCAAGTCCAACCGTTAACCTAGGACTGCCAAGTCCACCACTAATCCATGTCCCTAAGCACCACATCTGTGTGTGTTTTACATACCTCCAGGGATGGCAACTCGACCACTTCCCTGAGCAGCTTGTTCCAGTATCTTGGGCCATGTGAAGTATTTTAACTTCAGCTGTCCATGGGCAGTCTTTATTCCTTCCAATTGCCCTCTCTAGTGCTAAAAACTCCTGCTGAAGAATGAAGGTCATTCCAGATGCACATGGATAGAAACAACATGGAACATTAGCATGAGTTCAGTGAAAGAAAAATCTTAATAAAAACTCCCCTGAGGGTTCAGGTAACCCCCATCACATTTATTAGGAGTTTCTTGCACACATAGTGTTAGAGATAAGCAGTCCTGAGGAGTGGAAATGTTGTCTTTTCCCTTAGTTTCATTTTCTGTGTATTTTGATTTTATTTTTTGCATGCGTGGAGATTATAGACAGCATTAATAATGTCAGGGCAGAGGTGATTCATTTTTATGACACTTTTTCTGCAATGGCATGTGAGATATGAGCAATTCTGTGTCAGTTGCTTTGGCTCACATTTGCATCCAATCGTCAATGAGTAAAATGAAATCTCGCAGCTGCCAACATTCAATTTCTGAGGCTCTCAGGATTTTCATCACACATCCACAACAGACAGAAAGTAACTCTGAGATGACTTTTGCTTTAAAGTTACAAAATTTTATCTATTTTTAAGGACAAAAAATAGAACTAGGATTACTTCCAATAAGTCATTGATACTGGGTCCTCTATGCCATTATACTATTATATTGAATGCACTTAATAAAAAGTTTATGTTTGTGCCAAAAATACCAGGTAAATACATTTGTTTGCTGTGTATCAGTCTAAATTGATTGTAGTTAACATGGCAGTCTTTCTTCTGAAAGTACTTCAGGATGGGCTGCCAAGTTATACTGGCAGACACATATTAGAGGCCTTCTAATACTTATGCTCCGAAACATAGCAGATCAGCTGTCAGGAAGAAGTTTCCTGCTTATGTGTGATTTAAGAGTTCTCATTTAACAGATCTCAGGTAGCCATTTCAGCTTATAGCTGATCTTAAGGTAAAGAAAGCTTTCAAAATATTGATGGATCTAGTCCTGTCAGGCTTCAGCAATCCTATCCTCTCTTTCTGAACCCACTATATATATTTCAAAGCCTCTCAAACAGCTCTTAGAGAAGGCTGGGCAAAAGGTACCTGATCCAGACCTCACTGAAGTCAAAAAGATTTGTAAATGACTCGAATGTAGCTGGACCCAGAACCACGGAGATGCCGTACAGTCTGTGTCTGCATTAGCAAGTTCACCAAGGAGCAGCTCTGTAGAGAGAAAATTGGTGTTAACACTTCATACTTTTGGGGGCTGAAGGGTTTAGCGCAAACTACTTGCAGTCTGGTCCCATGGACTGAATGCCCATAGCCTCTTCAGAGCTGTAGGAGCAACACTTCTGGGTTTTTTTTACCTGAAAGGTACCTGCTTTGTGCAACCCAAGACCACAGATCAAAGCATGGTAAGTGAGGATGGAAAGCTTCACTTCAGAAGCAAACTTCTTATCAAGCCTAAAATGTTTGATGAGGCATGTCCACACATCAGTATAATTACGTTTCTTGACATTAAGCATGGACACAGTAGCTGCAGTCCCAGTCTTGAACATGAACCTGTTCACTTATGACACCATGAAGCATCTGCCGCATTGTCATTATTTGGCTTATTAAATAATATGCTTTTTCACGTTAAAAATTCTGAATGGTATTGAGATAGATAGACTGGGTTAAAAGTCTACTTAATACAGGCTTTTACCTGTGTTGCAGGCAACATCAGGAACTTCTGAACCATCCTTTCAATTACCCTAACCAGAAGTGCATAGCAGTGATTTATCTCAGTTAGACCTTCTTGTTCAGCTGACAAGAGCTACACAGTTCAAGCCCCTTCCCATAGCCTCTTTCATAGTAGAAAACTAAACAGTCAAACAATTAATGGAACATGGCTTTGTTGTCAGAAACAGCAGGTGCAAACGTTCTTAAGTGTGAGAAGACCCACAGTAGTCTTGAGGACAGTCTTTTCGGCCACTCTCTCATGAAAACTGGGAATTGTCAAGCAGTGTGTTTGACAGGCAACCTCCTGCAAGTACTGCCATTGGTACAGACTCTAAACACAAAAGAAAGCTATTGCTATTCTTTCCTGGAACTAAGAAGATAAGGTTAATCTCCTATGTAACATGCTTTCTGTTATCAGCGCTCAAGGTAAAACAGCACATGGCAGTCTGCCACACCACCAATTACATACATATATATATAACGGTATAAAATAAATTAAGATTTTTGTCAGTCTCAATTTAAAAAGAAAATAAAGGTGAGTCTACACTCTTCTCAAAGTTTAATATATCATATTACACAAAACATTATCCCCACCAGCAACATATTGTTAAGGACTTTTAAAGGCTTTACAAGCATGTCTTCCAGGGAGTTTTATTACAGCCTCATTGACAACATCCCACATTTCTGTGTCTACACAACTGAGCTCTGAACCATAAGCTTACTCCCAGAGAGCCTGCCAACATACCTAATGAGCAATTATTGCATTAATTCATACTGCCCCGATCCACACTATCCCAGTCAGGTACCAATCCTCAGCCGAGAGGAGAAATGCACAAAATATTGGCAGCTTCCTGAAGCACATCCCTGCCGTAAGCCATTGCACAAACGTTCCCAGTTTGCTTCTGTCAAACAGGGCAGGGCAAGCCACCTTCACTGGGGTACCCTTCAACATACCCCTGAATAGGGGAGCCAAAAAACCAACCTCTCCACCTTTGCATTGCAAGGATGTTCCCAGAGGCACTTCCAGACAGGCAGCAGTTTGGAGAGCTACCATCTCTCATTTGTTAGCTAGTTCTTGCCGAGGGAAAATGCAGCGACTGACTGCAGGTGAGCACCTCCTGCTCAAAATTCCAGTGCAGAGCTTTGGTCTAACTTCACATCTGCTTGATTTGAAGGTGCTTGCTGAGGTGTGGGGCTTGCACTGTGGCCTCTCTTAACTCTTCTGGTTTACTTCTCAGCTGTTTCACACCTAGGCACAGCAGTTATGTGTATGTGGCTGCATGGCGCGGTAAGGTGCTTTCCCTGTACTGAGGTCCCACCGAAGTGACTGCACAGCCCTCCTTTTAGCCACTCACAAGGACACGTTTGCAACTCCCACACAGCGAAATTCTTTGTGAGCCTAATGGCCGCGAGCAGCCTAAAAAATCTCCCTGCATCATCGAAACAAAGGGGCGTGGTGGGAGAAAAAGTGCACAGTTTGCTTGCTGCCAGATGCGTTTCCTTTTCTGCAGCACTGTCACTTCTGTGTCCATGCAGGTTTCAGATCCGTTTAACTTCACCTTGCTCATGCAGAGAACCTGTGTTTCATGCAAAGCCCTCCCAAAGGGTCTCCGCTGCATCCTGTTAGGATAGTATTCCATGGAAGTTATCTTTGCTTTTTATTTCACAGAAAAGGTGTAAAGCGGTTTTGTTTTACTGGCGAGACACTGGAACAGATACTATCAGCCTGAAATTCTGTACCTTAAAAAGCCTGAGTATTTTCAGATACAAGTCTGTCCCCTGCCAATAGTGTTGGTTTTACAATTACCTTCTACTTTATTCCCTTTTTGTTTTGCAATAAATTATCTCCCCCACTGCTGAGCTAAAGGTCTTCACAAACATTGAGGGAAACCACCTTTACATAAATTGTTGTCAAACAAAGAGGACAGGCAATGCTTGCCTCTACTCTAAGGTATCACACGACACAAGAGCAGGCAAATGAAATTGCAGCTTCGAGCGTGAGGTTGTACGCTAACACTACCTCTTCTGTCCCTGCCGTGAAGGTGCCCTTCATCTGGAACATCGGAGCTGCTGGCAGAGAGCTGGGCTCCATTTCACCTTCATCTGCGAGGGCTCGGGGTTCACCCTGTGCCCTCGGTTCAGGGTGTCAGCCGCGTTCCTGGCGATGTACGGTCTAGGACAAATACAGTCACAGACATCTTGCCCGCGTAAGGTAACTGCGGCAAATTCTACTAGGTCTGGAGTTCAGTGTTGTTACATTAGACCCTGGCTCTCCACCTGGCCTCAAAGAAACCATCCTCCAGATGAAAGTAAAAGAGGTTCAGGATTTGAGTTTGGGGTTTTTTTTTGTCTCCTCCATGTTTTAACCATTCTCACAACTTTGCCCTTTGCCTCCCTGAATAGAAACGAGAGCTCATCAGATAGTGATTGTCATAAATGTGAGCTGTTGGCACTATGAACTATTGAAAACGTTAGGAAATATTTAGACTTTGTCACTGTGAGCACTGCATAGTGTCAAAGGTGACATCTGCTTTGGAGGGGGTTTAGCTTAAGGTGCTAATTGGCTTTTCTTGAGTAATATTTGTGACTTCAATCTATAGAGTCTGATCTCTGACTCGCGTTTCAGACAACTTCGCTGTGTCAGTTAAAATATGTAAATACCCTCTCAATATTAACACGTCTCAGATGCCCTTGTATTATACAGTTATCCTTTTCATCACTTTTGACCAAGTCTTTGGAAGCAATTATCTTCTTATCAAAGACTTTTTCTTGTTCATGGAAATTAAAGATTTATACAGGAAGAAAAATAACAGGAATGGTTTGTAAAAAAAAGTGCATATACTTCCTCAAAGTTTAAATCTTTTGAATCTAGAATTTTGGAAAGGATAAAGATTCAGAAAAAGTTTACTACACTGTAAAAAAAAATATAACTATCAAAGCTGTGAAGAGTCAACATACTTTGGTAATAAATCTTGGCTGTCTACATGCTTGTCTTTGGTAATTCATGTGCAAAGTATTCTAGCAGAACTCAAATGATATATTCAAACCAAATTTTACTAGTTTAGACCAAGCAAGCACACAATCACATACCTGATTTTATGACTCTCTGCAGTATGCAGTTTTGTCACTAATTCATTGAGTTTTTGTTCACCTGGGACCCAAGGCAGCCCACAATAAACGTTGAATTCTGTCTGTGTTTTCCAGCCTCAGAACTTCATCCTTTTTTTATTCACTTCAGTCAGGTTCTGGCTCTTCATTAATTGAAGGTACTCCACTGCAAAAATAAGTAATATTTTACCAGCATTAAGTTTCTCTCCATGGCATCACGCTGTCGCAGGCAGTGCTGTGGTGGGAAAGAAACAGTTCTGGCACTTGGAGCACACATGCAGGAGGCATGCGTTAAACATCTTGTGAAATTATGCAGACCTGAAAAATATCTTAGCATGGGTAAAAGACAAGCAGGATAACACAACAAAGCAGAATAACAGTGCCAGCTAGTCTCTGGTGTAGGTATGAAGTGGTACACTGAAGGTGCATAAAAGCCAGCAGGAGAGCACGCATTTGTTATTAAGAGCCTGTCAACCACACAGCATTTATTTTTTTTTATTGTGTTGTTATGGGCTTGGGCAACTCCTGTGCTGGCAAAGATGGATAGTTAAGAATATGAATGTACAGATGCTGCAAATGAATGAGGAAAGGCAGTTGTCAAGACCCCCTGAAAGAGGGAGTCTGTCTAAAAGAAATGTTTATCTAGGAGAGAGGCATCATAACGGGAATAGAGAAGGGGAGTAAAGCCATAAGAGAAGTAGACCTCTGTTCAGATATCCTAGCTAAGGAAAAAAACCACACAGAGAGTGCCCAGGAAAAACACAGGATTCAGCAACTACCACACCAGTACTTCTTCAGGAAGGAAGAAGTAGGTTTCTGAGTGCTGCCTAATAATGCTGGGGAAAAGCTTTGATTGTACTACTCCAAAAGGAGAGTGACTTTAAAGAGGATATTGTTTGAGAGGGAGACACAATACTGATAATCATTACTGTAAAGGACACAAATTGTCGCAGAATTTTCTTCTCCAGACTTTCTTACTGCAGTGATTTAAGGATGAATGTAACTGAGCACAGAGCAGTTACTGGCAGGGATGCCAAGAAGGGAAGATGCTGTTGTACCCAGGAAAGAGTACCAGGCAGTGAATGCTGTCAGTGGCATCAGTGAGAAATCTAAGGTCCAAATAAGAGAGTAAGGATTGCCCACTTCTTGCCTTTTACATTCCAGTTCCCTTATTTCACAGACTGTTTAGTTATGGGTATGTCAGAAACAGATTCTTGCTTCTTTCTGAGGTCATTCAATCCCATACTGAGTTTTGGAGCCCCCAGACTGTAATATTTGCTGTGTATTGCTTCAAGCATTAAACTACTTTCCCTACAGAGACATATTGATCATCTGAAAAACCTACATCAACAGCAATGAAAGCTTCAAAAACATCATTAATAGCATTTTTTTCCCTTGAATTTGATTCTCCGTTACAATTTCTTAGACTGCAGACGTCAGAAGACACATTCCTTACAATGGCTGATCACAAAGTTTTGTACATTAAGGTTGAACTTTCTCAAATTCTTCTACCTACTTTTGATACACCTATAATAAATCCACCATGATAAGTCTTTCAGGGTACTTTGAAAAATGAAGCTGTATGATCCTAAGCAACAATTTTCTGGAATAGGTAAGTGGAGACCAAAAAATAAAGAGGTAACAAAATCAATTAATTTCACTATTTGAGGAACAACATGAAATCTCAGTGTCCTGAGTTGGATAGATGGCTGGTTGAGATGGGGAGGGAAACATGGCGTTGGAGAAAACCTTTGCCTCTGGTCTCCTTGTCTGGAAAAAGAGGTGATCTAGAGCTATTGATAAAGTTTGTTACGTAGTTTACTTGGAAGTTTCTGAGCTGGGCTCCTGCAGTGAAAAGGCTTGTCATTCATACCTTTTGTACTAGTAACCTTAAAAACTTTTCAATTGGATGGTCACAACCTTCACTAAACCTGCTTTTTGCTACCTGCAATCTAGGGCAGTAGCAACAAAAAGCTACCTCCAAGAGCACAAGGAAATACCAAATAATTCTTATTATTCTGTAATTACATACATTCACAGTTTAACTTTCTGAAAGCATCATTATGATTTATAAGATTCAACAACACTGGCATCTACTGAACACAGAATGCTGAAGTCCTGGTACAGTACAACATGTGCTTACCTATAGGAGAACATTACTTGGCTGCAGTTCAAACTTATTTTAAGTATTTATACACTTGTTCCTCTTTGGTTTATCATTTAAAGTTCTGACACATCCTCAGAGAAGGTTGCTCTTTGGGTGTTTTTTTTTTTTGCTGGCTAAGATACTAGTCTGTTTGAACTTTTTATTTTGAAGAATCAGAAACTGGAACATAAAAGGAAAAGACACTGACAACCATCTAGCCTTCAACTGCAGATTAGATCACGCGGTGTCTGATGCCTACAGCTTCATTGCCTGTGACGGAAATGTGTGGTGATGACCTTTGTCTGTGCCAACAAGTTTGTGGGCTTTAATACCTTTGGAACATTTCTCTGTGAAATAAGGGTGCATTTAGGCTCTGCCTTTGATTGTGTACCAATAACAATAAACAGTGGCCTCTCCCATCCCTGTCAGCTGAGTTGCTTAGAAACGTACAACTGGAGCAGCCTTTGAGAAATTAAGTCTGTCACCTTCTATTGCAGGCAGCCGTATCATAATCACATTCATAAATGTACCAAGATCCATTTAAGAAACCAGTAGATGTCTTGTCATTACTATTTGTTTTGGAAGGCTTGCTCCATGATCCCCCATTAGTACATGTCACGGTAGTGCATCACATCTTTTCCTCTGATCAAGGCTGGTGGCCTTTCTTCACGTGTGCTCCAGCCCGCGTTATTCGTTCAAACATAAACCACCAGTATTACAGGTGGCCCTAGTTACTACTGGGGGCCTCATAATTTGTTGATCTACTATGGAAGTCCTGCTTCTCTGTTCTGGCAGACTGTGGGACTGCCTTTCCCATCACACTATGGGTCTCAGGCAGCCGCTACCTATTTTAACCTTTGTCACTTCTAGTTGATGATCCTCCAGTTTATCTTCTTATTTAGTCTGAAGTGCTAAATGTCTTATACACTGTGCTACTAAATCTCACCCCACCTTTGCTCCCCCAGACTGCCAAGATCATTCAGTTTTTCCATATCCAAATTTTGTTGGCTTTAATGGCATACACCAACCTTTTTTAATCAGGGGCCTAATGAAAATATTGAAATGTATCTGTTCCAAGACAGACTATTCATTAAAAGGGAAGTGTTGAAGATAGAGGAACTTTAGCCCTAACCACCATAGTTTTCCTTTCAATTAGCTCCTTACAAGCCATAGGTTCTTGGAGTAATCCACATCTCTCCAAATACAGGTGGTTTTTTTCCCAACAAATGGACAGTAGCAAATATTTGTTTGATGTCCAAGAAACTACATCTACTGCAATGTCTCTATGCATTTTCTGGACATCTTATCAGAAATGTCAGATTCATCAACTGGTGCAATGTACTAGGGAGTGAACTCAGGCTGACTTTCTGCCCCCCCTCCTCCCATTGAACTTTCTTCTAAACTTGGTCTAAAAGTTTTCCAAACTCGGTCTAAAAAGTCTTGTCCATATTTGAAGTCACACTACAGGATGAATAGTTCTTCAGATTCCTTTTAATCCTTTTTTAGAATTATTACACATTCTGCAGAGCTATAACCTTGCTCTTGTGCTGTTCTTTCAGGGTGGGAGAAAAGTTTACTTGAGACCAGGAACTGCTGCCTTTTGCCCTTATACCTTTAACATTACCCTTCTTTAAAAAATGCAGCAGAGTATTTGGGAAGGAAAGGAGGAGCAGGGCGCTTCTGATATTTTCTTTAAAGTCTGTTTCATCCCATATTTCATGGGGAACATGAGATATACCACGGGCTTTTTCTTTCTCTCAGGCTTTTTTAAATTTTTTTTGAGTGGTTGAAGAATGCTTCCTGGTTTTGACCCTGTGCAAGCTCCACTTGAGCTCATCAATTCTCAAGGCTCTCCTGCACTTCTCATCGATCAACAAGTTTTTCTATTCCTTATGGACTTTCTGCATATCCCAGATATGTCCATTGAAGTGCTTATTCATTCAGTTAGATCTGGAGCTCTTTCCAACAAATGTTTCCCCTTTCCTCAAGAAACAATTTCCATCTAACATGTTTTTGTATCTTTGCTTTGAAATTCCCAGCCTCTTACATAGTCATTTAATAGTGCCTTTATATTTCAAGAGAAAACTCTGGTTATCTTAAGCCATGGGTTTGGCCATTTTTTCATTTCTTTTAAACTGCAGTAACATGGGCTAAGGCTGTTTTCCAGGTGCAACTTGATCTGTAGGCTATTGCTCATCCAAGCCCTATTATTAGTGTTGGGTTGTTTGGGGCTTTTTTCCCCCTCTCTTGTATATATGGAGAGATAGGCATCCATAATAAAGTTCTCAGTAGAATTTCTACTCTAACACATGGTCTCCAAGGACAACTTTCCTTTTTTTTGTTTCTAGGCTCTAACCACTAACATGATATCAAAATTACTTACTTACTTTTTTTTTTTCCAAATTTCCTTCTAAGACCTGACAGAAAACTGTTTATCTTCAGAAAGACTGAAAGAAAGCCTGAGTAAAGAAAGGTAGGAAAATAATGTCTTAGCTTTGGAATTAAGCTGAAGTAGTATGTAACTCTCTTCCTTTGCTCAAGTCTCCACCCATATAAAAACCCTCTCATTCCAAGATCTAGTGTTTCTAATTGACATGGTGTTGCTTGTATTGACTAAAACTCTATAGCTGCTCTGTACAAAGAGACTTTTCCCTCCGATACCAGAACAGATAACTATGCCCTTTCTAGAAGCGCCCAACAAAAGCATGACTGATCCTGTACATCACATGAAAACACATTTTTCTGGAATTATCCTTAGCCTTTCTAAAATTCTTCTATACTTCATGCACTCACCACTCAGTAATAAAACTTGCAACATAAGGAGGCACAGAGGTGCTTGCGCACCTTCTAAATTTATTCCTTCAGAACAACTAGCCTGTCCTGCATAGTCTCTGTCCATGCATCCCATTTCCATGGCACATACATTAACTATATTCACACTGAGAAAAAACTGCTTTTTCAGAATACTATCATTACACATCTTGCAATGAAAAAATCTAAGAAGAGGAGAAAAACACCCTCCAGTGTTAACGAGGATTCTTAAACTGGAAGATGCTGCTGAGAGCACAGAGAGAGTGCACTAGTCCAAACAATCTCCAATCAATTTTTGCTGCAAAACAGCTCCTTGTAGTGACTTAACCTATGGTTAAGGACAAGGAGATCCAAAAGCACCATATGGACATTATGAGAGGACAAACAACCTTGCTCCTCATTTGACAGAGTACAACAAATTCTTTCAGCTCTTGTCGTAGCCCTTTGCATATTCTTAATTATTATTACTAATGTCCTTGGCAAGAATAGCTTTTATGAGCCCTTCGTTGAGATTTTCAACTCAAAATAAGAACTGCTTTTCTAGTCTGCAAGATAAACAGAATTAAAAAAAAATAATCTGCAATAAACAGCTATAAAATTATCAGCTCAGTGTCTCATCCTGAAATTTTGAACAGTTGTGTAACTGCCTGTACCCTTGCATTTCATTTCCATTTATAGTTTTTACATAATTTTCCAGTGACATTTTAACCTGCTTTAAAAAAACTAAAAAGTGATAATAAGTGATAATGATGGATGGTCCCATTTCATGTGGGAGTTTGTTGTGGTTTGTTTTTTTTTTTAAGATACATAATAAATTTCTGCCATGTTCATATATTGGGAAGTGTGCTTTTAAGTATTAAGACTATACTTTTAGATTTAAGAGACTAAATAAAGGAAACACAACAGTAATGATATGAGAGTTCCCTGTATCCCAATTGTTTAATGAATATTCATTAAGAATTCATAAAGGAAAAGTATCTATCACCATCCTTATAAATAGATCTCCAAGTAGCATCTGAATAAAGCATAAATTGCTGTTGCTGAATCCTGACATCTATTGATACCCAAAATAATGCCATAATAGTCTGGACGGCCAAATAATCACCAGGCTGGGTTTTGAGAGTGAAAGCGTTAAACGGGGAACTAAAACTTTTGAGGGAAGACTAATCACTTCCTTAACTCTCCATTATATTTGAGAGCTGTATGTAATATAATATGCTAATACATCATAAAATTGAAAAGTACAAGCAAAGCCAAATTATAGGTGTTTGACTACAAACACTGAATTAATGCAGCTCTACAATAAATAAAAACATACCAATGTCATGCAGTCTCTGTCGTTATCCTAGCATCTTCCATAAAATGCTTTGCAAACATACCCATTTTATATACTTCAGATAAAGAATAGAGACATTTAAAAATATTGCTAAACTCCAAAAGATGGAAGATGGGTGGTAAAGACAAACACATATTTCATTATAGAATTAAGAAAGGGAAATGCAAATTCATGTCAGAAATATGTCTCCATCATATCACCTAGGAGAAAGAGAAGGGCTGGACATGATAATCCAAGAGGTTCCTTTCAGTCTTGTCACCTACAATTTTATGGCCTGATTCTTTCTTTATTGGATAAACATTGCATATAAACACCAGAAAATGCAGAAGTCTGGAAAGGATATAAACCCTCAGGTGTCAGAGCATAAACAACCTCTTAACTAGCACAGGAAGGAACTCTTCTCACCAGCAAGTCATTTTGTAAGCACCCAGATCTTGCCTCTCATAGGGAAACATCTGGTACCAAAAAGAAGATAATTCCTTTTTCCTCTAGTTAAAGCTCGCACACCTGAGGGAAAACGCAAGCACTGAACACAGATGGCACCTCACATTTTTCTCTTGGGAAAGTGTGAAGTTGTGAGGATTATAGAGTTAAGCCCACTCACCTGTGCTGCTTGCTTTGGCCGAAAAATGGCCAAGGTAATCCAGCAACAGAAATCCAAATCAAAGACGATAATCTTTTGTTCTGACAGTGGTCTGTGGCCTTTCTCATTGATCCAGGACTGCTTTATCCAAGTTGGCCATGAAGTCTGCAGAGCACTGGATATGAGGAAAGTCTTCCTGTTTAAGTGTTTTAAAGCTTCTTTACCTCTTTTTGCACCTCTGACATTGATAGCTTTTCCATCTGCCCAGGTACCAGCTTTATCCATTTGCTATGACATTGCAAAAATAACAGTAACTTGTCAGTTTTCACCAGATTAAAATATATATGCATAGGAGAAAGAAATTTGGGGGGTTAAACTCAAAGGAAATCATCATTTACATTTGCAGCTGAATTCCTGAGTTCGCTTCTTCTATCATTAAAAGAAGAAAGTTATCACAACAATTTATAATTTTCAAATGTTTCTTCCACATGACCTGAATGTGACCCCAGTTTGCAAAGCAATGTTTATCACTCCACGACTACTTTTTTAATGTAGGCTTCAATTCAATACATTCACTAAAAAAGAAAAAAAGTATTGGTTTTTATCTGTAACTACCTGTCTCCCACATAGTATTTTCACTAGTCTTATCCTAGCGTGATAGAAAAATACGATCTATCAATATTCAGCGATTCGGCACACTGAGCTATGAATCTTTACTACTTTTCCATGTGTTCTTCTCCACAAACACACAAACAAAACTGTTTTTAAAAGACATACTTTCCATCTTAAAAGTTGTGGGGTTACATTCTGTCTGGTAATTCTTTCTGAAGTGTGTATCTATTTTTGTTATTTTTTACTCCATTTTAAAAATTAATCTAGGGCACAGAGTGAAATCAGAAACCAGAGCAGTTTCCCTGAAGATCATGACAAAAGCCCTGCTCACTTCAACTGAGCCCAGTTTTCACCTGTGTTTCAAAGATTTTGGCAAGGAGTTCTTTGTCTGACACACGGAAAACAATGAACTCAGTGGGTTTTGGTGGGAGTGCAATGGTCTGTCTACCCCAGAAATATTCATCACGTCCATCTGATTTATCAGATTCCCTTATCTAGAATTTTTTTCTCTCATGAAAAATGTTCCCTGCCTTGGCCAAGTACGAAAACAAAGAGTATTTCCTTCTCATGAGGAATGCTGTACTTGTCCTTTGATATTTCTTCTTTAATCTCTGTTTCCATACAGTATATAATCAGATTTCTGGCAGAAAAGGGTCACCTTAGTTCTTATTACACTAGCAAAGGTTAGAGATGTTTTCCCAAAACTGACTTCAGGGTAATTAGAAAAAGTAACAGAGAAAAACACAGAAACATGATGACCAAAGTACTAAGGCATAAAAGAGACAAGATGTGTAGCAAATATTGTGCCCATTCAGCAAAACACTTCTGTTCACATCTGCACCCAGAAGCTGGAGTAAAAATAGGAACGCTATTCCTATGCCGGTATGGCTAGATACTGTGCAAGTATGCACAATCGTATTTTACAAGTTTTAAACAGCTATAGCACAAGATGTTCCCAATGGTTTGTTGTAGAATATATGCAGCACTTACTTATAGACAACAGCAATATTTTGGAAGTATGGCTAATGTAAAAATCAGCATCCCTTTATAATGGGTAAATTTGTAAATGAGATTATCAGAACTGCCTATTAAAATACGGTCTGTAATAAAAAGATACTGCATAATCTCAGGACAGGAAGACAGAAATACAGTATGAAGGCTGTCATTTGGTAGTTTGCTGACAACACTGTCTTTTTCCCAAATTTTTCTCCACATCATGCAGACAGTTTCAGAAACAAGGCCAATATTATTTTTAATTCCTCTGCTTTTTCTTTAACATTTTTATGGCAACAGAAATTACTGTACAATGAGTAAAACTACCAATCATTAACTTAAACACATTACATAAAATTTAGCTGGCAGAAAGAGTAATAAAAACGAAGAGGAGATAAAGCAGGGGAAATAAACAGCCAGGAGGTAAAAAGGAAGAGGGAATCACTGAGAGGAAGATTCAACACACAATCCTGCAAGTTATCCCAGTATTCTCACAGACAGCACCAGTGATTAGTGCTACGTACAGAATCAGGTTCAAATGGTTTACATGGGCCTAATGCATACTCTTGGTAATTTTCATTTTCTGTGAAGGTAACCAGGTGCCTAAGTCAGAAGAGCTATATCGTATGTGGTTTTAGATTGAAGAATGAGATGTCAGCAGCTGGTACTTACTCCAGTGACTAGGTTTTTTACATAGGCTCTATCTGCTCATGGAGAGCTTTTTTAATCCTGACAAAAGGGCCACAGCACTCCAACAAAAAGGATTGTGGAGGATTCAACACTGTGATAATATTGGGTCCCAAGCTGTCCTGTAACTGCGTGCTTAACTTTTGCTTTCTCTCATATATCAATCATCTCCTGCGCTGAAATGCACATTTCTCCTTGAGATGCACCAAAGTCATACACCCATCATTTTCCGCAAGACTTCTGGGACTTCCTGTGCCAGTTCTCCCACAGCAGAAGTGGCTGAGCAGCAGATATTTGCAGCTTAACCAAGTTGAAATTTCTGCCTGCGAGAGAAGACATTTCCAGCTGCCTCCAACCATGGCACCTGTCCTGGACGAGGCAAGTTAGCAGAATTCAAAATGCCCCATAAATACAGGGTAGCTACTAATTCTGTTCTCTCTGTTGCCACACTGAGGATCCTAAAAAATAATGATTTAGCAATCAAGTTACCTGCCCCCAAGATAGCAGGCATATAATGCAACATAGTATTGGGTAGTATAAAACTCCTAAATTTCCTTAATAACTTTGTTTCTTTCCTAATCCCCTAAGAACTTGAAACATATTCAAATTCAAAAAAGGTAAGAAAGAGGGAACAGAAACTGGTAATGTATTAAGGATGGAAAGAAGGCTGGGTAATACATTCATTCTAATTGTATTAACCTTCCCCCATAATGAGAGGGGGAAAGCCTTCCATCTGTTTAAGTCATTAGCCTGTTCCATAATTAAAGGATTAAGATTAGCGCTAACAATTTCATTACTTTTCCTAGGAAACTGAACATCCAAATACTTAAAACTAGCCTATTGCCATTGAAATGGGCTATCGATTAGTTTTCTCTCTCTTACACTTTGGGAGATTGCCATCACCTTAGATTTAGTCCAACTGATTTTATCCCAGAAATATTACCCAAAGTTGACTACCATGTCCAACATATTAGGAAAAGATTTTTGTTGATCTGCTATAAATAAAAGTATATCATCAGCATAAAGTAACAATTTAACCTCACATGTTCCCGATTCCATACATTGCAGTTTGTGATTAGCTCTAATTTGTATTTCCAACCATTCAAGGGCACTGTTAAATAAAAGGAGTGAAAGGGGATGCCCTGTTCTTTTTCACAGCTTTCAAGAATTGAGCAATTAATCTCCTTTTGAGTCATAGTCATTGTGAACTATAATAAAACAACAAAATCCAGGTGAGAAATGATCACATAAGCCAAATCTACATCAAGGTCCAAGTCAGCCTTGTGTTGTCAAATGTCTTTTCTGTATCAGGGCAGCACTGCATCAAGAATTTATCTGAGTATTGACAGACGCTCATTAATTCGGTCAGTAATCTTGTACTATCAATGCCTGATCATTATTTATTAAATTCATCTAATTAGGATGGTAGATATCATCTATTATTTTATTTGGTCTCGTATTTAGCATTTCAAGGAGATATTTAGGTTGGCAGAACCTAAAATATTGTTGCAGATCTTCTCCTGGCTTAAGCATAACTGTGTAAGAGCCTCAAGAGAACAGTCTCCTTCAAGATATGCAGCTGCTTACAATATCCAAAGGTCAAGGGGCTAACGCTTATACGGAAAGCATTGCTAAGGTTCTGGTATCTCTGTTAACGGTGCTTTTCTTAAAATCTTTCATCATATTTGCTATATCTCATAGCAAAGCAGAGGAGCAATCCTGAGGTTACAACCTGCTACCCACCACCACGTCCCCATGCCATCCACGAGGTGGGTTCTGCGTCACTCAGCACATCCAGAAAATAGAAAGTGTAATGATGTTGAAATTTGCCAGCAACACATAATTCCTGGTAGTAAAACTCAAAACCTTCAGTGAAGAGTAGCAGAAGAATCTCACCATGCCACAAGTGACCCAAAAATAAAGTGGCAAGCTAAGCTCAGGGTTCTTAAAAGCAAAGTAATGTGTTTGAGAAAAAAATGCTACCTTAACTATATGTAGATAATGCACGGGTTTGCATTAGCTATGGGCAAAATAAAGTTATCGTGGATACATTTCAGGCAACACCAGCAGAATGGAATGGGGGGGCATGGGGAAATCCAAATATCACCGCTTTCTGTAAAAGCACTTGAGAAGAAAAAGCATTTTGCTGTTGCTGTAAGCCACAACACGTTCATCCCCCACACAGCATGGAGCCACAATCAGACCAATGTCAAACAGAAGACAGAGGAACTAAAAACCGTATAGAGACAAGAATGACAGAGATTATCTAACACATGAAATAGATCCAGCTGGAAAGAAATCCATGTAGATTAAACTACAGCGTAGAAAAGGCACCCTCATTAGAGGGAATATGGCTGAAGGTAAAAAAAAAAACACAAAAACAAAAAAAACCCCACCAACAAAAAACCATACTGACTCACGTCCAAAAAAGTATATAAGGAACAATCATTCTCCACAGTACTCGAGTTTTCCCAAGACTGTCAAGCTACCAACTTAAAACAAAGGGATTTGCTAATTTGGGGGGATAATGCATTACTATCTGGTGGAACTCAGAGCAGTAGGATGCTGAGGTGGTTAAATGGATTTACACAGATTAGTCAAGTTCATGAAGATAAGTCCTTAAGTGACTATTCACATGGTATTTTTAATGCAGCCTCTGGTTCAAAGAATCCTTAAACCATTGATTATCAGAAGCCAGGACAAAACACCTGGGAAAATGTTTATTAATACCTTTTCAAGATGTAAACAGCTAACCTTGCCCATCTTGATTGTCACATTTTTGATGCTTGAACCTTCATTTTTACCTAAGAAGACATAATTTCTTTCTTCCTCTCCTGATCACCCAAAATTGCCAAGTTTAGCCTCGACATACCAAGCAAGTATCACATCTTAAACACATTTTTTTGTTGTTGTTATTAACCTTTAATTTAGACAATTCCACTGACATTTTTATGCTGAGCAAACCTAGCCATATGCACATACCCAGCACACAACGTTTGGCAGAATGATTGTCTAGACTATTGACTAGACCCTTCATCAGCTATAATGAGAGCTTAAACACCTCCTTTACACCCAGATTCCAATTTATAAGTGTAACCATACATGAACTGAACTTCAGCTCTAGTGTAGCGTTCATCTGACTAAATGTATTTATATTCAAATGTAAGGCAGTCAGTATGGACACCATTTGTAGCCAATGGCAAAAAATGGGCACTTTTAAAGGCTGCTTGTATCACCTTAATACATGTGAATAAATTCAAACAGACCATGTCCTAAAGCCCTAAAAATTTTATTTTTTCAGTATGGAAGGAGCAGACTGGTGAGCTCAGATGAAGACAGCCATGCTGTAAAGTTTAAACAGTATGTTGGCTGAATGCTGCCTTCAGTCGTGTTTTCACTATTCAGAACAAGGAAGAAAATTCAAACTCCTTCCCATGTATAAGGTATATATTACATCTGTAAAGTGACGTGCACCCATACAAGCGCATGGGAGCGCACATAACGTACCAACTCCTCCAGCTTGGGATTTTTCTCTCTACTTCACCAGGAACTGGAAACATAACTCAGTGCAATTCTAACATTAGTTTACTACAAATTCCTAGTCTTTAAGCTAATGGTGAAATAATGCTCCTCTCATTAGTTTAATGATCATATCATGCTTAATACAAGCTTTCCCCCCTCTTTGTTTCCTCTTTCATTAACTCAGTCTAATAGTTGCAGACAATTTGCTTTGAATGTGAAGCTGTCAGTCTTTTTCTTGTATGTAACATGTCAGTCTGCCATAGCACAGAATTAATGCAATGCATTTATCAGACTAAGACCTCTTTTCATTTACTGACTCAAAAATTATTTTAACCTATCTATGACAGAGCATGTTAATGGAGCACATTATAACAAGCAAACATTTAGATCTTTTACAGATTTTCTTTTTTATCTATGATATGTGCTTCCTCGTCAGGGCTTGATTTAGAATAATCTAACTGTCACTTGGAAAACAAGGAACAGTAGGTGAAGCTGATGCAGAGGAAAAGTCCCTCAGCTCAGACCAAGCTCTTCCCCTGGGGCACCCAGACAAAAGGCTTTGCTGATGGCAGTCTGCAGCAATAGAGAGCAACAGTGAAGTTTCCTTTTCTCACAGTGATGCAGCCTTTACTTAGGAGCATGAAAAAAACAGGAAAAAAATAGTCATTTTATACGCTAGATTTTAAAAGCAACACCAGCTATTGTATAGGAAGGGGTGAGGGAAAGGAAGAAGCGATAACAGAGCATGTGTCCAAGAGCTGTCATGTGAGACCTATTAGCTGCTTTAGAACTTGGATGTGTTTGGCCTGACTAGAAATCTGGAGAAGCTTTATTCTAGACACGTGATTTATTCAGCCTTTCTGTTGGGATTTCCTGCATTCATTGGTGCCACATCATCTAAATTGACATCTGCTTGCGATAAAAGGACAGCTCTGCATTTCCATCTACACTCTGAGTCTGCATTTCAGGCCAGTCCTACCCCTGACTGTCTCTTACACCTTTCTGCCTCCTGCTCAGGTTTATCCCAGCTTCTTCAGAGTTCATACTGCTTTAAAATAGTAGTTTGTCTTTGTCCGCAGTCCTCCTGCTGGTTGGTTGTAGCAGAATTTTCAGAAAAGCTGCTGTTCTTTGCTTCAGTTCCTTACAAGAAAAGACTTTATCGAAAGAAAACCAGCAGCTGATGAGAAAAAAAAACAACACACAACCAAACAAACAACAGAACACACATTGCCCCAGCTGCAGGGAATTTAAGAGGTGGTTGTGCTTGCCTCATGTTCTTGATTACTGTTCTTCCCAGAGGCTGCCACTCCCATCTAGATTTGTTTGTTTCTTCCCTGTTTCCATGAAAGTTTAAGACTGTCCCATTTTAACTTTCCCAATTTATTATATGAGGAATTCTCCTGAGTGTCCTTATCTCAAGCAACCTTTCCAGAGATACCTGATCAAACATTGTTCAGTGAATCTGTCATTAATTTTATTATATTTTGGCCTTTAAAAAGTAAGGTACTTCAGATTCTCTCACTAGTTCCAAGTTATTTTTAGAGCTAAAGCACAGTATCAAGCAAACCGAGAAATGAAAACCTTGCAATTCTGGACTGAAGTCAGTAGTTGTCAACTCTTTGAAACAAGAGGCACTCTTGATCCCTAAAATACACACTAAGAGCCAAAACAACACTTTTCAAGGCTGTAAGAACGTGGAAAGGGAGACATTAAATGGAGCAAATATCTCGAACTGCAGCTGCTCTGTTACGTTGGGAAAAGGAGCTGGGCAAGAGACTGCAGCAACCTAAGGATGGCTTGCGGCAGCGCTGATCCTAGCGCCAAACTCCGCACTGAGAACAGTGCCCCAGGAACGGGAACAACAGACTGGTTTAGCTGGTGCTACCATTAGTCTCTTGAGCCCGCCTGGCAAGCTGATGCTCTTAGGGGAAAAGATGCAAGGAATAATCTAGTTCTTCATCCAGAAAGGAATCGCCTGTGCTTACGAAATGGGCAAATGACAGAAGGCTCAGGTGCCTTGTTCACGCTCAGCAAGCTGCTTGTGAGCCTACTATTATCTCTTACTCATCTCCTAGAGCATAGGCATGGCTTTAGCTTCACTCACACAGACAGTATCACTATTTTTAGGGCTGTGACTAGAACCTCTGTTACAAGGTTAGATGCTTGTTGCCCTAAAAACACACAAGCAAACCACTAGCCAGCCCCAAATGCCTCTGACTGAAGAGCGATCAGAAACAAAGACCAGTAGCTACCAGTAACTCTACCATGTGAAATGCCCTGAACCAGTCATATCTACTTCTCCCCTTGCAAACATTAGGTGAAGTTTTTTCTCCCATTTCCCCAGACAACACACACACTCCCTCTCCCACACATGCACACTGCTCTGTCTTCATGTATCTGAAAATGGATCAGGCTATTCTCTCACACACTGTTTCAACCAGACTGACTCTGGGGCATTGTCCTGGTTTCAGATGGGATGGAGTTAATTTTCTTCCTATTAGCTGGTACAGTGCTGTGTTCTGGATTTAGTATGAAAATCACGTTGATAACACACTGATGTTTTAGTTGTTGCTGGGCTGTGTTTACAATTAAGTCAGGGACTTTTCAGCTTCCCAGGTCCTGCCAGTGAGGAGGCATGAGCCTTCCACAGGAGGGGCACAAGAAGCTGGGAGGGGGCACAGCCAGGACAACTGACCCAAACGGGCCAAAGGGATATTCCATACCATATGGCATCACGCACAGTATATAAGCTGGGGGGAGCTGGCCAGAGGGCAGCAATCACTGCTCAGGAACAGACTGGGGATCAGTCTCCAAGTGGTGAGCAATTGCATTGTGCGTCACTTGTTTTGTATATTCTTATATTATTGCCATTATTATTATTTTCTCTTCCTTTGGTGTCCTATTAAAATATTTTTACTTCCACCCACAAATTTTACTTTTTTTCCTGATTCTCTCCCCCATCCCACTGAGGGGAGCAGAGAGGGACAAGGTGGAGAGAGTGAGCAAGCAACTGTGTGGTGTGTAGCTGCCTGCCGGGTTAAACCCTGACAGTCCTTTTTGGCACTCAATGGGGGGCACAATGGGTTGAGATAACGACAGATCCGACCAGAGCATGCTAAAACAAATTTGTTCTAAGCGTTTATTATATTAGTTTAACAGTTGCTGGAAACTATGCTGGTTTATTTGTTCTCAGTGTTATGTAACACATTTAAGAACAATGAAGGAAGGGAAATTAAAAAAAAAAATAAAAAATTACTGGCTAGCACCGCTGAACAGCTCTTCCTAGACATATCTCCCTCACCCCTCCCTGTGTTAGAGCTGTGATAGCTATAGCAAGATCTCACAGCCTCTGTGGTCAACTAAACCTTGTCCTTGCCCTTCCTTCCAGATCCCAGCCATTCATGTAAAACACGAGTATTTTGAAGGGAAATGATCCATTTTCTAAACTTTGGTTTTAATTTGTTTTAATGACCAGTGTCATTCACATGGTTTCCAGCAAGGTCTGCAGGAGCTAGTCCCATTCCTCATCTTTAAAGCTGTATCTCTCACTCCTGCCTCTCCTCCCTTTTCCCAGGCTTTGGGAACAGCACAGGATCTCCACTGAAGCCCATAAAATTATTGTTAGCCTATGACATCCCAGAGGCCAGCAGATCATCACACCTTTGCTCTGCCACATGCTCTTCTCTCCACCCACTACAGGGAGGACAGAGAGAACTCAGCCAAATTCTGACCCCCTTCTGTCTCCATCTCAAACCAGGGGAGTCCTAAAATGGATCCAGCTCCCACAGCAGCAGCGCTCTGAACCAGACCACCACTACAGGATAGATCAGAGGAGGGTCTCTGAGACTGATTTTAGTCCCTGTTCAATGCCACAGTAAAATCCCTTTCAGCTTATTTCATGTGTGCAGCCAGTGACTAGAAGACAAGCGTTTGATTAAACCTGAGGTCATTTCAGGCACACACCTGCAAAAGAAACACACAGCAGCTCTTGCATCGTTCACACACACACACTCAAGACCAGACAAAACTGCTTTTCCAGGAACCCAGTGCAATTCGTACTGCTCCAGGCACTGGCATTCAAAGGTGAAGAATAGCAATTCAGGGACTACACACTTGAAAATACCACTTTTTTTTTTTCTTGCACCCATCCCTGTATTTCTTTTTCAGCCTGCCTTTTACACTGTGATTCAGCCACACGCCTCTCTTCCTGAAGCATATCACCTTTGGTCTTCCCTCAAATGAATAAAAAATATATATATATATTTACTTTAGCAAGTCAACGTGTGTAAATGCCATTGTCTGTCACAGCTGATTCTTTCTCCTTCTTTCCAGGGAGGACAATGTAGTGCAAAGGAAAAGGGCACAGAGGTGGACAACATTGTGCTGCAGCCTACATGTTTTTCATTCAGACTGAGATGGACAATAAATGCAAGCCTACTCCTGGTGTGAAGAGTCAGTAGAAGATCAGACCAATGTATCTCAAGAGCTTTCAAACTCACAGTGCCTGTTCCCAAAGCAGCTGAACTCTGACAAGTGCTGTCAGAGTAACTGGCACTGAATTAAGAGGTAAGTTACATGTCTACATTTTCAGGAGGCTTCTCTTAAGAAAGTAGAAGCTGAAGCCATTCAGGAGGACTTGCTCCTGGATTCATACTGATTTGTTCTACTATGAATTAATGTTACTCAGGTATTATTGAAAAGAAGTTTGAGGATGAATCAAAGAAACTGCTTTTTATCACAGTGCCGGAGCAGTATAGCCTGGAGCACAGCAGACTTGAAAGTGCATCGTATGTTTAGTGAAATATTAAAAGGAGGCCTTATATGTTTTCACAGAATCACAGAATCACAAAGGTTGGAAGGGACCTCGAAAGATCATCTAGTCCAACCCCCCCTGCCAAGGCAGGGCCACCTAGAGCACATCACTCAGGAACACGTCCAGTCGGGTTTTGAATGTCTCCAGAGAAGGAGACTCCACAACCTCTCTGGGCAGCCTGTTCCAGTGCTCTGTCACCCTCACAGTGAAAAAGTTTTTCCTTACATTAACCCGGAACCTCCTATGCTCCAATTTGCACCCGTTGCCCCTTGTCCTATCGCTTAGTGAGGCCGAGAAGAGCCTGGCTCCATCTTCCCGACACTCACCCTTAACATATTTATAAACATTGATGAGGTCACCCCTCAGCCTCCTCTTCTCCAAGCTAAAGAGACCCAGCTCCTTCAGCCTTTCCTCATAAGGGAGATGTTCCACTCCCTTGATCATCTTAGTGGCTCTGTGCTGGACTCTCTCTAGCAGTTCCCTGTCCTTCTTAAGCTGAGGGGCCCAGAACTGGACGCAATACTCCAGATGCGGCCTCACCAATGCAGAATAGAGGGGGAGGAGGACCTCCCTCGACCTACTGACCACAGCCCTTCTAATGCACCCCAGGATGCCATTGGCCTTCCTGGCCACCAGGGCACATTGCTGGCTCATGGTCATCCCCCCGTCCACCAGGACCCCCAGGTCCCTTTCCCCTACACTGCTCTCCAGCAGGTCAGTCCCCAACCTGTACTGGCACATGGGATTCTTCTTTCCCAGGTGCAAGACCCTACACTTGTCCTTGTTGAATCTCATCAGGTTCCTCCCCGCCCAGCTCTCCAGCCTATCTAGGTCCCGCTGAATGGCAGCACATCCCTCTGGTGTGTCAGCCACTCCTCCCAGTTTAGTGTCATCAGCAAACTTGCTGAGGGTACACTCCGTTCCCTCATCAAGGTCGCTGATGAAGATATTGAATAGTACCGGACCCAGCACCGACCCCTGAGGGACTCCACTAGTCACAGGCCTCCAACTAGATTCGGCTCCATTTACCACAACCCTCTGACTTCTGCCCTCCAGCCAGCGCACAATCCACCTCACCACCTGATCATCCAGGCCACACCTCCTCAGCTTGCCCACAAGGATGCTGTGGGAGACGGTGTCAAATGCCTTGCTGAGGTCAAGATAGACCACATCTACTGCCCTTCCATCATCCATCCACCTGGTTACATCCTCATAGAAGGCTATCAGGTTGGTCAAGCATGACTTTCCCTTGGTTTTTAGCATTTTCTCTTCCTTTTATGTCTGTGCAGCTCTCCTGGAAGCTTGAGGAAGAATGTGATTTCCCCAGAGACACATACACAAGTCTGCAAAACATGACAGGTGATTTGTGACCCTTCTGGACAGAGCTGCTCTCCTGGAGCAGAGAGCACTGGGCCTCCCAGTTTGGGGGGGTGGGGTGTTTACTTTACAGCAGGCCTGTGGTCTTCCCCATTCAGAGGTTACCATGTCACAGCACATGAACTGAGCTGTTGTCACTGTTATGAGTGATGAGACAGATCAGCATAATACAGTGACACTTCACTACCAATAAAGGGTTACAGTAGGAAGCTCAACTTCCATCAATGGGTAAAAGCTAAAGCTCTGAGGGAATGTGAAAGAGAAACAACATTTACAATATGCTTTTTCCTGACTGTGAAAGTGAATACTCACTCCTTCTAAAACGGTCTTTTCTCAAAAATTCCAGTGAGGCTTAGGAGCCATGGAGTTGCATGTTATTGCTTAAACTGAGGTTGAGGAAGCCTCCGATTTTCTCCTCAGAAACAGTTCTTTTATTCCATCCCTTCTCTAGTTGAAATGGTGTTACAACCCTGTGACCAGCACACAGTTCAGACCTCCTGCTGATGCCAGGCGATCACGTTAAACTGGCCGTGCTCTCACCCAGTGCCATCAGACTGGGCTGTTTCACCCATGTGTGCTGGTAGAGTGAACCTGTGGCCCAGCTCTGACCATGAGGTGGACTGAGAGGCTGGGATTGCATGCCTGTCAGCTAAAGGAAAATGGGCTTTTCAGCCCCCCCATACTCCAAAGTGAAGAAAGAGGTTTCAAGGCCTGAGGCACTGAATGCTTACCATTTGATGGGAAAAGAAAAAAGGGCCAGGAGATGTTTAGGTCAGTTTGAAATTGTTACCAAGCACCAAAACACTAAAATACCTGAAGATGTTCTTTGCAAGAAATGCTGCATGCTTGATCTGAAAGCAATGTTGCACCACCTGTACAAAGGGCCTACCTGACATCCGTGCCATGCCCAGCACAGTCCTGCAGAAGGTCTCCTGTATGGAACAGCTTGCTTTGGGAAGGAGAACTCAGGCTTCCTGGCGCAGGAAGAGAAGAAACTTCAACAAAAGCAAAGCCTAGAAAGCAAAGGAAGAGATTCACACAAGTTTTTCAAGGAGCATTAGCAAATTGCCCATTGCGTTCACGTAGTAGATTGCAGTACTTTAGAGACGACTTCATCTCTGCTGGGAAAAGGCTGAAAGAGTCCTTAACAAGAGCTGGTTTGTAAGCCTTTTAAAAACTGCTTGCCCTCAGAAACTCAGAGTGGATATTCCCTGCGTCTGTAACATGCTTACCAATCACCCTGTGCTCTGCAATGTCTTTTGAACACTTCATGCTTAAAGCAACCTAATGATCTTAGCTGCAGGACAAGTTTTTTTAATGCAAGTGCTAGGGGTTAGCGCTCACGACAAGCGGTGGGAGAGTCAATGTGAGGCTGGCAGGTCGCCTGGCACATGGACTGGAGGCATGCACAACCTGAGCTGAAGCAGCAGGGAGGAGACAAAGCTGCTAGAGAAGACTCTAGAAGAAAATCGGAACGGTAATTCCTCTCCTCTTGTTTGTACCAAGGGACACAATTTGCGAGTTGCCTTTCTACAATCCACAGGGATGGCTGCTTTGGGGAAAAACACATATTTAACAAATGTTCTCAAAATCACTTCTTTTCAGCCCTTTTTAGCTGGCAATCCTGTATTCCCTTCCTACTGCCAATTCTCAGCCAGGTTTTTAAACAGCTGTCTTTAAACTTTTGGCACTTCAGATTTCTATACCAGATGTGATCAAGTTTGTGTCTGTATCTCTTGTTCATAGAGTCTGATCTGCCACTGTAGTCCAAATTATGGGCAGTGCTTGTCCCCATGGCATTGTCCCCTGTATGCTTGCTGGATGCCGTTCAGAAGCCTCTGCAGAAAAGTGATGCCATATACACAAAAAGGCATAACCAGACCGCTTTCCATACACCAATTATATCCCTTTGTCAAGCTATTGCATGGCATCTCCTTAACCATCTGGTCTCTTTGACTGCGTCCACTCTGCCAGATGAACAGAATTCATTTACAGTCTTTGTTAAAAAAAAAAATAAAAAAAATTAGGCATTGATTGAATTCCACAGGCTGAAGAGTACAGCTAGGAGAACTATTTGCAGTTCGTAACTTACCTCGTTCTGTTCCTGTTCATAAATTATCCACAAAGGACTTTGATTTTTACTAATCTGATCATTATTCAAGGCTCTTTGGCAAAAAATTAATGCAAACATATTTCAACATACGGTTTCTCTCTGTGGGCTAGTCACTTCAACTACCTCCTTGATTACTTATTATTTATGGCCTGTGAGTTGTCAGTTAAACACGGCATTTCTCACACCTTGGCTGGATTTTTGGGCCAAACCATTGAGACTCTTTCTCACACAGAAATGCCATTCAGCTTTGTCAGACACATCTCGTTGAAACAGCGTCAGGTTTGAGGTATCAACTGCAAGAAACTTATGGAAATCAGAGTTGTAGGAAGTGGGGGTGGTTGATGTTACCCTCTTCATGACTTGAGCATAACTCAATTCCCCGTCTTACCTGTGTTCACAGACTAGAGGTATTCCCCACAGTTTCCCATATGACTTATTCCACAACTCACAAGTGAGTAACAGAAATTATGGGTAGAGGAAGACCTGAAAAACAAAGGTTTATTGCTTTTTACCCTATTGCCCTGTTTCTTTGTAGCCCACCTCACCTTGTTTACAGCTAGCTTGATACCTCTACATGAACAATGCAGATATAGCTACAGTTTATTCAAAAAATGAGAAAAAGATAGGTGGGATGTTTTGGTGATTTACAACAGAACAGGCAACATACTTACCCAGGTGAAATGAAGCCACCAGAGACAGTTTCTCAGTGCACAGCACCAAACTGGTTTCAGTTGATGCCCTCTGCAACATCCTCACCTAGACTTTCCTCAGGATTGCCTGAGAACTGCTCGCTTGGACTCCAGCAGCACTTTGTGAAGCCTCCTCAGTCTTCACACTCCTGAGAGTCTTTGGTCCAAATAGGGCTTCACACCAAAACTAAAACATCTGTCCCTTCATAAAATTATGATTTCTAAGAGATTTTGAAGCAAGGCAACAGTTACACCCATCAGTTTTTGGGGAGGTTTTACTCCTTTTTTTTTTTTTTCGAATTAGACAAGTTGAAGAGGCAGCCAAAGGGCTTTTATACCTCTTTAGAGAGCAGTGATAAAAGCCACCAAATCGTAATAGCTGCCCACTTCTTGTTTAAAATGTTCACTGGGTTTTAGAAAAGAGAAAACAACTCTTTAGTGTCATTTTGATCAGCACTGCCACCATCTGCACAAGTCTTAACTCATACAGCAGGGATTTGCAGACAAATTTCAACCAAGGCAGCACCAACAGAGTGTTTTCAGAGCTGACAGAATCAAAGAATACGGAATTAAACAAAGTGATTCACTGAAGAGCTGAATTGGCTAACCCATGTTGACAACCCATCGTTGCAAAGTCTTTCACAGAAATACCTGATAGGAAAAAAAAAAAAAAAAGGAAGAAAGAAAACTGCAAATGAGAAAAAAAAATTCCCCAACACAATCAGATCTGCTCAATGTGAAAGAAAGAGACAGAGAAAGCATATGTGTTTATCTGGTGCACTGTTGAGCTGTACCTCTTCTTCCAGACTCAATCCTCAATCAATATATTTTCTCCTTAAGTTCCCCTGTCCACTGTACAGAAGTCAGCTATGTTTGTTTACCAGCAGATAACCATCTTAATTAGACTACTGTATTGAAGCCCTGTTCACAGCAAACACAGAAATACTTTTGTTTCCTCTGGCATTGTTTCCCTCAGAGGTGTCTCTTGCTAAACGGAATCTTTTCCTGTTTAATGAAACAGAGTAATGTAAATGCCATCCTGTGATCTTTGTGCCCATGTCACTCCCACTCAAGTGAAACCAGACAGGACCCAGTTAATTAGTACAAGCCGTTAAAACCAAAGAAAAAACCAGCATTATATATTTCTAAGCATCCAATTTCCACAGAATCAAAAACAATTGGAATTCAGTACCCAATTTTTCATGTTTTGAGCATGGAGCCTGGGCGCACAGCAGGCAACTTCTTGCAGAAGCTATAGTAACTTGAGAAGCAAGTCCCGACTTACCAAGCAAGCTTTTCCAAGACCAGCATGTTCACTGTGCAGGAATGATCATAGCACAGACCCCCGTGACATGTACTGCTACTAGAGGGCTAAATCACTATGCCACAAGAGTTACTGCAGCCTCATAGCTAGCCGAGGCCAATTTCCAACACCAACAATGTTTGTCAAGCCGTACTGAATTTAGTAAAGATTTGCCTGTAAGAGAAGGCAAAACCTGACCCCACACTGTCATGGCCTACTGAAGAACTGTCACTTCTCATACATAGGCTCCTTTTTTCTGATCCTCAGCACATACTGCATACTTATAGGGCACATTTGGGGACACAGAAGCACTGTGTTTTGCTTACAGTTCACAGCACACTTTACACAAACTCCTGGTAAGGCAAGAGGATATGAAAGTACTTTTGAAACTATGGGGAACTTGCTTTTCCTGGGACAAGCATTCCACGGCTGTAGGACCAGCACCTTTCTGTTCTTTCCTCCTTTCTTCTCAAGAGGACTACGAGCAGAAGAGTTTTTCAGGAAAGAAATCTAGAGATCTCCCTCATCCCCTTTTTGGGCAAAGCTACCAAAAGCGCAGGGTCACATTCCTCCTCCAGTTTCTTTTGACCACATGTTATAGCCAAGAAGAAAGGTTCTTCTTGAGGAAGAAGCCCATACACAATGATTCGTCATTTCAGTTCTCCACCTCTTCAGCAATAAGGAGCAACAAGCAGCAGTACCAGAGGAAGAACCATGCCAAGAGGGCCACCAAAAGAAAAACACTTTTCACAAAGTCAGTGGCTGGGACAAGTGATCAAGGGGGAAGTGGGTTTAGATAGACAGCGTAAAGTATAGGACTATGGCCAAGTCATTCCTTCAAAATCTGGGCATTTCTGTGTAAAACAAAAGCAAGCAGAATATTTCTGTTAAGAGCATGCTTTGATGGCTATCTTTTTTTTCTTCAATATCATGCTTTTGCCACCTGAGAAACTGCAGGCTTTCAGTGCAAGTTAAGAAGATTGGCAGAAATTCTTACTCTGTCACTGGCTTTTCTTGAAAATTGACTCCAGCAAACTGCTAGTTTTTTGACAGTCACAGTCTGAAAAATAATGTGAAGCAGATTAAAGAAGACAACATAATCAGTTCTGCAGAGCCATAGTCAAAGATCCAGGTTAAATAGCTATTGTAGTGTACACTCTCCATCACTGCTCACCCCAGCAGAGACACAAATATTAAGAGGTAGGTAACACTTTTCCACACAGTTTTAGCATCAACCAAAGCAGGTGGTGATGCCAGAGAAGCACAGGTTTCAGAGTAATACCTACAATAGTTCCACAGTGTCTGCACATTGCTTCTAACTCAGAGTTTCTACTCCTCGCCAACCCTCTTGTACACCAAGCACAGCATTGGAGACAGGAACCCAGCCTCCCCTTGATCAAGAGCCCTCCTTCCCCAGTTTGTGCTGGTGCCAATCTCAGTGTGGGCACTTTGCAGGGCCATTGCCTATAGACATTGGAAAATGGAGAAAGGCGAGCAATTCAGTCAACTAAAATGTCACACTCAGATATTCAAGTTATAGCACCTGGTCATTGTAGATTTATATTGGACCTGATCCAGCAGCCTTATTGTTGTATAGTATCTATTAAGGCTATTGTGTACTATATAGCAGGAAGAATAATAAATGCATTCTTGTTTAAAAAAAAAATATCTCTTTTTGTCAGCAGCCTTGAAGCTGTACAATAAATGTTTACCAATTCAAACACAACGTTTACTCATCTGTCCTTTACTGCAAGCGGTTATGATCATAGAAATAGTTGGATATTCTTCAGCTGCTCTCCACTCCAATTTGCTTTTTAATTAGTACTGATTCCAGGAAATTAGGTGGCTAGATTTTTCAATACTGTATGCTTTTATATGCTGTGATATTATACAGTGACATGATCAAAAAAATTTTCTTTCTGGTCTCAGAATATTACACCCACGTCTGTCCTGCTTGTTTTCCATCCATAGTTCAATGAAAGCAATTAGAAAATGAGTAAGCCCATTTGTATCCTAGTCATACCCATGGGCTCAGATGAGGTATGAAATCTAATGACAAAGTTTAAATGAGATCATACATGACTCCCAATATCTTGGCCAAAAGATGAATAAAGTTAGTTTTGTTCTCAGATGTCACCAAGCTAAAGAAGTTCAGTTCCACTTACAAATGAATGCAGACAGAATGTGTGCCTTGTTATTCTCCCACCCTTTCACAATTACTAAAGAATCCCCCAGTTCTTCAAAGTCCTTTGTGATTGTGCCTAAGCATTAATATTGTGAAATCCAAGTGAATTTAAAAAATTGAACTAGGCTCTGCTTTAATCCCATAGAATTTTCAATCCTTCATTTTTTAAAAGTGTCATTTCTCTCTATTTCTCCCTCTTTGCACGTTAAAATGAGTGTAAGTTCATCTAGAAACTAATGTTTGAGGAGTCCTTAGGAAGACCCAGAGATCAGATATCACTCACAGCCATCCAACTCTCTCTGGATCCCGTGTAATCATGGAATCACAGAATCACAGAATATCCCAAGTTGGAAGGGACCCATAAGGATCATCAAGTCCAACTCCTGGCTCCACACAGGACCAGCCCCATCAGGGCAGATGACTGAGAGCATTGTCCAGACGCTTCTTGGACTCAGACAAGCTCGCTGTGGTGACCACTTCCCTGGGGAGCCTGTTCCAGTGTCCCACCCCCCTCTTGGTGAAGAACCTTTTCCTGATCTCCAACCTAAACCTTCCTTGTCGCAGCTTCATGCTATTCCCTTGGGTTCTATTGCTGGTCACCAGAGGGAGGAGATCAGCGCCTGCCCCTTTGCTCCCCATCATGAGGAAGCTGAGGGCCACCATGAGGTCTCCCCTCAGTCTCCTCCAGGCTGAACAAACCAAGGTCCTTCAGCCTCTCCTCATATGTTTTCCCCTCTAGACCCTTCACCATCTTTGTGGCCCTCCTTTGGACACTCTCCAGTACCCTCTCTCTCCTTTGTAATGTGGCGCCCAAACCTGCACACAGTACTGGAGGTGAGGCCACACCAGTGCAGTGCAGAGTGGGACAATCACCTCCCTAGAGCGGCTGGCAATGCCGTGCTGGATGCACCCCAGAACACGGTTGGCCTTCCTGGCAGCCTGGGCACACTGTTGGCTCACGTTCAACTTGCTGTCGACCAAGACCCCCAAGTCCCTCTCAGCATGGCTGGTGTCCAGCGCATCATCCCCCAGTTTGTGTGTACAGCCAGGGTTGCCCCCTCCCAGAAGCAGAATCTGGCACTTGCTTTTGTTAAACTTCATGAGGTTGGTGACTGCCCAGTTCTCTAATCTGTCCAGATCTCTCTGCAAGGCAAGAGAGAGCACTTCCAGTGCACCTGACCCAGCTCTGTGCCTGTGAGGGTCCAACAATCTTGCTAATTCCCCATCTCCGCACTGGCTTGTGTGGCATCAGTTACATGGCCCAGTAACGCTGGACATGACAGTGCACAACGTGCAGACCTTTTAGACTTTCAGTAGCTCTTTAGCTAAGAATAATAACTCATTTTGAATGACAGTGCACTTAAAGATCATGAGGATTTATCGAGTGTAACCTACTGTAGTCTATCCATCAAAGTGACACTCGGTCGCTTACAAAGTTCCCGCGTTTACTGTACTTAATGAACACTTCACAAGTTCCTGCAGTATTATTTTTGCCTAAAAGGAAAGCCTCTCATGATTCTTGGGGAGGCAGAGGAACTTCCCTAAGCAGCAAAGAGATCTGCCTGAGCCCTTGCTAATCAAAGTACATGCTGATGTTTGATTGATGCTGCTCATGTGTCATTATTTCCCACCTGCTCTTCCCACCACACAGCATATACTTTAAAATTAACATTTTCCTGGCTATTTGGCAATGCAATCTCATGACCTGCTCCAGAGCAATAGGGGAACACAGTCCCCTTCTGCTTCTGACTGCCAACATCCCTTCAGTGGGCATCAGAAGCACAACTCCTTCTTTGCTTGAAGTGTGAATGACCACAATGATTATTTTCTTTCTTCCAAGGGGGGAGAAACTCAGAGTCTTCTCATTTCCAACCTTGTCTCTGTCAACAGCCCTGCAAATAAATGATAAGTAACATTTTTCCCAGGGGTCAAACAACTAAAAGAAGAAACTGCTTGTCTTTCCTTAAGCTGTTACTCTCTCATCTTACCTTCATCATTCTTCAAGTTCTCCCATCCTTGTCTCTCCAATTTTCTTCTGAGTAAGTGATTCTATGACCACCCGTTCTCCCTCTCAGCTCTGTCATAAAGCAGAGGACAACTCTTTTGCACTCCCTGAAAAAACACTGACGTAGTTCAGAGACAAACCTCCAAGTTCCCATTTCATCAGAACAAGCACGTACATCCCTACTGTCCATGCCCAGGCACCTAGAGAAGGATGGTCATCATAGAGTTACTAGTACTGCTGCTTAGCCCCAGAGGTACTGGGGCTCCAGAGCTCCTTTACCCACCCCTGCCACCCTACAAGCTCAAGACAAACACAAATCCTCCCACCACAGCCAAAATTCCATTCTCCTGAGGAAGGAAAAAATAAGCCTCTTGAATTGGAAATCTTCAGTTCTTTTCAAAATTTTCAGCAAGTCACAACAGTTTTCCTGCCTGTATACTAAGACAAAGACTTGAGCGACACAGATTGCCTGAGAAAACGGCTGTATGGCCCTGCCCACGTAGCTTAGTAATTGACACTTGCTGGAGATGTCTCAGCAGCTTCTCTCTGTTCAATGAGAGCACAGGCTATAACAAAGGTGTCCTAGTGAACAGCCTAATTACTGCTCATATTTCTCTGGCATCCATACAAGCAGAACAGCTGCAACAGGGACGCTTCTCCCAGACTACCCTATAGCCTCTGATCTAAACCATGCAGATGCATTCAACCATTTCTCTGCCGTGTCCCCAAGCGTCTCTGCCGACACTGCCAAAACAAAGAGGAGTACACGCTGCCACCGTTATTGCCCTTCTCTGAATGGCATGCCTCTCCTAAGATATACCCTTTTTTAATACAGAATCTTGTATTTGGTGAATCTAACTCAAGCTTGTGCCTAGCTTCAAGCAACTGAGCTGGTGTTTCCCACTTAAAATCCACCACAAACTAATTTGTCCAAGCATCTTCCAAATCCTCTCCACAGTCAAAACCAGGGGAGGTAACACCTTTGTCTGCAGAGAAAGGTGGGGGCCACTCCAGTCACATAAAAGATACCAGCTAGAATAAGAATGTGCACATCCTGAAAATATTTGTATGTAGGTCAGAGTCTCTTTAAATATGCATTGAAACAATATTAATGTCACTGACCTGTCTGATCACAAGTGCAGCTGCTGCCTCAAACCACCTCGAAATTGTTTCTTCTTAGGGCAAGTACCTGCTGCCCTTCAAAACCTTCCTTTATCTGCAGAGGGGTGGAGGAAATTATTTACTATCAGATGTTCAGCTATACTTACTGTTTTTAATAAAAAAGAAAACTTTGAAAAGGACATTTGGTTTCCATTTAATGGCCCCAGAGGGTTTGTCATTGGAGACGTTTGGCACCAGAGCTGAGGGGAAGTTTGTATTGCTACTGTTCAGCTGCGTTTGCCTCAGGTTAACTCATACTTTGTGTTCTGGTGCAGCTAATCTCCTGGTTTTCCAATGAGCACAAAATACTTGCTTTCCTTGGGGAAAAAAATAAACACAAAAGAAAAAACCCAACAAAAAAGCCCCCTATGTACAGAGACAGCAAAGATTACTTGTAACTGCCATAATTTAAGGGCAAAAAGAATCCTCTTATCTCACCCGCAGAGTGGATTTAAAAAATGAGAGCAGGAAGAGAAATGACTTGCTGAAAGGAAGTTTTGGAGGATGTTATTAGGGTCCAAATACAGATTTATGTGGCCTCCATGCAGCACTCTGATATCTTATGTGCACTTTGTCTTAGACAGATATTGAAGAGGAACTGGAGCAGATATGAGATCATCGTTGACACATGTTCAGGGATGACGTCTCTGCTACATTTTTACTCAGTGCCCAGTAAAATGGTAACTTCTCTCCACCTCAGGGCCTAAACATACAGTGAAATGGCTAGGAAATTATTTCTATAAGTATTTGGGGCAAGGAGGAGACGCATACATGTCTATTCCCAAGTATACTACATCTGTGTTGGTAGAAATCATGCTGCAAAGAACAAAACCTGTTCCTCACTTCCTAGCATCATCAGTCATTTGCTTTCTACACTAGTTCAGTAATGGTGGTGCTTTAAGCAGAACTATTCACATAGCTATCCTCAGGTATTACTGGCTGAGAGTAAAACTCATTCTTGAGGGCATAAACTAACCCACGTCAATATAAATATGTTGGTTCAGTGGCATTACTAGCGGTGCTGGCACACAAAACTAGCTATATTGGATGTGCATGTTCTGTAAAGCAGGTCTCACAACAGCAAAGCTGCATCACATCTACTATGTAAAGAATTTCTGCTATTAAAATAAATATGTGCTTATACACACGCACACGTATGTGACCTGTGGTACAACAGAACAATTTCACCTCCGAGTATCCCCAGAAGGGTTAAAGCAAAACAACCTTCACGCACGGACAAGCCCTAAGTAAGGACAAGCCCTCAGGAAGATGCCACGCTGCACTATCGGCATGCAATTAAGAAAGGCGGTAATCCTGCTCATCTAACTGCAATTAGGATAATGTCACTTCCTATTTCCACTTTGTAAAATACTTCGAGATCGTGAGATGAAAGCTCTGTACCAGTGTGAAGCATTTATACCTTCATCAATGAAGCAGATGGCATGTGGTACGCTTGTCTGTGCATGAACCCTGTAGTCATCGCTGCTATAATTAGTTAAGAGTCTTCTGCTCCACTGCAAGCTCTGCTGTTTGACAGTATTTGGTAGGGGCTGGCATTTCAACAGAAGCAACGGTGTCTTGGTGGCATATACTTACACTTCGCCCATCATTGTGTGGCTGCCTATCTACATTTTAAGAGTACTGTGCATGTATGGTTGAAACGCAATGCAACAAAGGCGTGCATCCACTAATGAGGGCTAGAGGAGACTTTGAGGGGCCATCTTGCGCATTGCTCTGCTCTGCTGAGCAGGATCAAGGCTCATAAGCGTTTCTCAACCAGAAAGTCTAACCTCTTTTATAGAATTTAAGTGACAGAAGCCCACGTCTTTCTCAAGAAGTGCTATTTTGTACTAAATATGAGTTTCTCTAATATCCAGTCTCAACTTTCCTTGGTGAAATATGTGCCCATTATTTCTAGTCTTCTTTCATAAAGAATTTGTTCCATCCAAGGCCCTCACTCTTTGCAGCTATCTTTGTATACTTGAAAATTATTGTATCAGGCACATTGTATTCTTTTTCATTTCACTGAGAAATACGCAAAGCGCTACGCTCAGCTCCCTCCATCTTTCTGCTGCAAACCCATGGCTGAATAAAAGGAACTCTGGAAAAGAAATATTAAAAAAAAAGAAGAAAAAAAAAATCAGGCATAGGACCTATCTTTCAAAGTAATTGCTGTTCAGCAGACCAAGGCTGGAAAACAAGCATAAATGTGTTCTAATTATATCAGCCCCTGAGTTGTGTTTTGGGTTTATTCACATGAATAGAAATTACAATACTTCTGCCTTTGCCCACAGGAACAAAGCACCTTGAACCAGACAGGGATATATCTAGCTAAATAAGAGTAAATACATTACTGATACTGACGGTGTAACAATCCACAAACAAACACAGAAAGAAAATCTGAAACAAATTTGAGAAACTCATGTAAACATCATCACATGCAAGGACAAAGAGGGTCAGCTGCACTTCCCTCACAGCACGATGCATCCGTGCAAACACGCAGGACTCCTTTTGCATCTTAGAACACCTATGCCCTGTAATTAATTTCTAAATTATAGATAGTTTCTATGTTTAAGTAGTTCTTAAGACTACTTAAATAATAACTCGAATAAGTCATTCACTTACAGGAATGTTACCTCCATCTGCAATTCAAGTTCTCCAGTTGCAATTACTACTTTTCTCCTAGAAGAAAAGAAGTAATACCTAAGACAAAAGAAAAGTGACGGGACTTCACTCTGGTCTGTGTTTTACTGGATAACAATTCCTACAGAGGAAATTAATTGCTGGGCCAGATCAGGCAGTAAGTCTGTTATGTCCATATCTTATCTCTGACAGGTACCAACAACAGGTGTTTCAAATCTTCATAGAGTCACACAGTAATGTTCCCACAGAGGACGTTTCTTCCAAAACCAAGGCAGTGAAGATTAGTCAATGTCTTGAAGCAGAAGTGCTCAGATCGCTAACAATATTTTACTTTATCCCAGCTAGTGTAGCTACAGACATTCACCTGAGTGGAATCCTCTCCAGCCACATTCAGTACCTCAGTAACAGTGTCCAGAAGCAGTGAGTTTCACAAGTTAAAAAGAGATAGTGAAGGAAAAAAAAAAAAAAAAAGCCTTTTCATGTAAATTTCCACAATTTCCTCCTTCACTTTCCCAAATTATCTTAATTTCTGGTACAAAAATAAAAGGCAAAAAGGTCCAAATTATCCCTTTAAATATTTCCTTACTTTATATAATTTTATTTTTAATTACAATTTATTTGATCAAGTCCTAACATTTCTACTACTTTCCTGAGATATTTTATATCTTAAATTCAAACCTGTGTAAAAAGCTACACTTGGTATCTTGTAGATAATTTCTTTGAATGATTTAACTAAGCATCAAGACCTCAGGAAGTTGTCTAATCTATTTGCTAGCCAAGCACAGATCAACTTAACCAAGATCATTCCTTATTTGACTTATTAGACCTGAAAATCTTTAGGAAATAAAATTTATTAAGGTCTTTGGGTAGACGAGTTCTAGCGCTTAACTGCTGGAAATCTTGTCTCAATGTTTAGCCTAAATTTTCCTTGCTGCCATTCAAACCCATTGTGATTTGCCCTGTTCATAAGTCATTACATACCTGTAGTGAAAACACCTCCTTATAAAACAGAGTGTCTTACGATCTAAGTGTTTTGGCTACTGAGTGGTTTCAAAAGGCCATTAAAAGCACGGTGAGCAGTACAGCGCAATGACCACGAGCACAGCGTTGGCAGTGATGCGATGGCTGCAGAGTTAAGTACGCATCATGACCTGACCTCCATCCAAGTGCAACTCAGTGCACCAGATCCACCTTCCAAGGTGACCTCTTGTGATCCAAACCCTCTGGACACTGTCTTTGCAAGGGCCAAACCCAGGATCCTCAGTGCTAATCAGTGGAAAGCCAGACTCAATCACCCACCTGAGCAGTGAAACAGATACAAAATTCCCCTTGCGTCTTCCTCCTCTGTGACCAAGTACGCTGGATATAGGGTATCTAATGCAAAGAGCAAAGTTGTTGAGGCAAAAAGTCTCAGCTTAAGGCAAAAATAGTTCATTCAGGATGATGTCAAAAAGGTTCATTTCTATTTTAAGTTTCCTGTCTCTCCAACTCCTCCTTATTTTTTAAATGAATGGATCAAAGAGTGAAAAAAGTAGTTGCTTGGGATTAAAAAAAAAGATAGCATCTTCTTTCAAGAAACAACATGTTCCTTAGAGAATATCAAAAGAAAGTACTTTGACTTTCTCAGAACATTTTGTTCAGAAATGAAAAGGAATGACAAAATGGTCAGGAAAAAAAAAGTAGAAGATCCTTTGTCACCAACCATATTCAGACATGGCATTTGGCAGAAAATGTGCCCTAAGAAAGAAGTCTGCCAAGCTTCCATGTTGTGGTTCAGGCTACCTGCTTGTGCTAAACAGGAGCAATACTTTGCTTTTCAAGACCTAGGTCACCATGCAGCAAGAAAAACAGAGCACAAAGAAATAAAGTCGCTTACCAGCCACAGTCACTGTTGCTATGAGGCTGTCTGGTTACTTCACATAGACACCCTGTGGTCCAGGTGGTATTTCCATGTTGGTCTTTCAGCCCTGTGTGGTCAACCGGTCTTACACCAGCTATCCCTGCTTTAGGGTCCTCTATCTCCTGCATGGAGCTGATATTTCCTGAAGAAGCTTTATACCAGTGTCCAAAGCAAACCAAGGGTTGATGGTTACTCAAACGCAACAGCGTTTTACAGTGTGCTGTATCACTATTTATGTATGTGCTTAAGTTTATGGGAGAGATCAGCACAGAACAGAACAGGAAAAAGTGTGAGACTAGGCTGTCTTCCTGAAAAACTCTGATAGTCTCTGGAAGAAAGTAATTATTTTACACTATAATATTTTTAATTTTTCAACATATTCCAAACAGAAGTGAGGCACTGTCAAATACCTGATAAGGCCTTAACAATTACAAAGCTCCTTAAATATTGATGTGAATTGAATAGGTCATTTTATTTCTTGGTTTAGCAATATTTTGCCTTTTATTACTTTGAGAGTACTCAAATATGGAAACAGGAGCAGGATGTACTATTATATGGGTAAACCACCAGAGAGAGCAATATGAAGAATAAATTGAATTCCAAATCTCATACACAAATTATTATTAACACTAATTTCTGCATATTACAAAGCAGCTTCTTTGCATGTATGACATTGCCTTTTGCACCCAAACATGACTTTAATTAAGAACTAACTTATTCATGACTATAATTCAGATCTGACTGCTAGTCTAGTCAAATGAGTGTAATTAGTCCCAGAGGGCCTATCTAAGAGAACTAGGTTTCCCTTTTCATCTCTACATTTAGGCAGACACAATAGATGCTGGAAGATCATTCTGAGAACCTGGAAATGTAAAGTGCTTAACAGAGCTGGTGGGGAAATTCTAAACAAAAACATTGTTAAAGAGGATTTTCATAAAGGCTCATTTAGTTTAATTTATTCTTGCAGACTATGCAATAGAAGTGAAACAATGGAGATGATAAACCAACGTAAAGCTGATAAACCTGTATGGTTCCATTTCTTAATAAACAAGGAGATAATTATGAAAAGTTTGTTTAGCCCATCCATATATTACTTTAAAAGGGATTAAAAAGCTGGGTATTCATTTTTGTTCCTGTCTTGCAGACACTAAAAATAAACCAATCTCATTCATAAGTTGACACTGGCGTAACGAAATCAGAAGGAAGTCCTGCTAAATACTCTGTATTTATCAAGCATTCGTTATCCTGGTGTCCCAATCCATAGCGTACTCTGTCCAGAAGGCAAAATAACAAAGATAAATCAATCCATATGATTTGTTCTTTCTTCTAGTATGCCATCCAACCCCTACAGCTGCTTTGCTTTTTACTCAACTCCTCCTTCCCACCCACTTCACAGCACCTTTGTCCTTTATCCATAAGGCACTAGCTTCACCTTTCCCTGCCAAACTACTCCTCATCCAGTCCCTCAGCCGCAAAGGGAAGCTAATGGAAATTGTTTTTCCACCGGTTCAGAAGACCACACTTTGATTTTTGTACCCTTAAACTGTCCTCTGGATTGGTCACTGGTTATGTCTGAACTGCAAGGTGAAGCATGAGTTTCCACACACTGAACCCTGGGGACTGGTGCTCTTCGGACTTTCCACATATCTGTAGCGTGGACTCAACAAGGTGCTTGAGGTCTCCACGGTGTGCTTGAGAAAAGCCAAATTCAAGACAGCCTCTCATGAAAGAGACCATTGCATGCCCACCCTAATTTGCCCTCTGGTCCAGGCAGAGGACTGAAAGCTAAGGCACTAAATATTTTGCTGGTTGTACCAGAGATAAAGCAACTTCTTCATGCAGGCACTACCACATGCAGTAGGCCCACTTTGGTCTCCAGAGTGATGTAGCCCTGGGCATCACTATGTAGATAATAGCAATTATTTTTCTTTTTATATTCAGTGCAGAAGAAACTCCATGCTTCCCAAGAATAAATCCACCAACTCAGTTCCCGAAGTTCAATGACAGACAAGCACTGCTTTTTAGAAACATGCACATGTTCTTAATACTCATTTGAAGTAAATAGGGCTTGGTACGTGCCTAGTTTCGAGCATATGGTAACTGCCTTCCTAAATTAAGACATCTCTTGGTATCTGTAAGTGGGAATCATTTCAAAACAGGTTGCAAAGACAAGAAAAAGAAAAACAAATACAGTCAATTTCACAGGAGAAGATGAAAGTTGAAGTGTAATGACGGCAGCTAATGCATGAGGTTCATAACACCATGCATGAGGTTCATAACACACATGCNCTCACAGTGTAATGATGGCAGCTAATGCATGAGGCTCATAACACCACGCTCAACTGTACAGTGCCTTTAGGAGTTGCGTTATTAAATGGCTGTTACATGAACTCAGATCACTCCACAAAAGTTAACGAGATTCTTTTTAAATTGTATTTCATGATACATATTAAAAAAAAATTACAAAAATTTTTTGGGGCCAACATTTTGAAGTGAACTCAATCAACCAGGTAATAAAAATCACAGGTTTATTCGGCTCTGAGTAGGCTTTTGCACCTGTGTGCTTCCATCATTTTCTCTAATTTTCACCTTTGTACACAAAAAGACAGCTACGTTCTCAAGAATAATCATCTAATTGTTTGCCATTTGTCACCAGGTCTCTGTTAAGAATAAGCACGACAGGTATTCAGTCAGTCATGAACACAAGACAGTTATTTTGATATCAGTGCCAACCCAGAGAAGAGCATTCAAAGATTAACAGGGAGATGTAAGGATTGCTTAATTTTCAGAGGCATTTCTGAATTTTTACATCCCACACAACCCTACCAAGAAAAGACAATGACACTTTAGGAGGAGGTAACTGGATTGTGCTTACTAAATTGCTTTTGACTCCGTAAGGTTCCAGGTGATGTACTGCCTCAAATGACAGGAGAATTATTTTTTTCTAAACAAAATATACTGAACAAAGCATATATGAGGTTCTTCACAGTAATTGACCCTACACAGTGCAGAAGAAATGTTTAATCTGAAGAAGGACCGAGAGGCTGAGAGATCAAAAATGCCATTTACGTTGCGACTTGGAACAAGTTCGAGACAAAGCTGTACTCCACGCACCCTTTCCCAGGGGCTGTGCAATGGACATAACGCTCAGCGGACACCTGTGCACACAGCAACAGCAGTATACTGCCTGACGTGCAAACCTGAACAGCTTCTGCGTACTGCATAATGAAAGACAATGGAGAGCAAGAAATCTGAGAAGAAATAAAAACCTCTTAGATTATCTATTTCATGCCCTTATCACAATAAGATTTCACTCTAGAATAATTTTGCATCATTTATTCCAGCCTAGTTTAAAAATGCCTGGGGTGAAGAAGCTTCCTCTGAGATATTATTCACAGCTTGATAGATCTCAGTATGAGGAAGCATTTCCTAATACACAACACTCATGTTTCCCTTTGAAATTTCATCCCGTTACTCCTGGGCACCCGCCCTAAATCAATATTTCTTTTCCTTCAGTTATTTGTCACCTTCAAGTTTCAGCAACCCACTCCTCCTGCTTGCTTTTAATAATCCCTCAACATGCAGCACCTTTAATCCCTTCTCGTAGCATAAATCGACTCCTCTCAACACCTCCCTTGCTTGTGCCTTTCTCCCCAAATGTTTCGTAGCCCTTAGCTGAGTGCAGGGTCACTGCTGCGGGGTGAGGGCCAGCTTTGGGGTGCCTGGGCTCTGCGCCCCCCGCTGCAGCCCTGCCTGCCCAGCCACGGCCATCTCCGGCCAGGGTCAGGGGTCTTCACCTTGCAGCTGTATTCCATTTCTTCGCACAATGAGAAATGCAAAGGTACAAGTATATTGTAAATCCTTGACTACAGATTTATTTTTAAAATGGATATATATAAGCCGCGTGGGGATTCAGGCAGTTAAAGAACCGTACAATTAGGAATTAAAGCTACTTTTTCTTCCGATGCATTTTGCTTAAAGGCTGGCAGGTGGCACTGCATCCTTAGGAATGAGCTATGAAAACGTAGCCACTGCAATTGCTAGCTATCATTTCTTGAAGGGAGGGGTCCCTTCTTCTTTTCTCCTTTCTTTTTACATTTCTTCCTCTTAATCTTTTTCTTTCCTTACATTTTCCTTCGTAATCTCAAATAATTTTTTTACATTCCTTCATTCGTTTACAGAAAACAATAATAATAAAATAAATGTGTTTCAGACCCTGACTGGGCATATTCAGGTACAATGACATTTTTAGTTTATTCCTAAAGATGCTCTCTCCTCATGGTCATTTGGAAAAGTTAACCTGCAAGGTCAGTAAAAGAGACACCAAAATGAATCAAACTGTTTTGGACAAAAGCTGAAAGGACAGGAAATCTGAATTAATGATCTTGCTGATGCAAAGGATATCGGCAGCTAGCTCGGTCTGCCATGGAAATATGCACTGCTGGTCTTTGATAAAAAAGTAAAAACTTATCTGACTTCTGCAGGAAGCCGAGGTGAGACTGAACACACGCTGAGAGAGGAGAAGAATAGTGCTGATACTGTTCATGTGTTGTCTCACTTCAGACAGGGAGGGCAGTTTCTGTTTCAGGTAAGGAAGACAGCTCCTTAGGGAGGATGATGGGGCATCTCAGCAGTGTCTCCTGCAGCAGAGACCATTCCATGCACTGCAGGCTTTGAGGAGCATTTTCAGCTTTGATCCAGGCCCCAGGTGGTCGGACAAGGGAGAGCTAGATTCTCAGATGAAAGGCAAGTTATGGGTAGGGCTGTAGAGCCGGGGCACTTCTGCTGCCCTCAGTCCAGCCCAGGAGGGCTGTGGGAAAGCAGAGGGCTGAGCAGCTTCTGACACTGCCCCTTTAACTGACTGATGTGACTGCAGTGATCCCCAAAACACTCCTGTGCAGGTTTAAGTCATCTCGCTCCTCCCCATCCTGACTATAGCGTAGGAAGCAAGTGCTTGAGCACTGGGACAATGACTTGGAAGTGCAAAATGAGATGGGGTGGCAGCTCAGGGCAAGAGAGGTCAAGGTCTGGCTCTCTGGGGGTGGAGGAATCCAGTGTGACTATGCCTGAACGGGAAGACACTAGAAGCAAGCAAGGCACACAAGGAGAATCAATGGCACACGACCACATGAGGAGAGCAGAGGGGTGTCCAGACAGAGAGGTGAGAACAGAAGAGGAACTTGCATTCCCAGGGAGGAAGCCATCCCCTTCTCCACTGGGCGCTGAGCCTGCAGACAGACAAGCCAGCATGTCAGGCAACTGCTTGGGACAGCAGCGTGCCAGCAGGGGAGCCGGCAGGACAGGCATGGCTCCTCTACTGCAGGCAGTCTCTCCCCATCCCTCATCTGTACAGCATCTCGCTGAAAGGGTCCAATGGGTGACTCTTGCCCCCAACACCCCAGGAGCAAAAAGCCTTGTTTTTCAAGTGTGCTGCTGCCTCTGGCCTAGCCCTGACTATCTGCCTTTCCAGACACAGCATTTTCCTCCCCGTGCTCAGGGCAGGAGCGGAGGCTGACTTCAGGAGCAGTGAAAACCCCCATTGATTAGTAGACATGGCAGCATTAGGTTGATGGTTGGACTTGATGATCTTGGAGGTCCTTTCCAACCTTAGGGATTCTATGATTCTATGACCCCCCAGTTACTGTTGCTATCCTCCCAAATCTGCTGAGATCCCACCAGCCCTGCAGACCTCTTCTCCCCTTGTTCCCACCTAAACTCCAACAAAGCAAACTGATGTCACACTGCACCACAAGCTGTGACCAAATCCTCCAGGCCCTCTTGGGAGGCCCCCCGATCCTCACCCTGCCTCACAGGGGCATCTTTCTTCTCATCCCGGAGCCCATGGGGAACATCGCCTGCTGTGTTGCTCCCGGCCCATCACTACCAAGTTGAGCTCTGCCCACCCTGCCAAAATACCTTCAGCCTCCTCTGGCTGCAAAAATTACTCTGGCTATTTATTTATTTATTGGTGAATTCTTGGGTCATTGCTGTTGCCTCTTGGTTATGGCTATGAAAGACCCTTAGCCTTCAACTTCTCCATCTTCACACTGTGATGCAGGCTCATATTTCAATGTTTTGAATTATGAAGTGTTATCTTATTCCCTTGTTCTTCATTATGGTCCCAATCCAAAAATCACTGGAGGCTTTCCTCTGGCTGCAGCACCTTCTGGATCAGACCCACAGCCTGGCACGGCAGCATCTGGCACATTGTTTGGTGGTTTGAGCAAGCTGTCATCCAAAGGGAGTTCAGAAGAAAACGGTCAATAACGTTTGAGGGCAGGGGCAGAGTGTTATGGAAGAGATGAGCAGTGGGAATTTTAAAAGCACCATGAGGTAGAAAGCAACAGCTCCCTGAAGTGGTTCAGATGTGCCTTGCAAGGAGATTTAAATGTAGGTAGCGTAGCTAAAAATACATCCACCTTGGCTGAATAAGCACATAGGCGACAGACCAAGTAAGAACAGAGGGAGAACCGAAATGAAATTTAGGACTAAACACCAAGACAAAAAAAATCCCCAGACAGACTGTTGCTTAGTTTCTGAAATACTCTCCAACAGAAATGAATGCCAAGACATCAATTGGTATATTTAAACGCAGATTTGGAAAAGCACCAATAATTACTCTATTGGGGACAATCCTACAGTGACAAGGCTATGGATGCTCTTATAAAGACTTTTTTCAGCGCTAGACTTTGTGATTTTTAGGATTCTAAATAGAAAAATGACAATCCTTCCTTCCTATGAGATAAAAACCAAAGGAGCCATGCCAAATTACTGTACCATATATGCAAATATCTAAATGCAAATTATGTTGTTATCCTTGTCTATACTCCCAAGGAGCCACAGCATCTTTTAAGCTCTTTCTTCTTCACGTACAGTGGATGTAGCCATCCGTGACAAATTCGTGTTTTCTTTTCTGAGAAGCAATATACTGTGTTCCTCAGTGGCAGAGAAGTGAATGGAGCTGCCATTTACAAAATTTAAATGTTTACACCCAGAGGGCAATTAAGGCAGTTTTAGATGATAATGTTATAAATGAAATGCTAATAAGTGCTGTAAATGGCCATGTAATCACATCCCGTCATTTGCCAATTATTGGGGGGTGGGAAGAGGGGGAAGAGCCAAAAGCCAGCTGTAGAGCTGAAGATGACGTACTACTTTAAATGAGCAAATGCAGGTACTGTGTAATGCATAGCCCTGACAGTGGCATTTTATAGCAGGAATTCAATTTTCTAAGCAATGTCTGATTTCACCTTTTATTATCATGTCAGCAGTAATAATAATTTGCTCTGACATAGGCATTTTCTCACAAGGATCGCCAAGGGACTTAACAGAGCCGAAAGTTGGGATTTCAAAGGAACTGGAGGGCATAACTATGCTCAGCAGCTGCACAGCGCTCAGGGGTGGCTTTGCCTCGGCTCCAAGGCTGTGGTACAACGCCGTGCTCTGGAAACTGTTCGGATGCTTTGTTGCACAATTCTGCCTGAGTGAGAGGTCTTTAAGCAGAACTTATTTGCTCTACCCCCGTGTCTAAATGGTTTCCAAACCGTCCTTCTTTCTACCACAAGGGCCAAGTTTAACCAGCTTTCAATAGCTGTAGGGACTCGACCTTCAGTAAGGACTCTTAAATTCCAGGGGATTTCAGTGAAGTTTTTTCTGAATGTTGTAGATTAAACCAATTCAGGCTGTGAACTGCTTTGCACGTGGAATCTTCTTAAACAAAGCAGATTCTGGCCACAGAAGACCCACCTCAAGGAAAAGAGTAGGAAGCACGCATTGAACTATGGGGAACCACTGCTGACCCCATTACACACACAGGTAAAGAAAAAGCAAAGCTCATATCTGACCTCTTCTCCAAATCAAGCCTTCTCCCAAAGAATCAGCCAGGGCCCTGAATCACTTCTGCTAGCACCAGTCAGTTGCCACAAAAGCTGCTCATCAATTCAATGGCCAAAGGTCAGAATTTCACTTGGTGTGGGACACTTTCCTTGAAAATATTTGGAGGGCACTGGGAAGGGATATTATTGGGTTACTGAGATGAGAAAAATATAATCAAGGTTCACCAAATTCACAATTAAATAGATATATCTCACCATATCTATTAGAGCATAAGGTCTTAAGTAGAACAGAAGGGTCCTTGTTTCAGTCCCAAGGTTCACCTATGTGAAGACACCGTTTCCCAAAGCCAGCACAGTTTGGGCACAGCAACCGGCGAGGCTGGGGGGAAGCGCCTTCCACACTGTTGCAGGATTATGTGCTTTCACAACAGCAGCAGACACCCATTTCATACCAAAAATACAGATGTCTCAGTACCAACCCTGTCTTTCCTGCCCGTGCAGCAAAATAACTGTCTTTTCCCCATAATGGGAACTGGGTCAGGCCCTTTAAGGCTGTAATGCCTTCTTCAGGCCATGAAAAGCCGCATCAGATAACAGAATGCATAAAATTTGAAAATAATACCTCTGACATTCATTCTTTAAGCCTTTGAGCCCTTAGGGATCACATTTTCAAAATCCTCTCCGTCACTAAAAAAGATCAGGAACTTTCTGAACAAAACCCGAGAATCTCACCTAATCATACAACTCCAGAAAATTAGACCTTTTTTTTTTTTATGTATAGCAACAAGAATCAACGGACATACAGCGACACAGAGCTGGCAAAACTGTCCGTAGGCAAAAGGACTAGGAGTGAACAGGGAGCCTCATATTCAGAGCTGCACCAGAAGACAGTTAGTGAAATAGGAATTACAGCACTATTCCAAGAACTATGCCAATTTTATATACTTACACTGTTTCACAAATTAAAGGCCTTCAGATACTCAAGACAGTTTTGTGTCTGAGAACCTAGGACAGGATAACAAGACTGACATTACTATCATGTTATATTTCTCAGGTGGAACTAAACTTATAGTTTTGCACTTCCGACCAGACTTTGCTAGTCAAACCCTGAATTTTCTACACCCTCTTCCTTTATGGGTATTGATCACAAGCACTGGCCAGAAGAGTGCAATAAACACGCATAATAAACAAATATAACTACTGTATAGGAGAAAATTACTCGACATTGATGGTAATTAGCAGGCAATTTCCATGCTTATATTTGCTTTCAATCAAGACCATGAAACATTTTTTTGTTCCTATTGTAACAGATGAAGCATGACAGACAAAGCGAGTCAAGAGCTTCACCTCTGACTCAGCATAAAGAGACACACAAGTTCTACAATTCACTGGGCAACATACGCTATTATGTTTTATGCAGCTTTGCAGCTTTGGAGAATGAGGTAGCAAAGATTTTAAAAAATCCCAGAAACTACAAATTGTATGGGAGGAGTCTACCTGCCCACCAACACCCAGTGAGACATTGATACACATTGGTCACGAAGCCTCACCTCGCTTAGCAGTGATGTAAGTAAATCCACAGCACTTGTAGTCTGGATGAGTAAGAAAAGGGTGAGCAGCCCTGTGGCAACCCAGCCTTATGTCTGAGGTTGGTATTGATCTTCACTGCCTCCAAAAGCAGGGCAAAGTTGGGGGGAAAAGGTTTAAAATTCACCTGTGGATTCTGCCTGCACTTGCACAGGCACCCCAGACACGGCGAAGGCGATGCCCGGTGCCTTGGTTACGCTGACGGGCAGTGGTTTGAGTGCTTCTGCCTCCCAATCAGTGAAGCGAAACACTTCTCAGTGGACTCCATACGCGCCCTTTCCTACCAGTACTACATCAGCTCAGATGCATGAATACTACTAGTAGGACTGCAGGTGAAACATTGGGGTTTTCCCTTTTCCTTCCAGTCCTGCTCCGCTTTAATTCATCACCTTTCTCTCATCACCACAGAGAGTAACACAACCATCCAAATGAAAAAAAAAAAAAGAAAAAAAAACCAAAACATCACCCACATCAAACCAAACCAAACCCAAGAAGCTAAGACCAGCACCACATTTACCACCTGACCGTCCATGACCAAGCTTGCCAACATGACTAATCAGCACACTCAATATGGTCTCCACTGGCACACTTTGCTTACCTTGGTGGCCCAAACCCTGACTACATTTGCAATGCGGAGCACGCTCCACCATGCACAACCACGGCTCCCTAGCAGAGCCCTTTTGTTTGGAGAGGAGCAGGGCTTTAGGAAGGCACCGTCTTGGTGCTTTTCCTCAGAGCAGCTACCAGAAAAGTGCAAGCGCGCTGAGGAAAGGAGCAGCAGGCCGCATCCGCACCCCAGCATAGCTCAGAGAAATGCTCGGAGCCTGAACGCTGAGCTCAGTGAAATGGCTCAAACGAACAGCGTGGGGCTGAGACAAGAGTCTGGCTCAGCATTCAATGGGTTTTTTTCTGCAACGTTAGCTGCAAGTAAAGAAATTAAACTCATAACGTTCAGTCTTACTCACAAAAGGAAATAAATATGGCTCGGTACGCTCAAGGATCAGAAATGTTACAAAGAGAAATTCTATTTCTACATATTGCCATTACTTTTCAAAATACGCGGTTTTAATGGAACAATGCAGAACAGCAAGATATGCATAAATGCATAAAATGCATAACAGATTCATATTTTCAGTGGTTGAAGAACCATTCATGAAATTGTCTTCATTTCTCCTGAACAGAGTTCTAGAATAACTACAAAATATTTCATGCACTCAGAACACATCTACATTCTTGTAACGCAGTCTGCTCTAGGTATAAGCGTCAGGAGGAGTTATAAGGTGAGCAATTATAACTGAGCTCGACATAGCCAGTAGCCAAAGTACAAAAATTCTGCAAGACCACAGGGTTTTAGAGTGAGGGGAGAAATATATTGTTTTTATTAAAACACATTAGGATCTCATTTGTCTAATTCCCAGTTTAATGATGTAGCCTCTTGGCAGAAAAATAGCTTTTCCATTAGTTAACTCGATTCTGTTGAGGGTGGATTTTTTTTTCTAAACAGAAAAGCTTTAACACCAAATTGATTTCTTTCTCTATTTAAATGAACAAGCACAAACAGAAAGATCTTTTTTGTGGGAGTAGTTTTATTGGGGAGAGGGATTTTTGTCTGTTCTGTTTTGGGGAAAGGTTTGGTGAAATGGATCATCGCTAATCTAAGTTACTTCTAATTGTAGCAGCCTATTTCCATGAAGTTATTCCGGAGTGAAATGTAGTTTTATTTCAATGGAAAAATAACTATTGAAATGCCTCATTTGTTCCTATTGATTTGAAAAGCAGCCAAAAGATCATTGTCTTGAACCTTTTGAAATTTGCTACATAGCAGTAAGTTATTGACATAAACAGCCTCAAATATTAAAAAGTTAACTCTAGGAAAATCTACTGAGCATTCTCTAACAAAAAAAATATAAAAAAAATTAAAAAAACCCATGAAGTTGGGAAAGTCAAGATTTCATACACTTCGCTTTTCCTTTTTTAATTTGCCCACAAACTATTAACACCTTAATTCTCTATATTGTGTGTTTAATCAGAGCAAATGCTAGAACACAGTTTCCATCTCAAAATAAAGACATAATTTAAAGTTATCAGTAAAGGGTTAAGAGTAAATATCAGATTCATATTTACTCTGGGGTTTGAATTAGCAGGGAAGTCATAATGATTAAGAGAGAAGGAAAAGGAAGAAAACTAGGGAGCGGGGAGACGGTGTGAGGATGGAAGGAAATGCAGGGCAGGAGGAGCGGTCCCACCAGCTAAGGTACTTTTCCAAACCAGAGGCAGAAGATGGAGTTAAACAAGCAACCTGAGCAAAACCAGCGTGTCAAACCCCAGATGCACACCGCCACCACCTCTACACCCTGTTCCTAATGAGAGTTAACTTGCTGTGACATTACAGCATTTCTCACGTTTTGACACAAGGACCCACCTTCTGTACCATTTAACTCATTTCAAATGCGGTTTTGCGGACTCACTTACTGGGAAACCTTTATATTTTCACACATGTAGTTAGCTACAAAGGGGCAGAGATGAGATTAAAATTCCCACAAAGCAACTGTTTTTGAAAGATACAGCTGTTCAGAAGCACAGCCCATTGTGGAGCTTCTTATCAAGCTATTACGAGAAGTAGGTCACTGCAGCTCCAACTATTCAAACGTCATCCTTCCTTCCAAGAATCAATCACCGCTAGGTCTTGGCTAATAAAAGGCGACTCTCCAGCAAAGGGGAAAAACAGAGAGAAGCAATTTCCTAAAACATCAATGGCTCCTCACAAAAGCGGTACTGACTTTGCGGTATCTGCTGATAGATAATTGTTATAAGAAGTAAAAGGAGTGTAACTGGGAAGATATCTTTCTTCAAATAACACTTCTGAGTTTCTCATACATCATTTAATGTTTAGGGACATTTGTTGGCTTAAGTCAGCTATCCCCAAGATGTTTTTCTTTTTCCTTGTACAATACCCTCACTTTTATTCCTAAGCATGGATTAAGCCGGTGCTATCACACTGAGGCTTTTTGTTCTCGGAGCCTTCACTTCCCACCATCTCGCAAATAAAACAATATTCCTGTCTCCTCTTGTGTGGAGAGAGAGGTTGCTCCCTGCTTTGCAGAAGACATCTGATGATATTAACAGTTCTCTGCACCATACCATTTCCCCCCTGCCATTCTCACAGAGGACATCAAGAATATGAGAAAAACGTGAAATTCAATAAGCTCACGTGTGTGTCATCCACTGCCTTTCTAGGTAAGGCAGACTAACACAAGAAACCAAACCAGAGATTATTATCCAAAGTCCCTGAGGCGCTCTGCTTATATTCTAAGGAGCTCGGGGTTTAGCAGGTACCCGTTCTGTGTGGCCCGATGGTGACTCCAGCGAGCTGCTTCGTCACAGCCGTACCTGGTAACCGCAGAAATTCCCGTGAGTTGACTCCCTGTGTCAGGGCACGTGCAGTAACACTTTGTCAGCCAAAAATTGGTTGCCATTCTGCTTTAAGTATCTCCTTGCTCCTGAAGGCACCGCACCACACACTATAGACTTGCAGGTTAAAGAGGCCAAAGGCTAATTGGCCCTGAAATTAATAAATAAATACGAGAGGGGAGAACAAGGAGAGTGCAGGAATGTTCTCCATGCTTTTTCATGTCATCAGTGCTTGGCGCTGAATTATTTTCCATTCTCTGTTCCGAGATAAATAACGAGTGTTTTCTGTGTCCTCTGACATTAGTACACGTAACCCTTCCTATACTGCCTGTCTTCATGACCTTGCAGGGATAAATATATATATATAGCATCAGTACCCTTCACTGAGCTGAACTCAGCACCCCCAGCATTATGTGAACAGACTTATGGTACACTAGTGCAAGGAAGACATCTGCCACACAACATACAGGAGGCACTCATCTTCATGGAGTGGAAGCCAGAGACCAGACAGAATATTCCAACATGTTTAAAATGTCACTAAGGGTCTATGTTTCAGCACCTGAAGGTCACCATCAGTGACTATCTCTTTAATCTGAGTACAACAGGGTTACTGGTTTGACAGTTTTGAGCTGTTGTCTTCCCCAGCTTTCTCTGAAGTTAAGGGAGCTTGAGTGCTCAGTAAATCATTTGAAAAATCAGGCCAGCACAAAGCAAAACTGCTTAAATCTCATATGTAAACAGTAAACTGAACTTTCTAATGGATACAGAGCTGTCTTCCAGGAAAAAAGAGAAGCAAAATAAGTTCTTTCAGTTAACCTCACAGGTCATGAGCCATAAGAACACAAAGCAGAGAAAACCAGCAGAGACATGAGACAGTTACAGGAATTCAATCTGAAACAGAACAGTGAAAAAGCCTACTAGAGCTACTAGACTTCCAGTAGTTTTGTTTTTAGCCTATGGAACAGCACTAACCTAATGGCGATGCTACATCCCGCTTGTCCTTGGGCAGGATGCCTGACCTGAAGAGCTGTGGCCAGGCCTGAGCTCCATGAGAGAGACGCAAGGCAGCGCCTGGACCCACCTGCTTCCCTGTGGGACAAGTGCAGCAAGAGCAGTAACTCCCAGTTCTGCCGCTGAGGGCACAAGGTGAGCCCAGGCAGACCACAGCCCCTCCTGCACACAAGCATGTCAGCTATTACTAAAGATGCAAAGCACGTATCTGACAGATAATGGATAGCAGATGGTCAAAAATCTGAATGAAGTATCTAATTAACCATAAATCGGTATTCATTGAGTGAGATCTGTCAAGGAACCCATGGTTGTCTTGGCTGATAAGGATGTTATGAAGTCTGAAATTACAGCCTTTAAATGCATCCCTTCAGAGGACAGTGTGGAAGACTGTTTGGGCCTCACTGCCTTGTAGCATTCACTGCGATGTACGATTTATTTATTACCCATACCTGCCTGGAAGCAGAGGGGATCCAGACCCTGAGGAACCCAGACTAGGAGGCCACTGAAACGAACGTGATTTTTTTTCTTTTCTTGTGACTTGTTGCTACTTGACAGTTGCTCTCAATAGCTCCAACTCCAGCAGCGTCTTTTCTGCCTTTCCCCCAAGCTGGGGGGATCCCCACCTTGAAAGCAGTTTAATTTTGGGGCTAATTTTGGAAGGACAGGTCTGGCCTGAGCATGAAGACTATGTATAGACACATAAAGATTTTTAGTCAAAAAGGTCCTGTTCACTTCAAAACAACAAACTGCTTCCTAAGTTTGTTTGCCTCTTTTCTAAAGAGAATAAAATTACTTAATATAAAAGGAAACACATTTATTTACACTTGCTGCTGGCCTTTTAACTGCTCAGTCAGTACCTCTCAAAAAGCAACTTATTCCTTCTTGCCACCACCAAGGAATTTATTACACAGGCAACAAAGGGCATCTGCTTGGCCTGTGTCCATGGAAAAAGCAAATAATGGTGCCATACTATAAGAAAAAAGAATCTCATCATATTGCAGTACAATGTACAGCATTATAAAAGCAAAACATGATATTACTCTGCAGCACAAAGCCATTTTCTCGGAACTCGTCTGGGTGATGTGAAATGGACTTGTTCAATACTCTAGTGATTGACAGATATGATATAAAACACCGAGACGGATAATAAGAGCTGCAGGGCTCCGATTTCTCCCACCATTCGTGGGATGAGCCAGCCCCAACAGGAAAGAGGTATTGAGCTGTCATCGAAAACCGCAGGAGAGCAGCTTCACATCTTTTAACAGAATGCAAGCGATAAGGTCAAGAATTTTAGGTCATCCCTTTATGTACAAACATATAAATTCCTGATATGCCATATATTTTTTACTTTCTAATGTTGATCTTTAATATCACTGTGTGTCTTCTCCCTACTGCTAGATTGAAGGGTGACAACTGCAAAAGAATTATTTTCCCCAACACTACTCCAAGACACTCCCTCGTACAGCCAGCGCTATCAACAGTGCTAATACGAGCAGTTTCTGAGCTTACACCGACACTGCTGACACCACGGCATTAAGTACACTAACTTGAACGATTCCCATTATGTGACGCCTCAGTAAATTTACTGATGTTACCATAAACTAACAGCAGCTGCTCGTAAGTCCCTCATGCTGGTTTGTATTGACTTGGAAACATGCTGGTTCAGAAACAAAATAGCATGACTTAAAATCTGGTTATAGCTGTGTATCAATCACAATATTTGCTAGCTTACTGCTGTTACACCTTACTCCCTAGTCAGTAAAATAAACAAACTTCAAAGCGTTGTTGTCCAGGGCTATAACCCACCTAGCTGATGTGTCTGCAATACATCCTTTAGACAAACCCAGTCTGGAGCCAGGAAAATTATCTGGGCTTGACACATTTACAGCTTTCCGCTGCAAAACCTCTTTTCATCCTTCATTCTTGCTTGTTGATCTTAGTTCTGCCTCTTCCCTGCTTTTCTGCCGTTACCCAACCCACAATGTTAAACATTTCCTCCCTCTGGGACAAACCGTGAGGAAGATGCTCTACAAGACACACGGGTGTTGTTCCAGCATAGCAGGAGACGTGCACTGTGCACCCTGAAAAGCAGGCAGCTGTTCTCCCGATGCTTCAGGAGGAAGTTACACACTAAGCCGAGCACGGATTTACATTTTAGTTATCTTTTGGCAGCTACCCCACGTCAGGTGTCTCACCCATCCCTGGAAGCAGATGAAGGTGGGCAGTTACCGCAGCGTACTTCACAAACTGCAGAGCTTTGTACCTCAGCTTTTCTCGCAGTCATTTACTCAAGGCAGATGCTACAATATCAGTAAATAATCATTCAGCTGAGGATTGCACAGGCTTCTCTCAAGTGAGCAGGGCTTGGCACATGACCAGACACCAGATCCTGTTGTCGAGGAGACGCATGAGTCCCAGCTAACTCATCTTCCCAACCTTCCTCTTTGGATATCAACCAAATCTGAACATCACCATACCTGAACCGCTTCTGCCATCTCAATACAGGCTGACATGTGATGCTAAAGGTGTGCTTCCACTCACAGGAACATCTCTCCATCTCCTTCATTTTAACATAGAAAAACCCTTCAAATGACTGAATGAATAAAATGGGAACAAACGTCTGTTCTAAGCTCTCCTCACAACCTTCACAGTCCATGTGTTCTCTGCATGCTAGTAACCCACATTTATATTTCACGGGAAGAAATCCTGACCAGCCAAGGCATTCAATTACAAAAAAATGCAAATAAAGCACGCTTTGAAGTCTAGGAAGACAGAAGAGATGTTTCAGCCAAGCTGGAAGGGTACACAGACACTTTTAAAGGAAAAACCTACCCAGAGGCTACTTTGTTAATTCTGGATTTCATTACTACACCTTAGCAAATACTTAGTCAAAGATATCTTGCAAAAAAGTCAACAGAGAAAAAAACTCAGGTTGCTGTTTATTATTTCCATCCATAGATACCTTTCCTACCATCCCTAGCAGCTTTAAAAACAGCAGAGGCCCAGAAGCACTGTATCAGACACCAGTGAGTTATAGCAAAAGTTACAGGGTGAAGGACTCAGCTCTGGCAGTGCTGAGGAAGGTATTAAAGGGTAAATATTAGAGAAGGAAAAAGGTTTCAGAGAGCTTCTGAGGAAGCTTCTGTGGGAAACAAACTTCAAAGGAAAGGGAACCACGTACGGAATGAAATGAATGAGGAAAAAGAAGCACACAGCTTACACCACAAAATTTACATCTCTATAAAATATGCCCATTGCAATGTTTCTTTCAGCAATTCAAACAGCAACTGTTTGTGAGGCAGCTCTGAGCCTGCACAGGTTTTTACCACACTGAATCAACAGATACCGATACCATCAGCTATTCCGTTGTATATTCGCTGCCTGGTAATCATTACAGAGGTATTTCTCACAGGGGGAAGCTGTTTCCAGACAACACAAACAGCAGCACAGCTCAGCTTCTTGGTCTGCAGGCAGGCAAAAAGAAGTGATCTCCATACCCACCTTAAAAGAGATTATTGGCAGCCCCAACACACCTATAAACAGAATTAACCCAGTCAATCACAGAAACAGAAACAAGAAGCGGGATATAAATGTCTCTCCAGATTTCTTCCACCGCAACACTCATAAAACAATGAGAATAGCAAACAGCCTCTGCAGCATCAGAGCAAACCTGTACAAATCATAGGAACAAACAGCTGAGGAGGTGCGTAAGAGGGATGCCCTCTGAGAGCACAAGTGTCTTGCTTGCTCTGTTTTATTAACCATAGAGAGCCCTCATGCTGGATTCACGTCCATGTAAATCAGAGCCTATCAGCGACATTTTGCACAACTCCAGGCCAAAACAGAATAGACCAAAAAGGCTTCTGAAGCACAGATTTCAGTTTATTTTTGATTATGAGGTAAGTGCAAAAATATTAACATAAGGTTTTGCTGTTGCTTAACATTTTGTGCTTCCTCTTAATGCTAGTATTTCTTCTCTCCAGTACGATGACAGCAGCAGAGCATGCTCAATATATTGAGCATCAAGATTTATTTGCTTAAGACTTACCCAGAGGAACAGTAAGTTTGACATTTACCAAAAAACAAGAACTCATTTTCTAGACTGTTAGTCACTGTATACTTTCATTACTGTACCAGAGGTCCCATGTTCCCTGTCCCAGGTAAACAGAATTTGAGAAGGCAGCAGACACCTAAGGAAAGTCTGGCTTAACCACCCCCACCCCAGGAGGGAGGGCACTGGCACTCAGAACCAGAAACACAGCAGGGGTAGCGCTGACATGGCTCCCACCAGTCACAGCATAGGGTTAAGCCAAAAATAGGAGGGTTGCAGTCAAGGCAGGTTGAGGTCAGGAACGAGAGAAGGTGGGCACCCACCCACCCAGGGAGCAGCAAGAATTATGGTCCTGGGACAACACAGAGGTCACAGTGCCAAGGAGTCCTAAAGAAGCAGGCAAGGTCAGAATAACATCAAACACCCGGAGTGGTGGAAAGCTGTACCAGGAATGATGCCAAGGATTAAGGCTTTGTCTCGAGTAGACAGGATTCAGGGAGAACATTAAGAATTAAGGTACAGAGCATGACCTCAATTAAATCTATCAATTCAACCCAGACACATCCAGCAAGAGACTGACCCAGAAGCATGAAGCTGGCAGACTAGAATCATGCAGTTTATTCATGCGACCATCATCTCTTAAGCCACTTCCCTGCCTTATTCACTGGAAACTGTAGCTTCTTTGGTAAAGGAGACAGGGCTCCACTAGGCATGACTCCTTGTCATGCATTACTTGAAACTAGTCTAGCTCACTCTTCATTCTGTACCTTGCAAAACAAGGCTCCATGGAAAATAAGAAAATGCACCATGCTTGAGCATAGCTTCCTGGTGCCTTACTTCGTAACGCAAGCCTTCTGTCAGGATTGGATTTCTGATGTAATATCCTGATTAAAAATAAACAAACAAAAGCAACCCTCGCTGAGCAGCATTATCATTGTCCCTATCATATATGATCAGCAAAACATGAACCTCGAAATGACAGCAACAATCTCTTTCAGTTAAACAAACGCAGGAAGGTAGTGACTGCAGGCCAGTGTGATGACTGGTGAATGGGAAACAGACTTCACCCACGAGCTTCATAGCTACTTGCAGGTGACAACACTCAACCTCCTTATTTGAATCCCAAGTGCTCTTCAGCATTTGGAGCAATCCTGCAGCAAGTGCTCTTGGAACACATTTCTGGGCACACAGAGGAGGTGATGGTGATTGGGAAAAGCAAGCATGGATTTACCAAGGATAAAAAGGTGCTCGACTGACCTGATAAAATGATTGAATCTATGATTGAGTGCACAGCGTGCATCATTCACCTCACCTTTGATAAGGTTTCCACATAGTCTCCACAGCATTCTTCCACCCGTTACAACATTGTGGTCTGGATGGCTCAACAGCTAGGCAGTAAAAATTTTGTTGGATGATGGAGTTCAGAGAACAGTGGCAAATGGGTCATTGTCTAACTGGATACCAGCAACAAACAGAGTACTGCAGGAGTCTGCTTGGTACCTGTCCTATTTAACGCCTTTATCAATGACCCAGAGAAGCTGACAGAATGCAGTTTTGTCAGGTATGCAGATGTCAGCAAATTAGTGGGATCAGTTGATGCACTCAAGAGGATACATTCAGAGGAACTGGGGCAGGCTGAAAGAATGGGCTGAGAGGAACCTCATGAACTTCAACAAGGACAACTGAAAAGTCCTATACCTGGGTGGAAATAGCCCCTGCGGTGGTACAGGTTGGGGACTGACTGGCTGGGGAGCAGCTCTGCTGAAAAGAACTTGGGGATCTTGGTGGACAGTCAGCTGTACAGGAACCAGCAGCAGGCCCTGGCAGCAAGGCAGGTCAACAGTGGGCTGTATGAACAGGAGCATGGCCAGCAGGTTGAAGGAATCAATTATTCCCCACCACTTACCACTTTTTGTACCACATCTAGATACTGCGTCCTTTTTTGCCAATAGGAGGAAGACATCAATGAACTGGAGCAAGTCTGGCGGAGGGCCACCGAGACTGTCAGGGCCTGTAAGGGCCTGGAGCACTTGCCCTTCGGGGAAAGTCTGAAGGAATGGAGTTTGTTCAGCCTGAAGAGAACCTAATAGAACTTGCAGATCTGAAAAATACTTAAAAAAAAAAAAGCGCACCATCATGAGCTCACGGCAACTCCTACTCTAAAGAATTAAAATTGGAGTAGTGACTGAAACAGGATCATATTCAAAGCACATCTGAGTTTAACAGTTTAGCTGAGTGAGCTGAAGCACAAGCCACACCCACAGATTTGACCTGACATACCAGAAACACCTTTATTAAGTGCAATTAATTTAATTAAGGTTCTCAGAGAGGTTCTTATCTGAGCTTTGTACCAGTGCAGTCCTCTGCAAGCACTGGTAACAGACTTCCCCAGCTGACTGTGACGAGAACATCAAAACGTCACCAAAGCAAAAAGCGGGTTCCTGCTGCAGAAGTGGTCTGTGCAAGAGGAAAGCTTGTGAATCCTTAAGTCTTTGCTCTGTCCACTTACGATCTTGCTGCAGGCTCAGTATCAAAGCAGACGCCAGGATGACACAGTCCATTCCTAGTTCACACTGCAGAGCCTACGTTATGCACTAACTGCCCTGGAGCGTACCAGGCCGAGGATAGGCATGTGGTTGCCCCGTAAATACCATAAACCATTGTCAATTCCTGCCTGGGTGACTGCAGACAGAGAAAAAAGCTGCACCTCTTTCTTGCAACCTGACATCTCGACAGCTCGTTCTGCAGGGGCTGCGGCTCTCGCACCCCGGGCCATAGCACTGCCACCTCCCCCCTCCCGCAGCTCTGCCTTCGTTTGTGGAAGCAAACGCAACTATCCAAACAGGGACTGCTCAGTGATTTCCCGCTAACGCGTACACTTCTGCTGGTGTATTTAATCAGTGTTCCCACCAGAGCAAGTCTGCGTGGAGTTCACAGGTAGTAGAACAAGCTACTCAGAAATACGAACGTGCCATATAAATGAACAGCAAAAGCATCGCCAAGGCTGTGCTCTTGCTTTGCCAAGTCACAAAGCACGGGCAGAGCGCTACCAGGGCCCGGCCCACAGCCTCGGAGGCACCAGGACACAGCGGTGCGGCTGACTGGGAGCACGTGTCCTGGCCACCCGTTTCAAGGCTCTGGCTGTAGTAGTTACGGTGCTGCGATGACAACGTGCAACCCAACCCGCTGCTCCCTGTTTGGGGCAGGGAGGGAAGCCCCACAGGCATTACTCCGTCACACGGCATCGACCCAGCTCTGCTGCCCGACACCCAGCAGCAGGGTTTGACTCTGCGAGTGAGACAGTAGCTGAGTACACCGCAGGTACTTACCTCCTGACAGGGCACTGGCTCCAGCATCCGTGCCAGCCTGTGCAGAATACACACCTGGCCAATGTGCACGCTCACACGCGCCAAATGAATCACCCAGTACGGATCCCACTCTGAACTTTTGCCCTTACTTTCATTGCAATTAACGTTTGAATTAACAGCATCATTATTTTTATTCGCTACAATCTGGAGGGGAAAAAAATAAATCAGGAATAGCTGCTATATAAACCTGTGATCACACTGATCGATCCAGTTCACTAATTCCCTTTCATAATGTAAATGAAATAAAATCTGTGTTCTAAAACACAGTTTTAAAAAAACCCACTAAGACTATGCCTGTCCCTCAAAACAGCTGCTGAGCAGGCAGGCGTTACCACCTGCTAAGGATAATAAAATTGACTGAACAGAGGCAGACCTCAGCTTGAATCAAGAGAGAAGGGATTAAAGCACTGAGGGGAAAACAGTCACAGGAGCAGTTACTGCCTCACCCGCTCTGAGCAGTACCTGTAACAGGACATCATTCAGCCTCTCCACCTTGAAGGGAAACGAAGCGCGCTGCTGGCAGGAACACAGGGCCTCTCCTGAGCCATTCTCCAGTACCGGGAAAGGGGTTGAAACCAAGCTGAAGCAAGCCTTTTAAAATTTTTTATTTTCGTCATGCAAAACAAGCAAGTTTGATAAAAGCACCTCAGAGACCTAGAGTCTAAGCATAAGCAAGGCAGCTCCAGCATCAGAAGGTGATGCCTGCTCAGGCTGGGATGCTGTATGTCTGTAACCACCACCATCTTATCAGTCCAAAGCACTAAAGATTTCCCTTTTTAGCAGGGGACTGCAGGTGAACTTGCAAAACATTTCAGCTATTGCTAAATGGTATTCCTTGCTTTAGTGCAAAGTACTGTTCATCCTACACCGTGAAGTCCCAAAGTAGAGGTCATAAACATTCTATCAGCATTTGAGATCGGGATGGACAGCAACTCCCCTCAGTCTGCCAACAGTAATTAGCTCACCTTCTTCACAAAATACGTTACATGAACAATTTTTCTGCCTTACATTTTCAATTTCACTATCTCAAGGATGTGCTTCCTAATTGTACAAACATTCTTTTAAAGGCTAAGAGTTAATTAACAAGTGAATAACAGAGAAGTTATTCTTGTTAAAAAAAAATTCAAGAGGCATTATGGCAAAGAGCCGCGACACAATCCTGAAACTGCCAGTGTATCAATCAGCTGGTCCAGCCCCTAATGACTCTGCAAGTCAATGATGCTGCTCTCTGATGCGTCTTCCACCTCCATCCTACCTCTTCCTTCCTGGAAGGGATGGGAAAGGTCCAGGTGGCACTGGAATAAAACCCGCAAGTAACCTGACGAAGGACCCATTTGCCACACTTGCAACGCTTCCTAGTTTATCATGATACCCCTGCCTGTGTCTCCTCCAGATGAAGAGATGAGTAGCTTGACAGGGCAAGACTGCTGCTTCTGGCATATCTGTGAAGCCTAAGAGATCTCAAGAGTAAGAAATGCTGCCTGCTGAAGTGGGAAATGTGATTTACCTCCAGGTTCCCTTGCCAAGGCCTGTTTCTCAAATACCAGCTGAATTTATCCAAGCACTGGTGTGCATAGCTGCCATTGGATGTGCCATTTATTTCTTCTGAAGACAGGAACCCAGAAAATGTTTTCATCTCTTTATGGATTTATTAAAATTCTACAAGATTCAGACCTAAGCTTAAAGCCTTGCTCAGTTTCTTTTCTGTCTGCATACCCAGTCTGGGTCACAGACAGAGAACGTTTCAGTACACTGTGCTTACCAGCAGATAACTGACCTCTGCGCAAAAAGAGCGTTCAAAGACATGTAATGGGCACCCCTGACAGAAGTGATTTTATTAGCAGAGCCACTATTCTTTCAGCAATTCAGTTTCATTTAACACTTGTGAGGCCCCCATTATGCATCTGGCCAGAGTTTCTTCATCCAAAGTATCTTCTTAATTCACTGCTCCATTTCAAACTTAGTGTGTCTCCAGTGCCAGAAGTCCCTGCCCACTGTATGTCATTTATGTTTTCAATCCATTCCCCCTTCCCTCTCACCTAACATCCCACACTTCAAAAAGCAGGGTGTAACTTTCACTCACATTCACCCAGCTTCTACCTGACCTGTTTCTTGAAACTTGCGAGGTCACGAGTTCTGGCCTCCATGTGTTCCTCAGTTCCTGTGCACTTCTTTCAAACAAACAGGGATGGGGATGTTCGTATAAATACAGTCAGTCCTCTCCCTGGTAGAAGTGTTTGGGCAGCCTGGTTCAAGTTTTCACCTCCTCTAAGAACCATTCCTGAGGCATTCCCAGGTCAGATCTGCAAATGGGTAAGGCTGGTTACAGACATCATTTTCCACCTGTGACTCTCCGCATTGCTTTAGCAAGGAGGAGCAGGTATTTATCTCATTTAATGAATGATGGAGACAAATACATTCAATCCATAGCAAGCTCTGTAATGACTCCTACAGATGACTCTGGGAACTCTGTTCACTAACTTAACTGCTGTGGGATCACCCTTTGGTATCGAATAATTCTCACGTGAGGAAAATTTCCTCGAAGAACGTCATCTTATCTGGTTCTTCACAAAAAGAAACCACCTCAGAAACTTTAACTAAAATAAGAAAAATGTACAGTACATCACTTTTCTCTACATAAAACCAATAAACTCTCTTTCCAGAAATACAGAGAAATTGAAATAGGACAAGTATGATATTATATCAGAGGAGGGTCACAAAGCTGATCAGAGGGCTGGAGCACCTCTCCTACAAGGACAGGCTGAGGAATTTGGGGTTGTTCAGCCTGGAGAAGGCTCCGGGGAGACTTAATCGCAGCTCTTCAATACCTAAAGGGGACCTACAGGAAAGCTGGAGAGGGGCTGTTTCTTAGGGAGTGCAGTGACAGGACAAGGGGTAATGGGTTTAAACTAAAAGAGGGAGGATTCAGATTGGACTTTAGGAAGAAGTTCTTCCCTGCAAGGGTGGTGAGGCACTGGAACAGGTTG
>VWZZ01000183.1:714879-815864 GCA_013399095.1 Psophia crepitans
CCCATGGTCTTAACCAAATTGTGGGAAATTGGTGTTAGAAAAAGGGTCGCTCCCTCATTCTAGCAAAGAAAGCACAACAGCTTCTAATGGCTGGCAAGTGAAGCCGGTCACATTCACATTAGAAATAGTCTTTAAAAAGTACTAAAGACAACAATTAATGTCAGAACAACTTACTGAGGATGGTAATGGCTCTCTATCACTGGAAACTTTCAGCTAAAGCCTCTGGTTATGAAGTAGTAATTACATTAATGGAATTTCTGTGGTTGTCTTTATGAGTAAATTAAAATAGATTATCTGAATTTATTTATCCCTGGACGGGGATATAGATCTCCAGAGTTTATTGCCATCCTTTAAAGGCCAGTAAAGCTATACTTATATTAATTTATCCTATATACTGAAAGCTTTTACCAAAGTGACTTTAAAAAGCATGACCAGTTTTCATCTTTGTAGGATAAGGTCACCGAAAACACATACAAAACTGTAACAATTTGACAGGGCTGGGAATACAGTTCAGACAAAGCATCCATTCTCAAATGTTTCAAATAATTTTATTAAACAATCATGTTTTACATGTCATCAGACCTAACCCCTGAAGTGCAAAAATGTTTCTGAGGTATTAAGACCGGATGAAAACAGGCACAGTATTGGTTGTTAGGGATACCACACTACAGCACAGTGGACTTTGCGACCAACAGGCCTTTATACAGCGTTTGCAGGATCAGAGAAAACTGAGAACAATCTGTATTTTTCTTTAGTCTTGAGGGCCAAAGAGCCCTTACCATTATTAGCCAGTTGTGTCACATCAATGACAACACAGACATGGTTAACAGAGGATGGTGATAAATACCAGTGAGGTGTTGCTAGGCCAGTATGTACAGTACATGAAAAATGAAATTTAACTGCTGTATGTGTGACCAAAATCCCAAACGTCTATCCCGTCCAGCTTAATATACGTTGTGTCTACAGTGGCCTCTGAAGTACCAGCATTACTGTCTATTTTACACAGCTATGCCACCGCCCGGTGCTCCTGTTTGAGGGCACCTGGTCATTCACACTCACTTCAGATAAGTCTGATGTTTATCAGATTAACTAGACCCAACAGAACAGTACTGCTTGTGGCCTGTTATCCCTCTAGTTGCCCTCTTCCCCTCACCCATGCAGTGAAGAAGTCAAACCCATGTGGAAAATCTGCTAAAGAAATAAGCGATGATCTACAAATCTTCGTGTAGAAAGGAAAGCCTTATCTGAGAACTGCAAAACTTACGAGGCAAACCTAGCCCTTACAAATTTGGATATTAACGAGAGCTTTACTCAACTGTCAAATAATGCTCACAAGACAATTTTGTATGAGGAAACTTTGGGCATTTACTTGTTTGTATTAACTTGCCTGTTCAAGGAGTCAGGGGAAAGGAATACTTTTTCCCCTTGGAGCAGTTCCCAGGGTTAGAATTTGACCGAAGACTGCAGATGTGGCAGTTCTGTGCAGAATTAACTTTCTGCTGAACGTTGGTTTGATTTAAAGCTCTCACTGATTCTTACTCAGTGATTTTGTGGAAAAAGTTTCTTCCACCTCAAGAACTGCAGCATTGTTCCCTGTGGCCAACTGCAGTTTGCCCTAATCCATTTGACTCAAAGATACCTAGCCAAAGTACGTCCTTCACACAATATCTCCACAATTCAATGGAAGATATATCCAAGAAAACATTTCCAAATTAATAATATGCCAAAGTCGCTTATTCTAAGTCTCTCTGGGGTTATTTTCAGCCAAGATAAATGAAAACAAGTTCCTCCTGAGAAACAATTGGTTTTTTCAGATTTCTGAAACACACCATGATAAAATAAAAGTGATCCTTATCTTAGTAGGCATTTATGAACCTGCAAATGTTTCTGAATGTGTCAGGTTTTGTATAAGAATGGCATACTTGGAAAGGTTCTCACCTTCAGCATCTTCAGCTTTGAGATCTTACTGGGAAACTGGAGGCACAAGCTCTATTGTCAGTACACCCATGGGCATAACGTCATGCAGCCTGATCACAAACACAACTGAAATTCTCATCATTTTCTAGGATTGTTGCCAATATCACTGCTGCTTACCTACATAACAACATCTAGCCAATCTACAAATATAGTATAGCTGGAATAGAAGCTGGATACAGCTGGAGTGTTGCCTTAATACGATTTTTTAAATGGAATCATATTTCACGGACAAGCAAGGCAACCTCAAAAAAAAGTGCAAGTAAATCATCACTTTCAGTTGAAAACTGGGTTTCGGATGCCACTCAAAACCGAACTGTTGGGCCACTTTCTGTGCAGAAGAATAAGGGAACATACAAAAAAGAAAATGCTTGTGATTCCTAGGATGACGACGCCTGAAATCAGTGTGCTGGTGACTGAGTTCAGCTGGAAAGGAGGTCCGTTTGTTTGAGCTGCAAGAAGAACAAAAATGCACAGGTAAGTTCTGGTTAGAATCTCTCAGCAGACTTCTGTCTTTCCGTTACAACACCCTGTATACAGAATAATTACAAAGAAAGGACTAAAACTGTACTTTAGAACAAGCACCTGTCTACTTGGATAAAGCTTATCTATGTATACTTTGAAAACAATTATTTGTTCTTCCAATACCCATCACGCTGTAAGATAAAGACAATAAGGATACTTCTAAGGCCTCATCCCTCATATGCTAGTGACCAACCTTGACCTGTGTTATTAAAGGCACGACTATCACTGTCCAAGAACTATCAAGGCAGAGGTATAAGGATTTGTGGCCTAACCAAGTTAGTGAAAGGATTTCTTCCCTGATATCATTATCCACATCTCAATTCAAAGGGTATATAAATCCTTAGTAAGCATATCTGGCACCAGACATCTGAGCCACTCTACACGTGTCTGCATGCCTCCACAGGGGACTTCTTAACATGTTTATCCGTTCTCAGAGAGAAGAGGTAACATATCTATTTTCTTTTTAGTGTAGCTCAACAGGCTGTTCATGGATCAATTTCTGGATACTGGAACACACATCCAGCCTGTACCATCTTCTCCAGCAGGAAGGGAAAAAGACTGACCAAAACAAACCACACATTTGAACGGTAGGTGCTACCCAAAGCACCAACGTGTGTTTGCGTAAAAGCTGTGTATGCCATTACCAGTGCTGGAGAGTGAGATGAAATGGCAGCACAGCTTCTACAAAGGAAACCAGACTGCTCCTCCCAGAAGTAGCCACTTGCCCTCAACATCATCGATCCCTCCCTCCCTCCTCACCAAAGCTGAAAAAGTCAGCTCTGTTGATCAGGTCACCCTTTCCCCTTCTCAACACTGTGCTGCCTTCCGGCCTTACTTGTCTTCTGTCCACTACAGTAGTGATCCCACCTTGCTCTACTTCCACACTCTCCACTAGGACAGCAACAGGCACAGGAAAGGCTGTTGCTCAGGGATGGAAAGAGGGCTGCTGCTTTTGTTGGATGGGAAGGGAAGGTAGCAGCTTTTAACACAACAAGATGCATGCAGCAAATGAAAAATTTGCTTTTTGTTGTTATTATTTTACTGATATCCATGGGTAGGAACACACCAGGGATCTATTCATTACAGGGAGAACTTTGATTCCATGCCAGGAAAGAAAGGTAGCTTCTGTTATATGGCCTAAGTTGAGAAAAGAAAGGAACAAATAGGTTTAGAGTTCAGAGGACAGGATAGGTTGCTTTTGCCACTCAGTCCTATTATTATGAATAAGAGGTGGGACAGCCCAATGGACCACCTTGTTACCTCAAACATCCTTTCTTAGTCATCAGCTACTCCTTGTTACCAGCAAAAAAACAGTAAGACAGGCTGAAACAAGTCCTCCAAGTGCGCAAAGGAGAAGCAATCTAAAACTTAAGAGACCTGATCTCCCCTGCAGCCTATTTCCTTCACTGCCCTGGCAGACCACAAGCCCTATCCCAAACTCCTCCAGAGGCTCTTTGTGTGGTTAAATGCCAGGAGAACAGGAGCCGATACAGAGCTCTTCTGGCTTCGAGCTGTGAACTGAGCTGGACTGCACCCTCATAAACATTATGCTGCTCTACTCCTGCATGGCATGAGCAGATTTTACATCTGGCAGTTGCAATGTTCCCTCAGCATCACATGTCATAGCACTAGATTTTCATTTCAATTCCATCATAGGTATGAAAAGTTGCTATGCTGGTGGGGCTGGGTGCACAAATTAAACTAATTAATTAGGTAAATTAATTTAATTCTTTTAATTAAACAAATTAAAAGAACATTGCTTTCTTTATAGCATGTCAGTATTGACTCATTTAAACAACAAAAACAAGTCAAAAAGAAAAAACCATTCCAACCAGTGCACAGAGCTCAATCAGAACAGTTCATCTCCTCAGTTCTGTTTCACTCAAACCCTTTTTTATGCTTCTTGGAATTCTGATTAACTTACCAAGCTGTGAATTGTTGGTTGGTGTCTCATCTGTATAAAACAAAACCAGGACGCATTATATTTTACAAATACCTTTTCTTACTTCCTTCCCCCACCCTTACAGCACAAAAGCCAATAGTGCTAGCTTTATTTTCAAAGCACACCAGCTATACTCCCAACACTGAATGGTAGCTTTTAATGTATCTGGTAGAATAAGGACAAGATTAATTACATGACATCGCTTCATTTTTAATGTGAGCATGCCGATCTGAAGGTACTTAGTATTCTGTGGCCAAAACAACTCAAAACCAAGCACACACCTTAATGCAAGAACCTCTTAATTGAAAATGTGGCCAGTTCTATTCTGTCCCTCACTAAAAATGCAGTCGTAAGTCTGGTATTATATGCAAGACCCTTCACTAGTGATCATATTACAAGAAGATCTGTATAGGAAAAAAACTAACCTGAACTTTTAAAGGAAAAATACATCAGTGACCATAAATTACTACAAAAACACCCCTTTCCCATGCTCACTTCTCTCAATAGTTACACAGTGGCATTATATTAAGGGAAACATTTGTATTTTGTCTCCAGTTTTTACTTACTTACCATTGTCCATCTCAGAACTACATTTCTTGTCACTGTTTTTGCTTTTTTTGTGCAGCTTGTAAGCACAGCTTACGTATACATTTGTTTTGAGCAGCTGTCTTCTAAGTTTAAGTGAGACATCCATCAAAAGCTACACAATTTCACCTTCACAAGTAGGCACCTGCTTTGTTTCTATACACAGAGACTAAAATGTTTTCTTTTGTGTTTGTCTCCTATAATGACTTATTTTAGATTAACAAACAAGAATAAACTTTCTCTGAAAAGAACAGAAGAAGGACCATTACTCATTTGCAGTAGCACCATTCAGGTCCTACCAAGGTAACTGCAGAAACAGCTCTGCTACCGAAGCAACTGGTGACTAGAGTAATGGGGAGAACTGGCTATCTCAAGGTGCCTCTGCAGACACTGATGTGCACAGGACCAGCCCCGGGACAGACGCAGCACCAACCCAAATGAAGGAAGTACCCCTAGTACTGGGTACTATGGTGAGGCAGGTGCAGCAGGTTTGATGGGCTCTGTATAAATTTATCTGTACCAAAGCTGGACCGGAGCTGGCTTTGAAAATAGTATCAAGTGCCTCCACGCAGCATCACACCAGAGTAAGCCAGCACTGAATCCCAACACTCCTCATCCAAAACCAGATAGTTCTGTTCAAGTTCTCTCATGCTCCTCCCCCTTTTCTTTCCTTGACTAGAGCATTCATGAACCTCACATTTTTAATGTATTTATTTTCACAGTGGGAAGGGACAGCAGGAGGAAATACTATTTCCCTCTTTCTGCTCCAGAAGGAAATGTGAAGTTCAAGTCACGTTAAGTGACTTGGCCAATGCCACTCAGGAAATTCGTGGCAGAGTTCAGAACTGAACCCCACTGCTTCCAGAGTACTTCCCACAAAACCATCCTTCTGTCAGCTGGAGTGGGATGTTTCAAAAGCATACTATATAGAAATATGTCTAACGTAAAAAAAGCTTTAGCCACATCTCTCAAGTAGAAGACACCTAAAAATTATTTTCCTTTTCCAGTCTTATTCATGTTTTCATTTTAAAAAACACCTCACAGTTGTCAAGAAATTATAAAATCATTTATCCTTTCTTAAGGGTTATTAAACACTGGTGGACAGTGGTGGTTGAAGTTATGCAGTATTTGAAGGTAACTGATGATTTTGGGTTTTTTAATTGTAAAAATAGCATTCATAGCATTTGAATCACAAGGTATATTACCTAGCAGGAGTCGCTCATATAACAAGCTTTATATAGTTTCCATTCCTTGCCTAAGGCAGGACTTCTCTAGCACGCATGTTTGTCCAATTTCCCTCATTTGCCATAACTACTCATGCATGCAACTTTGAAGCAGTTCTTTTCACTTTCTCAAGACTAATCAGATAGGAGCAACTCAGTTGGAACTATGTATAATACAGAACAAAAATACTCATTTTTGTTGTGGAAATGTTGCTTATAACAGAGAGTATTTGTTCTAAAAACGGTCTCTTGCTAGATGGCCCCCCCTATTCTGGAGAATCAGTTGTTCTCATACCCAATTGTATGTGGGTACAACCACTTTGCACAGAAGGATTTTATTTTCAAGTGCTTCAATTATTTTTCCTAGAGAGGATTCAGTTCTGCTCTCACCTTCCGAAATATAAGACTGCTGAAATAGTTGCTTAACTGCAATTACTTATAAATATATGCATAAGTGGGATCTCTTCAATATTTTTCAAATGTTTCACTGATATTATTTTGTCAACAGCAGCCACTAATTCTTTTTAGAGACTGCAGTTTGCATTTAGAGATGCTTTTTTTAAAAAAAAAAACCAAAACTTTGGCAATAAAAATTAAAATCATGGAATTTCACTGTGGATTTAAAAAAGTAGATTTTGGCCCACTCTGTTTAGAATTTGCAATGTGTTTGTCCTATTTCTTTCTTATAGCTGAAGGCTAAGCATAGAATATATTAATTTCATGCAGCACTTAGGTGAAAAACCCACAGGTGAAGCTGGGAGAGATGGTAAATAGAAAGTGACAGTGAATATTCATTAGCTGTCCAAATTAAATTGCAACACTGAACACAGTACCTTAAATTCGATTATCATCAGTGAAATCTGACCAAAAACAGTCAGCCCACTAACTGTGGTCTTTTATAATGGCCTTATATACGTAACAGTATCCCACAGTGATTTTACTGGGGTAGGGAGGAAGCATGTGAGCCCAACAAAAATATTAGCTCAAAATTTCTACCAAAGACTCCAACAGCAGGGGAAAAAAATATCCAGCAAACTCATGGAGTTCTTCTCTAAGTCACTGCAAATTTATATTAAACTGCAAAAATTTTCCCATGTTTCTGAAATTCCAGCAGTCCATAGAAAAAGTTTGCTCATTCCTACCACTTCTTGTAATGATGGGGCCAGCAGAGATTACAGCATTGCCAGATGTGCTCTGAGGACTCCAAGTTGTCCTCCCACCAGCGTCTCTTCTTTCTCTGTTACTGCAAATCTGAGTGGTTAATCAAAACAATCACAGTTTCAGAGTGGAACGAAATTATTGCCCTTCTGTGCTTCCTGTTTTAATGTAAACTCTTTTATAAGCAATACTACAACTTTGATTTTATTTCTTAGTATGCGTTAAATTACTTTGCAATAAAAACATCTGCAATATTCCCTAGAAGTGTATCTTATAAATGCCTGGCTTCCTGTTGTATTTTGCCTCACTTCGTTTACAGAACTACATTGCTGTTGTGTACAAGAATTGTCTTATAGTATATTAAATTTTCAGTAGTTAATTTCCCAAAGCTTTGTTTACAGACAGTTTTCCCCAACAAATGTGTTTTGCTTGGCTAGGGATAAACAACATGCTACAAACCCTATTCTAGCAAGCTTCTCAAGTTAAGTTTGCACATTTTCCATGGAGTTCTAAATAGCAATGACCCACGATAAAACAATCCCCAGCACTCTGTCATCTGGAATCCATCTTTAACATCTCTATCTTATCATCTACCTTAATTTTGGGTACTCAGGTATGCTTCAACCAAGAGCATTTTTTTTTATTTCAACTTCTCGTGAAAGAACTTCAAAAACATCAGAACATAAATTCTCAACAGAAACAATGAATTATTTAAAAGTGTAACAAAAAATATAAAACAATGTACAAAATGTCAGAAGTATACTGAACTCGCAGCATTTTAAAATTCTAAATGGAAAGACATTCAGTAGGAGACAATGCTGCATTCTGAAGACATCAACACAGAATATTGTAAGTTTATAGGTTTATTTAAAGGTTTCAATTGCAAAAATATAACTGCTGTTCCTGATGCTCCTAAAATTAAATATTTTAACTGACACACCTTCAGGAACTTTGAAACAGCATTTTCCAAATTATAAGGGAGGTGGTAATAAATAACAGGGGGACGTAGTAAGTTGGGGTTTCTCTCTATCATAAACTCTTTCAAATTTTCCTTGTCAGTATAACTGCACTTGCTATAGCTTTAAATTTTCCATAAATTCTATTCTAAGATATTTATGTTCATCCACTGTGATTGTGGATACCTTGTTTCTTAGGTGCTATACTAAGACTATTAGCTCCGAAGCTGTCTCAGAGTTGTTATTTTTACCAATTAATTAAGGACCAAAAGGCAAAGAGGTCCTTTCTCACATGTTCAACCTGTGTTTAGCAGAGGTCTAGTATTATTCTACCTCCAGATGACAATATCCATTGGCCTATTCATCAGTGGTTTTACATTCCTTCAGACACAAAAACCATTCTTACTTCAGATTCTACAAGTCACCTTCATCCTGTGCCATCCAAACTTCCACAGCATTTGGACGCAGAATAACTCCAGCGTGCCTATTTTCTACCCAGGTAATTAACAGCAACTTCTGTCCACTGAAACTTACTGGCACAAGAAAGGGACAGTCATCTGCTCTGCACAGCTTTGTCACGCAGTGAAGGAAGACCGTAGACATCTTCTGGTTCTTGTGCTTCACAAAGCGAAACACCTCAAAGGAAAACCGGCCCATTTGGCTCTTGCCATTTTCAATTATGGTTGTCTGCGGGTCCTTGTCACAGCTAATTTTTGTAGAGAAGATTAAAACTAGGATGAGCAGCTGTATGATTAGCATTTTGAAGCTGTTAGCTGAGAATAACTTGACCATCAAGTTCAGTGCTTTAGTTCCTCAGAAAAGAACAGAGTACCCTAATGTCCAACACAGGCAGCCGCAATCTGCCTGTTACGCTGCCTGGTCCTGTGCAGAAACGCACTACTACAAACACATGATGTTTTGTTTTGCATCATCTCAGCTATAACTGAGGTATCATTTAATTCCAGTGCCCAAGAAAGCTTGAGATTTGAAGCATAAGGTAGTCAGGTATGCTAATCTGTATAGATACGTAACTCCAAATGAAGGCAGTATCTCTCCAGCAGCCCTCACTGATAAAATTTAATCTGAGATACTGCCAAGATGATTTTCAAAGTTCCAAATTCAAATATATGTTATTACTGGGAGTAGAAGCAGGAGCATCTATTTATCTTTAATCATCTGCTTAACTGCTTTCCTGAACTAGAGTCTATGATATTTTATATCACTGTCATTTACCACAAGGGTACCTTTGGTAAAATAGAGGCCAGTTTAGCCAGTTTGGGTGTTTGTAGTATCTCTAATAGAGTGATTTTAGAAATATGCTTCTCTACCTTCATAATTCTTATGACTTTGCACTTGCTTCTATGCAAGTTCACAAATGAGGTAAGTCCTGACATATTATCTGTAAGCCTAGCCCTCAGTCCTCCCTGCTAATATTGCTTAAACATTCCAGGAAATGTAGAACCCCACTATTTGAGAGATTTATAACTGTTTTTTCACGGAACAAAACACTGGGTTCGCACAGGCCTACCTGAAAAAAAGATCGTATCGAAGATCATCACTAGGATTACCAGATGGTGTGGTGTAACAGTAGTCCATCAAAACATTCCACCTGCACAGGGAGCAAAGCGATAGATGAGGGCAACTGGCAACGTTAGAGTAAGTGTGGAGAGTGAGTGCGATAAGATTAGAAGACAGTACAGGCAAGCGTACAAACTGATAATGCAGGCTATTGCATTGAAGCTGAGTTACTGTATTTAGCAGGTCATGCACAAGTCATCCAGCATTCCCAGTATATCACCTGTTTCTTCCCACAACATATAAAACTAAACAGTACACCACAGCAGCAGAATTGTACAAATCATTTGATTTCACGCAAGCCAACCACCATACCAACACACATTCTGTGTCTGCCCTCAGAAGTCATGGCCACGTAGTACTAGACATCAAAACCATCTCACTTCTTTTAAAAGAAGCCCAGGAGTTTCTCACTTGATCTTACAGTGGCCATTTCCCAAATAACAGCAATATAGGATTTAAAGTGTAATTCAGGAAAGCTTTCACAGCGAGGACAGCAGCAAGATACGCATTCACTGTCAAGGACCTGATACCCTCCCAGCTGAGGGCAGTGATTATCAAACACCCAACCAGTATTTTAACATACAAAAGAAACAGGAAAGACAGTTGCTTCTAAATCAGAAAAAAATTGCAAACACCAAGAGTGTCTAGCAAGCAAGACAAGAAATAACATCCTTTATGGTACCTGCCGTCGAGGTTAGTCGCTCTTACAGCTGCATATATTTTGGTTTTCAAAGGTAAACCTGTACTTGGAATAAGGAGCTGCTGGCTGTAGGTTGAATCCTGAAAAACAAACATTGCCTCAGCGTACCAGAAATCCCACTGTAACAACTCATCTGTATCCACAGACTGACTTCCCCTCTAATTTTTCTGCCCTTTATGTAGGGCAGTCATTTACTTTGTCCTCTGTAAGGGAAGCAGCAAAAAACAGTGCCAGAGCATTTGTCTACAAGTTTGTCTGTAAAGATCAATAACACTTGACTGGCCTTATCCTGTGCAACTATTTTGAGGAATCTGTTTATGTTTTTATGAAGTGGTTGGATTGGTGATTAAATAAAAGGTATCATTCACTGACACCTCAGTATGTCTCCCAGCACCTACAAGCAAACATAGCAGCTACTGTGGTTTCCTAAAGGAGGAGCTTAACTGGATTGCCACAGCACACCCTTCCCCAGAAAAGGTTGTTAAGGTGATCAGTTTTGGTGGAGATAGCAATGCCACCAGGTTTTATACATCTTAAGCTGTAGTCTGGGAGAACAGACACATTCTATTGTCCAAAATGTAGTTTCTATGGAAGTTGGCTTGTTGAAGGCTCCAAATAACAAATAATTTAAATTCTAATATTTCAAAAATGCTGTTTCAAGAAAACTGTATATCACACAAGTTGGGGATTCCTCATATACTACTACACAGATACAGCTACTTTATTGGTTTCTTATTCAAAGGCTGAACCATTAATGTCACTTTAGCAACAATGCCATGAAATGGATCTGAGTGACAGATGTTAATTCAGCATATCAAAACGCACTTACTGGTAACGGCACCTATGTCAAATAGGTTGCTAATCCAGAAAGCACAGGGTCTCAGAATGTTGAGACCTCGTGAGAGGTCATAACACACAATACATAAGAAAAATTTTGTTAAACAGAATTTTGACCGGATTCAGTGTGGCAGGCAAGACCAAGAGCAGCAGCTGACAGCAACAAGAAGGATTAAGCACATAAGTATTTTTTTCAGAGGGAACAATGCCAAAATTCACAGCATGCCCAATATTCAATCTCTGCAGCTTTGGAGGCCTTGGGAGGTACACGTGCACACACTGACCAGCTCTGCGACACACACACACAGAGCAAGTCCTTGACGATCCATTCAGGTGAGATCAGGCGAGTTGGTTGCCTTTAAAATCAATTATATATTTCTCTAATACATAGCTCTGTCACATTTTGCGAAATAATTTAAAAGTCTACAGCAAGTCCCTCACTATTACATTCCATAGTTGTTGTTTTTTTTTTAACAAGGAGTTTTTATTCATTTAGACAGACATTTATGGGAAGGCCTAAAAGCACATAGCCACTTAGGCTCTGTGAAAGCCCATGAAATGCTTTGCTATTAAACTCCTGAGTGTACCATAATGGCTCCTCTTGTCTTTCCCAACACTAACACACACTAACACCACAAAGTATATGTAACCATCACCTTGTGAGGGAAGAGGGAAGCAAGCTGAAAAGATGAAGAGTCAACATTAGGAAATAGCACTATGGCTCAAATTTGAAAGTACAGCTGCCTGCAACCAAGAGACATCTGTGGAGAACCCAGCCAATATCATGGGTGGACAGGAGCCTTGAGGTCCTTCCCAAAGCCAGGACTTTCAAACAGGGACCAAGTGAGCCCAGAGGATCAGAGCTCACAAGACCACAGGTGTCCCAAGAGGCACTCCCAACCTGGCAGGCAATGCACAAGCTCTGTGTGTATACCCAGCCCTAGGACGTGAACTGGAAAAGCACACCCATCACTTGTACCTGCCAGCCTTAGCAGTATTATTCATGCTAGTGCAACTCGCCGGAGTAATATGACTGAAATCAGAAGACTAGACACCACTATTCATGGTCAACTTGTAAACTCACTGGGGTATGGAGGATGAAAGCCCACCTTGGCATGTGATATTTGAGGAAAAAAATGTGGTCAGTACAAGCATCAACAGCATTTATACCTGACTGTGTGCAGAACTGGACCCTGAAAGGCAGCAAACACATGGTGGTCAATGCCTTCCCTGACTGAGAATTTTGGCTACCCTTACCCTGCCCTATCTTATTGGTCACTAGTTTCTTCAGAAGTAAGAGAAGTATAATCTTCATTTTAACAGATTATATGTTATTTGAACCTCTGCTCTGTCAAACATGGTTGGGGGTTTTTTTAAGCATGCCTTTGGAAAATGTCCTGTTACAATATTTATAGCTCATTATGTTCAAAGCATAAAGCATTGACTTTTAAATCAGTCCCATGAATTATAATTCAGCGTCATGATGGCACGAATAATAATGCAAAAAATTGTATTCATAATTTACAAAAGTGTTGCTTGATAGATCGAAAAATTGATATTTAAATCAGGTATTTAAAATGTATGAATAAAAATTTTAATCATCACGAAAATAACATTTCAGGGATTAATGTTGTTAAGTAGAGGTCCGTGCATTTTTCACATTTTACTTTCACCACCAGTATTTACATAGTAAAAGCTTATACCATAATGCATATTCAAGTGAAATTATCTAACACACATGGAAGTGTGAGCTGAAACCCTTAACACGTTGAAAGTCCACACAGTGAGGTAACAAGTGCAGTGGCCTATAGATTTCGAGCAAATCCCACATCCCTCACTAAAATTACAGATGATCAAAACACTCTGATGAGACTTGAACATAAAAATACCCCAGCAAAAGTGCCACAGTTTTTTTGCTAAGCAAACAGGTCTAGAATATTTGTACAGAATTCTACAGAGTACTCTCTTTATCAGTACAATGTCCCTATACACATACACACATATTTAGAAATATGCACACACACGCACATATGCATAATAAATGCCCACACAAGTATGCACTCTGGAGTATGGCTGTCGTTAGTATTACTACAAACGATTATTCGCATGGCACTGCAACCTGAAATCCAGAGCTGTAAATTGAGGAACTGTATAAATACAGGACAAAAAGACTGTGTGTGTCCTCAAAGACCAGCCATATAAATACAGGACAACAGGTACATGCAAACGAAAAGGACAAGGGAGCTTTGAGATGAAAGAGGCCCAGATGAAAGGCCCGGTTCTTCATGGGAGGAGTGAGAAGGGAATAGCAAAAATGAAGAGGACACTCTACTTTGCTCTGCTAATCCAGTTTGCCCTCACATAGTGCAGAGGTTAATTTAGTCCAGGTCATACTACTGTGTTTTATACTCACATTGTAAAGCAACAAATTCAATGTGCTGATAAATGTACCATTATTCTCTCTTACAGAAATAGCAGCTGATGACCTACAACAGACCCAGAAACCAAAAAACATCATGAAGATAGATATTTTTGTGTTTACATACTTCAGTATTTTTATCAATAAAAAACCCCCTCGAGTCATCTCATAAGGAGTTAATTTATGCATTTGGATTATAAACTTCAGAAATAGGAATTTATAGTGGAAACACTGACAGAACCTTAACTATGCAGAAAGTAATGGATACTGTTGAAAACATGAATCAGAAAAATAATTAGCAGAGAGGCAAAGTGACAAAAAGGAAACCACTTTTCATGATGTACAAGGTTTGCTCATTGAAATAGTTTATTTTGCACTCTATATTCACATGCTTACAAACTATTTCATGAAGGATTTCTTTTTTCTTTTCCCCACTACCTTTTTGTCATCAGAACATCAGAATTTTAAGGGAAGTTTTACATTATCTAAGGATGTGTTCATAAACTGTTATCTCATACAATGATGCTACAGCATTTTCTTTTCCTTTGCATTATCTCTTCTGGTTTTGCTTTTTCCCTTCCCTTTACTCTTGCACAGCTAAAAGTCAGTATGTTGACAATACTGCTGTGGCATGCATACATTTTGGTGTGTACGCATATATACAAATACTTATAGGCTTACATAAAAATAGGTATGAAATACATAGAAATGAAAAGCACACTTACGAAGCAAGCTGGGTATTGTTAACCAAGTACTCCAGTGGATAGCTACAGCTAAATTTGTAGAGAAGCCCAGGCAAATAGCTGATAATCGTTGGTGGGTCTGGTGTATCAATATAGCCCGAAACATTGCCTATCTGTACCACTGAGGTGTTTCCATAAGCATTGATACCTCGAGCTGAGGATACCTATTGAGGGAGACAGAAAACAACTATTAATCAGAAAGTTAACCATGGAACAAAAGATACCCAAGGACACTGATGCTTTAGCCCATCATTTACCGATAGATATCTTCAGGAAATCCTTCAAAAAATAATTTAGTTTAATAATCTGTTCCCTGTGTTCTGTTTTTCACCTCCCCAAAATTGTACATGTATAGTTCACAAGTGATATCCCTGTTCTTAAAACAAAAACTTTAGCAGCATTTGGAAAAAAGGTGAATCCTGGATGCATTTTTCTTAGTAGGTACTTGGTTTCTGAGTATTCCCAGTGAATTAATGTGATTTACTGGGAAAAGCTGAAGGAACTTTTCTGTTACAGTTTAAAAAATTAGCTTAAAATGAGCTTCTATATGCAATAAAGTCAATACATAAGCAATTTCATTCACAAAAACAATACTCTGTCACTTCTGAGTTTTGATTTTGACACATGAAAACCAATATACTTTATAAGCAAACCAAACAGTTGAACTTTGAGTCCGTGTTTCTGTCTACATTACTCATCTCTAAATCTGAATTATAAACTATGTTCAAAGAAAGGCTGTGAGAAATGCAAGAGCTGAAACTTAACACCAATGCAACCTCACTTCAGTCCCCAAACACATGCTATCCTCTGTTGCTCAGGCTCACAGAGCCTGCAGAGCCAGCAATAACGTTCACCTCTTCAGAAATCTGAAGGACACCCCTTCCTCCTGCTAGCAGCCCAGCCCCACTCCCTCTGTAGCTACTGATCTGAATAACGGGGTGCTTTGAAAACAGCACATAAGCGTCACAGATTACTTTCTCAGTAGGCATTTACACACTAAGGCCAATTAACATGGCGCTGGGCTTCCACCACAGCATGTCTTTTGTATAACTGTAGTAGCAAACCAGATGCTTTCAATAGGTTTAGAATACAGAGTTTTTTAAAAACACATTTATTATGGAAGACTCATTCCTGAGGTGCACGAGCTGTAACATTTTTCACTAAGTAGCACAGGATACGCAGCAGGTATTTTGATTCCTTCGGCTAAAGAAAAAACGGCTAAAAGACGGATGCAGCCATAGACTTTGCCAATAGCATACCTAACAATTTGCTAAATGGCAGGAAAATTGTGAAAGCCAGATTTCCTAGGATCTATTTCTTGCCTAAAACACAGGCTAGAGCAGTAAGGTAGTATAGTCAACTACAGCTCTGCTTGGCTTCCTCATCACCCCACCCCCAAAAACCAAAAAGTTGTGTCTGACATATTACAGACAGACCCAGGTTTTACCTGAGTTCTGCCTGAACTGTTCTTTACTTTTATTGAAAATGAGTTTGAATGTCTTTACTGTGAAACACAGCCAAGAAATACGTGGGACTGTACAACTCTAGTGTGGGGAACTTAAGAAACGTTCCCTGCTTCTTTACACTCTTTGTTTGTGGCACAGCACGCATAATTGCAAGACGACGAGGGGAATTTTTCGTTATATTTTTAGCAGCTGCTACTTTGTCTTTGTATCCTGTACAAGCCTTGCGGGGGGCTTCATGGGAAGCTCCAATTATTTGGACTTACCAGACTCGGTTTTGTTTAGGTATTTTGTTGGGTGGTTGTTTTTTTTTTTAAATGCCAAGCCCTGACAATTATAATCAAATAGCAGGTTCAGGGAGTTTACAATGTGACCAACTCCGCAGGAAGAGGAAGAAGTCGCTTTCTGGGAAATTCTTCTACTGCAAGTCATGGAGGTGCTGTAGCTTTTCAGGGAAATGGGAAAAGAGAATCTTGAACTTGCTGAATCATTTTTTTTGTGGAAATTTTAAACGAAAACTCAGACTGAGGCAAACAGGTCACAGAGCACATCGAACATTTTAGCCCAGTTTCACAAAATTATTAGCAACAGAAGACGGGGGGGTTGTTAGTAAAACTGGTAGGTATCATCAAGTGCAAGTATGAATTCCAGATCGAATAGAAGCCCTTGAAATAATACATTTTTACACTTGTTTTTGTAAGTTATTCATAGATACTTTGATATCAAAGTCATTACTGCTTGTACAGTGTGATATACACACAAACTGTACAACTCACTTCTCCCTTGGTTTAGAAGGTTTAAGTCCTGATGCCTTCCCCTCCTCCCCCCATTCAGAGTGAGATAGCTTCACTGAAGAAAATGAAATCATACTGGTATAAAACTGACTTCAAAGTCACCTTCTGGATGAGATTCTGGTTCCAAAATCTCACCCACAGCTAAGGATTAGATTCAGTCATTGGCTGTACAAATGTGTGTGTTATTCGTCCATGAAACAGCAACATAAAAAGTTGATGCTGAAGTCCCAGCACCAGGCAAAACACCATAGTACAGAGTGGCTGGGCACTAAGATCAGAGCTGAATGTACAAACCTGAACTTCAGTCCCACATCTTGACTTTTCTGTCATTGAGTACACAGGTTAAATAGTTTTTTGGGTTGTTTTTTGGTTTTATTTTTGGGGTTTTTTTGTCAAACATTCAAAATTTGCTCGTAAACTTCAGTTTATTGCCAGGCAGTTCTGTATTCAGGTAAAATCTTCCACAGAGGTGCAAGACCTCAAGGCATTACACTAAGCAGGGTGTTATTATCTGCCCTGAGATATTCAGTCACTGTCTTATCACAGAACGTACAAGATCAGTCAATCAGTCAGTAAGCCCTTCTCATATGAGAGCATAGAAGTAGGTACCCAGACTATAATTCTCATCTAACCCACTCTTAAAAATATTTTACTTTCATTTTCCAAATGGGTATTTGAAATGTTGAAAGCAAACTTTAAAGCACGTTCAGCAAGAGTTTTAGAAATGGCTTGGAAAAATCTCATTTTTCCACAAAAAAAAATTATTAAAAGGAAAAATATACTTTCTAATCAGAGGACAAATGTGTGTACCACCACATTTTCTCATTAGTAATCAAGATTATAAACTACTGACTTTCTCTGGTGTTCTTTGATGTATGCAATACATTACTAGTTAGGCAAAACAACATAAACGTTATCTGTAAAAGGCACAACGCTGTCAAGGCCATTCACTTGACCTTATGTATAAACACCCACGCTACAAACTCACTTTGACCTTGTCTTACCACTAAAGTGTTTCCACAGGATTCCAAAGTACTCAGATTGATGATGAAAATGACCACTGCTGGAAAGGTGTTGTTATTGATGAAACCCCTGCAGTGGGCATCCCCATGCTTCCCATTCAGTGCCAGATCTGTCTCAGAATAACCAGAGAAAAGAACTGTGCAAAAATTTATCTTCATAGTAATTGTCTGCACTCCACAGAAGACATTGATATCCCGTTCAGCTGCAAGAAAAATAAAGGAAAAGACACTGTAAGATGTATTCCCACTCATCTCCATATAATTATTGTAGTAGTTAGTCTGGTGTTGTAACACCTGATCAAAGCAATTTTTAAACCCCAGTCACTGCAAAATATTGGAATATAAAGGCCAGAATTGCGCTATTCTGAAGAACAGATTTGACTGTAACTTCACTAAAGAGAAAACAAGTACTAATATGGTAACATAGTCTACCATGCAACAAAACCATTATTCCAAAATTCCACAGCAAATCATTCAGTAGCACATTCATCAACCGGAGCACTGCAACAGAGTGGAAAACAGTAAATGGTTAAGTATTTGGTTTCTTATTAAACAACCCCCTTATGGAACAAAAATTTCCAGTGATTTTGAGATATTCAGGAAGCCAGGCTTTGCCTTCCAGCCCACTCTGGCATGGAAGTCATGTGTGTTTGTCTGAGGTTGCCTGGAGTGCATTTTGTACGAGACTGCAATCGCAAGCTGTACAGACTTGGAAGTTCAATCAGCAGCATATCAGAGCAATTTATTATGATATCTTTAAAGTTTTGGGTTTTTTTTTTTAAGAACAATCAACTTTAGCTTTAATGGAAAATCAGTTGCCTCTTGAAAGACAATGATCGATACCACAAAGCATCTTGCAACCTTTCATTCTGTACATTATGACAATACAAAAAAAAACCTAGAAAACATCAATTGTTATAACCGATCGGTTTTTGAACAGCAAAAAAACTTCTTGGATGAATTTGATTTTGTATTCAAAAGTGCTACAGATTTTAATGTACTTGAACAGAAAAGCATCAGGTTAGGATATAGGCACAAGCAACAGTTTGCTTTAGAGCTATAACACAGCTTTCTATAAGCTCTTCTCTGCCTGTAGGTGACTGGGGGGCTCTTTTGGTTTTTTCCCCCTAGTACTTTACAAAAAGACATACTGCATTGTGTTAAACACACATTATTCCTTTATATAACAACTCATTTATTATATCTGCTTAAAGATTAAGTGCTATTAAAAATTGCAGAACAACTTCAGTCAATACTATACCATTAAGCCTGCTGAAATGAATTGTTCCACTGCATTGTCACAACAGAGAGGAAATGAAATCTCCATTACAATGAACTAGCTCTTCCCCCACGGTACAGGAGGACAAGCAGTTTAATTTAGACAGCTTTAATGGTGGCTTTAAAGCCAAAACAATCAAGTGCAGGAAATAACAGGCTAAACTCAGTCCTGAGCTAATGTGGTGATAAATGTTGCTCACTGGGTGTAAATTTGGGCAGAAAGGCATTGGAGGCAAGACAGGAGTTGGTGTGATTTGGCATGGAATTCTCCTGGTTTGTACATATACATAATTCCACTAACATAACACGTGAAAATCAAGAGGAAGCATGCCTTGGTACTCACTACATGAGGCCTGTTATGATACATTTAATGGGTATACTAAGGTAGCGGTAGTAGTACAAAAGGCAAGTGGCAAAGTGCGTCTTTACACTTATTTGGACCAATGCACAAACAGTCAGATTGTAACAAACTGCAGGATGTAATATAAACTAGCTCAGTTAATTTTATAACTCACCTCAAACCTTTCAAAAAGCAGGATATTACTTTACCTGTTAAGGTACCATTACCACATGCAAAAAATCTCTTTTGACAGTAAGAAAAATGAGACCATACAGTATAAAAACCATCTTTGTGCTGTACAGGAGGACAAATGACCTTTCCAGACTGAACCTTTTCTGGCCACTACTTTACAAGGAAGTGTTGTTGCCAAATTAGTCCATTCTGGAATTAAAGGAACATTATTTGTTCAGAAATTAATCTGAAACCAGGTGCAAACAGATCTAATGTTCCTTTAGATGCTAAACATCTAGCTCATTCCTTGTGAATTTAGAAAGGTAAATATTATTCCTCTATAGGAATAAGCTTAAACAAAAAATATTTACATTCCTTCAGTAAAAGTTTCTGGTTTTCTGAGCAAGGGAGGAGCAATGGTTTGAAGGTTAGGTCATCCAGCTAGTGGGGCCTTAAATATAATGACCTTTTGTCTCAGAGTTTCCATACAGGCAAAGCACTCTGTCCCTTTCTGACTCAAATCCCAGAACCTACCTATAGTCAACAGTACTTAGAGGGATGTTGCATGCAAAACAGTAAAGCTCAAGTGGTACACAGATACTACAGTAACAGAGACCGTCTTGAATCAAGGGTGAACTCACAGCAACATGAGCCAAATGCTGACAGCTCCACTGCCCGCTTCTGCTCTGGTATCCTTCCACACATTGCAAAGAGTTGCCCCAGAGCAGACAGCAAAAACCTGTAGCAGACAAGAGTTTGCCACAGAACACCATTGACAAAAGTCATTCCAGCAGAAGAGGTACATGAAGATTTTTATAGTTCAAAAACAGCTTCTCTGCAGGAGCCTCCTCTTTGATCAAATCACTGTTTTGATACTGAATTAAAATTCACAGTGTGTGAAAAAGCTGCAATATTTTCTTAGTTTCTACTAAGTTCTCAGTACATACCTTAGAGAAAAAGCCCCCTGAATCAAAACTGTGCATTTCCCACCTGATGACAGCCAGACTGCTATGGCTCCACACTCCCACCCCACCCCCCCCCAGAAACCTTCTAAAAGCTACGCTTTACTGCAATGCAGAACTAAAGCTTTTTCTCCAGGCAGCTCTCTGAAGGACAGCAGGATCTGACCTTATTACATACTCCCGAGAGCACATCTTGCTTTTGGTAGAAAACGTCACAGAATTTTCAATCTACCAAATGTGAGGGTTTTTTCTTCATTCCTGCTGACTATTGCATACCTACATCCTAAAACAAACCCACAAACTGCAGGAACAAAAGTTCTGCCTGATTATCTATCATCCTATTCATGCAGCACCATCCCTATGCAAGAGTCATCTAAGCAAAGAATGATAAAAGCATAAACAAATGAAAAATGGATGAGCTCCAAGGTTCCTTTAGAAAGGCTTAATTTCTCATCTTTGCTGAGGACAACTTCTGTTCTTCACAGCATTTAAAGAAACAGAGCAGACAGCTTCAAAACCCAATGGTTTCTTTGGTATCTGCCCACCACAGACCTCAGCAAGAAAGTCCATTCTCACTCCAGGTTCAGAATTTCAGCTGACAACAATGAAGATTTCTTCTGTGGAACAAATAAGGAAGAGGGAAAAAGTCTCATGCCATAACCAGGCTCTGTGAACAGTATCTCAGTGTGGAGGATGCTTGTTTTGATCACTCCCCCTTTTTGACCTCTGTCAGCACTCCCCTTACATTTGAACACTGAAGGCAGTGAGGCCAGCATCCTCAAAGGCTGAGCCAAGCACTGAGGAAATAAGCGTAGCGAGAGCAAGTCCCTTCTCCCCACAGAGGCGCTCTCACCCATCTTCTGGGGTTCTTGAACTCAGAAACCAGAGCTCCAGCAGCCTCACTCAGCTCCACTAGCCCCAGACCATTACATAGCAGTCCCTCCTGCATACTGTCAAACACCTGTCAAATTTGGGGGCAAAAGGGTTTTCTGGTTTTTACCTCTATCTCAAAGGCACAGCTAACAAGCAGAATTATTTTTCTTTCCTCGCTCTCAAAATCAGCACTAAGACCGTTGATTAAATGCCAACCTTTGAATCTTTACTGCCTGAGATCACAAACAAGAAAGAACAGGACTTGACTTTCAGCTCCTACAGAGGCAGTGCAGCACGATTAGCTTTTATTTTTAAAAAAATGTGTTTACTTGTAACCTAAACAAGTTTTCTCCCTAGTGCCTGAGATTTGGCAGACCTGGAATCTGAGATGACCCTTTTATGAGGCAGAACTTCAAGTGGCCCCTAAATACCCACAATAATAGCTGGATTCGATCCACGAGTATCACATTGCAAATATAAAACCTTGGCACAGGACTGGTACAAAAAATGACCAGAGCAAAAATTTTAAAAGCACAGAAAGAGGAACCTAAACTTCCCTCTAGCTGCTGCAATCCTCTCAAGAGGCCTGAAAAAGAGTAACAATTACTTGAAAAAGTATGAAAGGTAGATCTGAGGCAGGTGGGCACAATTCAGCCACACTTTAGAGGCAAGCCTGCAAAACTTTTACCTAAGAAGGTGAATATAGTAGTAGTTTGTGAAATATTTGGTTAAACAAGTGATTTTGTCAGGGATGGAGGCAACATATTTGATCTCTGCATGTCTTATTTCTCTGCTATTCATATTCACATCAATTAAGTGAAAAAGGATCAAACCCACTGTCGGTCTTTACATCAACAAAGCACCTAGCAGTGTGGTGGTAACCGAGGAAACAATAAATGGGCTGTAGGCCTTCTGCTGACTTAAGTTTAATAAAAGAGCTGATCCTTCCTGATAAAAAAACAAAACTACTATTATTCAGAAAGCAACAACAGTGAAAGGTATTACAGCGTAATACTATACTAAGAGTTAATCACTACACTGTTCAATTCAATTGCTACCTCAGAAACACAAGATGTGAGCACGCCAGTATTCGCAGCCTATTTTATTATTATTCTGTCCGAGAAACAACTGAGGCAGGAAAGATAAGCGAGGTAACAGAGACTAAAAACATTCTTCAGCTGAGTAAACCCTGACACACACGTCATTAAGACAAAATTTCATTTCTGTTTCTCATTGTATTAAGAGCTCCAGACATCTGATGTCCCTGAAACAACTTAGTTCCCATTTTCGCACAGAGACATGAGTGTACATCGTACATAGAATCACAGAATGGTTTGGGTTGGAAGGCACCACAAGGATCATCTAGTTCCAACCTCCCCGCCATGGGCAGGGACACCCTACACTAGACCAGGGTGCCCAAAGCCCCGTCCAGCCTGGCCTTGAACTCTGCCAGGGATCCAGGGGCAGCCACAGCTTCTCTGGGCAACCTGTGCCAGTGCCTCACCACCCTCACAGGGAAGAATTTCTTCCTAACATCTAATCTAAATCTCCCCTCTTTTAGTTTAAACCCAATGCCCCTTGTCCTGTCACTGCACTCCCTGATAAACAGCCCCTCTCCAGCTTTCCTGTAGGCCCCTTTAGGTACTGGAAGGCTGCAATTAGGTCTCCCTGGAGCCTTCTCTTCTCCAGGCTGAACAACCCCAACTCCCTCAGCCTGTCCTCGAAGGAGAGGTGCTCCAGCCCTCTGGTCAGCTTTGTAGCCCTCCTCTGGACTTGCTCCAGCAGCTCCATGTCTTTCCTGTACTGGGGACCCCAGAGCTGGATGCAGCACTCCAGGTGAGGTCTCAAGAGTGGAGTAAAGGGGGAGAATCACCTCTCTTGACCTGCTGGTTACACTGGTTTTGATGCAGCCCAGGACACGGTTGGCCTTCTGGGCTGCCAGCACACACTGCCAGCTCATGTTGGAGTTTTTCATCAACCAGCACCCCAAGTCCTCCTCCTCAGGGCTGCTCTCAATCCATTCTCTGCCCAGCCTGTAGTTGCACTTGGGATTGCACGGATCCACATGTAGGACCTTGCACTTGGCCTTGTTGAATTTCATGCAATTCGCACTGGCCCACCTTACAAGTCTGTCAAGGTCCCTCTGGATGGTATCCCTTCCCTCCAGTGTGTTGACCACATCACACACTTGGTGTCATTGGCAAACTTGCTGAGGGTGCACTCGATCCCACTGTCCATGTCGCCAGCAGAGATGTTAAACAGTGCCGGTCCCAGTACCAACCCCTCAGGAACGCCACTCATCACTTATGTCCATTTGGACATCGATCCGTTGACCACAACTCTTTGAGTGTGGCCATCCAGCTAATTCCTTATCCAGCAAGTGGTCAATCCATCAAATCCATCTCTCCAGTTTAGAGACAAGGATGTCGTGCGGGACAGTCGGTTGCATACATACATACATCCCCATTGCTTTACCTGTCTCTAGCCAAGCACTTAGATTGAAGAGAGACACTGAATTTTGCCATCAACTTCATTTTGCTCAAAAATAGGCATACCATTTCTTTATTTCACTAAAAGGACATATTTATTTTTTTTACTTAGATAAAACATGAAAGAAAACCTAGCTAGATGTTTCAGATACTTAAATCTATAGAGAACATTTGGAACACCACAAGCTCTGGTCAATTCCTTGGACAGGATAGAGCTCTAGCAAAAGCAGGTCAAACCTCACTGATGTGAGGAGAGTTGTATTCATTACTACTAGGTTGAATTTGACCCATTGTGCAATTAAGAAGAAAGTAAAGTGCAACATTAGAGGAGTTTCATTGTCACCAAGATAGTTAATGCTCATTTAATGTGGAGTCCTACCCGCAGGCTTCAGACAGATTTAAAGTTCTGTATTTAAAAATAAGCACTGCTTTGAACCAAGACAATAAAGAAGTCATTAGAAAAAAGCCTATTAAACACTTACCAGGAAACCTGCTATGGAGGTTAGCGTCACAGTTGTATCCATTGAACTGAGCAGTCACTGAAAGCACTTTAATCGTCAGCAGGAGCAGTAACCATACCTGTTCCATCGCAAAGCCTGGCAAAACATTAGGTGGTTATTACACACATCTGTTCATTGCCTTAAAGATGCTTACTGCAGACATTTAACCACTTGGGAGGTGATGGTCTCCAGCAAAGGAACTGGGGATAAAGCTCACGAGCTTATGGGAAAGAGGCCACAGGCAGCAGGGTCCATTTCTCTACTCTTGAGTAACATGTAATTTCTATTAACTTCTACAGTTTTTTATCATAACTTGTGGCAAAAGAGATACTCGAGGATGATGTAAAAGAAAAGGAAAAAACCCCTAATATAAATTGACAGATGAGGATTGCTTAAATATTTAAACTCCAACACCTTTTTTTGACATTTCAGTGTAAAAATTCCTTGAGAAAGACATCTTAGAACAATAGTTTTATTTTAGCCAAGTCCTTGAAAACCATGCAGATAAATGGCTTGCTGAGCAATTCTCAGGCTCAGGGTCCTAGAATAAAAATCAGTTCATATCTATTTGCCAGAAATCCGTTCTTCGAAGCATGCACACAATTGCATTGAGCTTATGTACAGAGTTGGCACAGATGCTCGCATCTACTTGAATTGTATCTGGCAACCAAACCAGGAGATCAGAACACATGAATTTCTAGTGTCTTGAGTAATTATTCCTCTTTGGAGGAAAAGTCCAAGGTGAAATAGTTCTAGTATTTAGCAAAACAAACAAACAAAAAAAATCTGATTCACACTATTGTCAAAAATATCCAAATCCATTGAAATTTCTGTCCATGAATCCAAGCGTTACTGGGTTTTGTTATTATTATTACTTATATGATTTGGTAATCCTAGAAAATATCTCTGCTGATGTAGATCTCAAATGCAGCAATGCTCTCCATTTGCCTGGACAGGAACTGAGCAATTCTAAGATTAAGAAATTTTATTTTCTCTAAGACTACAGATACAGAGATGCTGATCATCACCTTTCTCCAAGTAGACATCAAAGAACATTTGTAAACTCCATAGATGCAGCACACCTAAATGCAGCCATATCTGGCATGGCAAGTGTCTGTCCTGCATTGCTGAGAAGAGCTGGCAACAGCACACAGACAGAACTTTTGAGACAAACTTATTACCTGGATCTTTCACGGCTACACAGCGCTCTGAATTAGTCTGCTCAAATTAATAGAAAGGCTTCCACTAGTTTTCAAACCAGGTTTACAGAGTATACAAACATGGGCTTTAAAGCCTTGTGTTGAAACACAGACCCATAGAGGACAATCCCAAGTGCTCTTTATCACCAAACAAACCAAGAAAACTCTGAGCCAAACTCTACCAAAAAGTCAAAAGCATGTCCGAATGCCCAGCCTTTCACTCCTGTGTAATTCTGCTTGGAAGTACATAGATCAAAAATAGAGAATTAAAAATGCCAGCTTCCAGCTACGCATGCGTGTTTAAGTCAGGCTTAGCTGTTGCTATCGTATCCAAAAACCATTTTGTGAGCGAGTTCTACACCACTTGAAGTGTGACCTATAGCAACAATGCAACCTCCTTTTAGTTTCAGGTGGACACAAAACTCTAAATGAAAGCATTTTTTGACCCTCTACTCCTTTTCCATTAGATTCCTGTGGAAGTTGACAGCACTTAGAGCTAATGCTAATGAAGAACTGTGAAAACATAAGAAAGCAAATAAAATTCCTAACAGGGTTGCTATGAAACCTATGTATTTTCATGATCTCCTCACCCTCTCCATTATTCTCAGATGGAGAAGTAAGGCGGTGTTTCTTTTGTTTACTATGAAAATTCATAGTTTATTTTGAAAGAATGACAGAATCACAGAACGGTAGAGGTTGGAAGGGACCTCTGGAGATCATCTAGTCCAAACTCCCTGCTAGAGCAGGATCACCTAGAGCAGGTTGCATAGGATCACGTCCAGGTGGTTTTTGAATATCTCCACAGGAGGAGACTCCACAACCTCTCTGAGCAGCCTGTTCCAGTGCTCCATCATCCTCAGAGTGAAGTAGTTCCTCATGTTCAGATGGAAATTCCTGTGTTCCAGTTTGTGCCCATTGCCCCTTGTCCTGTCACTGGGCACCACTGAGAAGAGTCTGGCCCCTTCCTCTTGACATACACCCTTTAGATATTTACAAGCATTGATCAGATCCCCTCTCAGTCTTCTCTTCTCCAGGCTAAACAGACTCAGCTCTCAACCCTTCCTCATACAAGAGATGCTCCAGTACCCTAACTGTTCTCATAGCCCTCCCCTGGACTCTCTCCAGTGGTTCCCTGTCTGTCTTCAACTGGGAAGCCCAGAACTGGACACAATATTCCAGATGGGGCCTCACCAGGGCAGAGTAGAAGGGGGGGAAAACCTCCCTCGACCTGCTGGCCATGCTATTCTTGATAGGCCTCAGGATACTATTGGCTTTCATGGACACGAGGGCACACTGCAGGTTCATGGATAACTTGTCCATCAGGACTCCCAGGTCCTTCGCTACAGAGCTGCTTCACAGCAGGTCAGCCCCTAACCTATACTGGTGCCTGGGGTGCAGGGCTCTACCCTTGCCATTGTTGAACTGCATTGGTTTCCTCTCCACACAACTCTGTAGCCTGTACAGGTCTCGCTGAATGGCAGCACAGCCTTCTGGTCTGTCAGCGAGGAAACATTTTTTCCTTTGGAAAATTGGCATTTCTCCAGTGTACTGGAACCTTACCTCTGCTTGTACAATAGTTACATCGATAAAGTGGCTATTACTGTTCTGTTGTATATGAGCTGGTTTCTGATGTCCATTACAATGGTATAAATCAAGGGCAATTTACCAAGATCTAAATCTGACTTCAATTTTCTAACTGCCACAGCTTTTTTGCTACCAAAAAAAACTGTCTGAAAAGAATTTAATGAAAGATGACACTGACAAAGCTGTAGCTATTATTTTAGATGAAAAGCAGAACTTAGAATAAATTCTAAAATTTTAATTATTAAACTTAACTTCTGCCTCTGTGTTTCAGAGGAAGGAGAGATGATTTCTAAGGAACAAAGCTGAATTAAGACATTAAGTATTTATAGCATTAGTTTTCTAGCCATATTCAGAACAAGTCAGATTTAACACAACCAGTAATGTCCTACTTGCTTTCTGGGTCTTGACTCATCTGCATACGGATCAACATGCAGATCCACACCACCAGTTGAGCAGACTAGTTCTGACTTCAGTTAAATAAGTTAGGAACGTGCATTATTTTTCATTTCTCAGGAGAACTGTAGGGTTAGAAAGCACCCTGAGACATCAAACTCATCTATCTGCCTCTCCTAGCAAAAAACAAGGCAGCCACTCCTGCTTTTCCAGCCTGTTCTTAAAGGCCTCTGGCAATTTATTTCTCAACAGAAATTTCTAAAACTTCAGTCCCACAAATGTATAAGGCAATCTAACCAAAGGATTTGTACCATACTGATATACCTGAAGATTTCATCCAATCGAAGAAGCATAAAAGTTTTATCAAAATAGTAACAGGAACATCATGATGTTATTGCCTCTATATGAATATGAAATGAATACTCCATCTACAAAAAAGGAAGGTAATATGCAAGTATCAGGAATAGGATTATTTATAATCCAGGAGGAAACAAATTCACATGAAAGATATTTGCCTTTTTTTTCAATTCAGTATGCAATTCTTTAAGCCTTTTTCAAGGAATACAGCTCTTGGTGCTTTCAAAAAATAAAAAGTGCTTCTTCAGTCTAATAGCAAATGTAATTGGCTTTTAAGATGTCTTTCATTATTCCAAAGATGCCAACACATACAGAAAGGGAAATGTGATCCTTTATCTATGAAACTCTTAATTGACAAACCCATACCAGGTTTCACTGGTGTACCGAGAGTTCTCTTCTATATTCTTCAGACTTTATCTCTGGCTTTTTTATGCTGAGCATCTTCAAGGATCTTAATGTTTACATGATTTACCATGGTTTGTTCATGACATTCACAGTGTAGTACTTAGTCTCACTGAAACGCCCAAATCACCTCAAAAAATCCTGTCATGGTCACTGAAATAATTTTACTTTCAAATGTTTCTGTCTCCACCCATGCACCAAAGGATCTCTTCCAAACAAGGTCTGATATTTTCTGTTCTTTCCCTTGACTTGGGTGTGGAGGCAAAAACCCACGTGCAGGATTTCCATTACCACGAAAAGAAGTTCACATGACAGCCATCTCAAGCATTACTAGAACAAAAGAGCTTTAAAGGCCAGGTATAGACAAAGACAGAGTCAGGGATTTAAAGACCTACCAAACATCGTTAATTAAATCATTTCAGAGACCATGGTTCACATATATTTTTAAAACAATCAATTCAAAGGAAAAACAGTCCAACATATTCAAGTTTCAATTTATTAAAATTAAACTTTCAGAATGCTGAAATAGTCAGAGTACGAATCTCTGCTGAACCAGAGTTTTTTGTATATTCAGCACTGAGTCACAACTGAAATCTTACTTTTCTGTGCTGCATATCACTGAGAGTACAGAGGTAAGAGTTGCGACATGCAGTCCTCGATTTGCTACAATTTTATGAAGCCCTTATCCCTGCTTTCATAGACTTAACCATGTCAGAAAACCTGCACAAAATTTCAATGTAAAGGTGTTTGATTTAAACAAAAGTTATTTTACAGTCAATTTAGGAATTTAGTTTCATGGAGAAGCAGTGGTTTGATCTATGTAGATTCCCTCTTCTTTCTTCTCCTACCACTCAACATACATTTCTATTCTTCATCCATCCTCTCTAAAAAGATCTTCAAAAATTTTCCAGTGTGAACAATATTTACTGATTCAGCCCTACATTTTTATTGAAATTAATTTGTGAGCCATTTCTGTCTTCTGAGTATATTATTTGAAATATTCATCCTGTATTTTATGGGAACATCCTACAATCTACTGCTTCTTCTCTATTTTTCATTCACAGGGTGTGGAAGTTCTGCAAAATAATATGGTGATCTTAATGTCTTCTGACTGGATAAGTCTTTCAAAAAACAGTTAATAGTAATAATGAAAACTTCTGAAAGAAAATTATAGATGTGATAAGCACACAATAAAGCTAGTGGAACATTTTTAAGTGTTTTCTTACATATCTAGTAATTGTCTAAATGCTCTATAGCATTGTATATTAGGTTACTACAAGTAATGGAATGGAAACATTACTACTTTTACTCAAAAAATATTTTCAAATTATCATTACTTATAGTTCAGTAAGTACTTCTCAGCCATCTCATGACAAAATAGTTCCTTGTCTTTTTGATTTACATTCGTCTTACTGCCACACTTGCTTCTGCATCTGCATAACTAGTCACAGCTGGAGTGAAGTATGTTAACTGTACCACTGTCAGGTCTTCCAGAACCACTTTGCTTCTAGACGTGTACTAGATCATTTGCCATCATTTAAAAGTAACCCAGTGAATGAAACCAGAATGCTCTGTGTCCCAAGTTCTTTAGTGGAACTTTCTCTTTTAACTTGTACATCCCATTGTGACAAACTACCCAGACGACATTTTCACTGTTGCCTTCCACTACCTCCTTGGCTTTTCTGATGATAATAAAATGGGACTTGGATATTTACAGTATTATTTTTGAAGACAAGCCTACCTAACAGTGATAATTCCCTTTTTTCAAGGGGACTGTTACAGAAAAAAGGGCACCTGATGCGAGGAACTTTAAGGCACGTTTCAACTATAAAATTTCCCTCTGCTTGTGGACAATCTTTGGTGCTGAGACTTTGAAACACAGCATTTCTGGTCTTACAGATTTTTCTGATTCCAGACTTCATAGTGTTATCCCATTTCTGACACCAAAACCTGCAAAGCTGAAAAAAATATATATGCAGACATGTACACACACACCACAAATTTATATGCAGAGGCACACATATATCTTGAAGGTCAGCAGCTTCCTAAACAGAGGACTAAAGTCGATAACAGAGATAAACCTGCAAACAGACTGTATATACCCCCAATTACAGTATTTGACGGTACACAATGCAAAAATATAACAAATGCAATAATTTAACATATATGAGGAAATAACAAAACTAAGAACATCAGACATCAATACACCCTAGAATGTACAAAAACAGCTGATTTCCCCTGCACACACAAAATGGGAAAATAGTTTTGTTTTAAATAGGTAAACTAATCTGTCTCTCATAGCTATTCAGAACACAAAGAGCAGTTGTGGACCACACATTAAACATACACACATAGTCAGCCATGGAATTGCCTTCAGCATCAAATTATTTGGTCCTAGAACGACCCGTATTTATTTGCTAGTCATATTTCCACTCATTTCTTGAGACTTAAAAAGAGTACTGCATTAGCTCTATACTACATCAGCTTTGTAATTAAATGTTGGGTCAAAGGTTGAAGACACTCCTTAATCAAACTTCCACCAGAACAAAACAGAAGCTTTACCTGACAGAGATTAAATCATAGGTAAAGTCTCAAATGTCAAGATGTTTTGTGAATCAAGCAGGTGCCTGCAGCATCCAAGGAAAATGAGACTGGGGAACAAATTTTTGCAGTTTGTTTTGTTTGGTTTGGATTTTTTGGGTTTTTTTTAGAAAAAAAAACAAACAATATACAAAGCTTTTGCTTTGGTTCTAAAGTTTATAAAATTTTGGTTTATTTTCCAGCCCTTTTACAATAGTCTTTTTCACAGGACAAAAAAAAAAGCCAAAGGGACTGGGAAAGAGACATTAATTTTCCACAAAAGGAAGCCACAACAAGGTCACTAGATTTTGGTCTGAAAGACTTCAAATTTTGACTGGCACCCTATACAGGCAACTGAAATTCAAGATTGCAAAATATTTATATGGAAGCAATCCATAGCTTGCTTACAAATTGAAATGAAATTAACATTCCAAACCCTGCTGAACAGCAAAAGGCTGAAGACCTAGATCTGCCTCCCAAAGACACAACTCAGGTTTTTTTTGTGAATCTCACTACTGGTAGTGAGAATTAAATGTGTATATTGGGTAAATAGTAGAAGCCTTACAGCCATGCAGTGCTCTTCAACCTATAAAATCAGCAAAAGGTGTGCGTAAAGAGCTACGTACTAGCACGGATCTATCTGGAGCTTCATCTCACTGCCTTGGACAGGCAAAACTCCAGCTGAGACTGGCTTTTTTGCCTACCTAAAGATTAGGGAAATTTAACTGGTGTACCATACTGCCAGTAGGATGAAAAAGAGAGATAAATCTACATTTTAACACTACAAAACATTCCAAATAATCTTTTAAACATTGTATTTTAGTATACATGTCTGTCTTCATTGTCACAACAAATCCTTGGATGCACCAAGACTTTTTTAATCTGGTCTGAAAAGAAACTAAGTTAACTTCATATTTACAAGGTAAAGGTAATCAAATTGAAAATATGACACTATTAAATATTTCCAAGATATTTATACAAAGTAGAATAATACCTTCATCCAAGGAAACAGACTATTAGGGAAATACAGCTATTAAAGCATAAAAACCTCTGAACAACTGTTTGTTGAACAAGCCAGAGATCTTGACTTACTAGATCTATTTAAACTTATCCACTTAAGAGTGTTAAAGTTACAGAGTAAAGTTTTTACCTGCTACTGTGTGCTAAATATCACTTATTCTAGCTTTTCCTATATCCACTAGTGAAATACTAACATTTGAAGAACGTGCTTTCTTCTTTCTCCCCATTCCTGTTTCATGTTACTTTTACTGTGGTTATGCTTAGTAATGGAACGATCGGATTTTACTTTAATTATTGACAGGATACCTCTTTTGCTATCCCACAAAGATGACTTCAACAAGATATTTAGATCTTTCTTGCTGCATTTCACAGAAAATATTGTCCAAACTCTTCCAGACATTTATTTTACCAACCTAAGGAAATGCTAGTGTTTTCCAAATCATGCCCGTCATATCATACAATGAAGGTACCTAAATATGTATCTGATAGATAAACTAAAAATTTTAAGTTTATGTTTGAAATTATGTTTCTGCTTCATGGTTCACAGATACCTCAATAAAATGTGAAAACACAAATCAGCTTAAAGTTCTAGATATAAAAATGCACACACACACAAAAAAAAAATCATCACATCTCCTGATCATTACAGGAAAGACTGATTTCTATTGTGTTCTTCCAACCTGCATGAATTAACCACTGTTTCCCACAGGACATTCACACAGATATGAAGTGCAGAACGTTGTTAGTGAGAGCAGATTTGAGAGAAAAAAGGGTCTCAAGGAAGTGATTTACGGTCAGAGCTTTGGACCTGAATTCAAGAATTGTGGACAAATTCTCCTCTCACTTTCACACTCTTCATATCATCTACTACATAAGAAAAACTTTGAATCAGCAAGAGACCTGAGAAAAACAAAGGAAATTCAGTATAAGATTTGGAGACTAGTGCAGTGACCTGAAAAAGATTGATTTAGCCCAAATTTGGAGGTTGTTCACAAAGCAAGACCTCCTTTTAATCATTAAAATCCACATAATTTTACTTTTTGCACTTAGCTCTGCATTTCTTTAACCTTGTGTGTTAGATTCTTTAGTACAACTTCGGTGGATTCAGCATGAAATGCCAAGAATATATGCCTACTGAAAACAGTAGATTTCCTATTAGAGTCACTGCATATCTGACTTGCATCATACAACTAAAAAATAATTTTGGATTTTCCACTTCTCACTTCATCTACCTAAGTATTACAAACGTGAAAAAAATAATTTATAGTTACCAGTTAAAACTACCTGATTACAAAACAAGGACCATCAGGTAACCACCAGCCGTGCTGCACCCACCTACACACTGGCTATTATGTATGGAAGTATCTGTAATGAACACTACTACAGTGTTCTTAAGACATTTGCTAATGAATTCAAAATTAAAAAAAAAAAAAGGACTGATTTTGCTCTTTTGCAGCTGCTTTACATTGTGTTCCTCTTCACTTTCAGTGGCAACATTGCAATTTGAAAATCACCGAGAGACTAAAGCGAGTCCAGGATTATCCCGGACTAAAACACAAAAGCAACGGTCCTGTCAAGCCCCCTGTGTGTGGAGTGTACAGAAAGTGTCCCTAAACCCTGGAACGAAGAGGTTGTTCCCAGGCTGAAATGCATTCTCAACACAAGCACATTCAGTCTACAGATTTCCTTCTCAGACCACTGATCATTATGGGGGTTCCATCAGCCAGCAAATTTACAAAGACCATCAAATCATTTGATATAGGCCACTGAAGAGCCATCACATGCTAATGGTCTTTGGTAGCCTCTAACCAGGCTCTGGATTCAAACACAACTGATTAGTGGTGAAGATGCTCTTAATCCTATTGCCTGCTCCCAGAGCCCTGCAGTCACGTGGGCAGATAAAAATCTAAATGAGTATCATTCTACTTAATTACTCTTTTTACGCTTTTGAAGAGAGCAATATAAATATAAATCTTCAGTAAATAATGCTTGATGTCACTAGCAAGTAGATTATACTGCAGCCATCTGTTTGCAGCTTGAAAAGTTACCAGTAAAATAAGACTTCCCTGACAAAAAGCGGCAACAGTTTATGCCATCATGATGACTTCAATTTCCTACTTTTAGGAACAGAAATGAAGCAGTGAAGTTGTAGAATACTGCTGCAGTACAGTACAGCCTTATCTAATCCTTAAAAGTTAAACAAATTTGCAGTAAATAATGCTGCTAATATCTTAGTCTAAGAAAGTATCTAACACCATAGATTTCATAAACGCTGTGAAATAAGAGAGCACTTATGCTGTTCCCAGATTCATATTTATAAAGAAAAAGTATTTCTATCATGAAATAGAAAAGATTCACTTATGAATATTTCCTTCACCATGTTTCAAGTCCCTCTTATAGCCATTTTGGACTTAAAACCAGGTTTGAAGTCATTTTCAAGCCAACCTCTAAAACAAGCCTGATGATACTGCTCAAGATCTAACTGAAAGAAAACAAAACGTCCCGCATTGATAAAAACATCCTTTGACCAAAAGCATACAGGCAGGGCCAACACTCTTGTCTTCTGCTGCTCCTAGACCATGATAAAGTTTCCCCTCACAGTACACAAAGCGGTTACAGTAACTATGTCAATTTGAACTGTATCAGTTCATCAGCTTAACTGAAGACTTGATTTCAAATCCCCACTATCTTCATTCAAGAATATATTGTCATTATTATTACTTTAAAAATAAACAAAGGCGGTGCAATTTTCATGTCCAGTCACCTTTGTGACCGGAGACAATGTAATTTCCAATCAGTGAAACCATGTCATTCGATTGCAACAGAGCCAGATAAGAAGTCTCGCTTATCAAAATATTCCTCCATCAATGCAACGATTGTGGGAACAGGCTGACTGACACCGCAAGTCGGATAACATTGTCTCCTTCGAGCAATTGGTTGTTTTCCTCCTGAAAGTAACATGAGTGGGTTTGACATATGTTGATAGCCTCAGTACTGCAAGGGATTTATAACCTTCGCTCCCTCACATTAATAGCGTGAGGATGGCCTGGGTACCTTTAGGTAAAAGATAAGCTGCGGGGAAAAAATAAAAAAAAATCACCTTGTTTCACAGTTGGATGCTAATTTGCCTTCATGTTTTCATTAGCCATTCCCTGCATACTTCTTCCCTGACAAACTCCCACTGAGATTTCCCAGTGAGCGTAAATTTGTCTGACAGGTGATAAAGTAAGAATTTTCTTTAAAAAGTTAACAAATAATTTGACATTTACCAATATTTTAGTAAGTTCTAGTCGGCTGACATGGTGGGCACTTACCCAAATCCCCTGTAGCTGTTGAGTCAGCTGTACTCCATCTATCCCGTGCTCCTGCATGTGATCAAGTGTTCCACTCCTCTGCCCTGCAGAACTTTTTCAGAAAATACTCTGAGCCTGCGGATGGGGGAAAAGAAACACTCATTATGAAAATTCTTTTTAAAATAGGTCTGGATATTAGATAGGAAGATTTGACAGGTCTCAGAATACTTTACAAGTCTGTTCATCATCAGACTGAAACATGAGCAGGATCTTTATGGTGGTTTTTTTCAATCCTTTGCTTCTTTTTCTTGCAGCCTTTTGATCTGCTTCTCTCCACTTGTATGAAGATCTCCAGAGGACCATGTGAGGCAAACAATCGATCTGGAGAAATTATTCTGTCATCAGCTTGTTGAGGGAAAACCTTGTCTGCTTAAAAAGAGGGGTGGAAGGAAGGAGAGAAATGGAAACACTGAGATAGGATCAGTAACTAAGCTGCAAGGTTATCAATGTCCCATTGTGTGTTGTGAGAAGTATCTATTTTTTTCAATTCTGGGCTAAATTCATAGTACTAAACAAAACAAAAGCAAAAAAGAGCGACATTTCACGCTGTGATGAAAATGTGATATAAGGGTGTCATCATGAATACAGGTGTCAACAGAATGATAATTACCAACAGGACATCAATGCACACAAAGCCAACTGCACACAAAGGCAAAGATCAAGCTGCTAGAAACCAAAGCTGCTTCGTAATATCTACTCCCCCATCTCTGGGACTTGGAGAGGGGTGGCAGGGAGGTGTTTCCCTTTGTCACATTATTTTTTGCTTCCTCCTGCCTCTTTTTGCCCCCTCCCTTTAGTTTCTATTGCAGCCATCTATGCCTGAAAGTTTTCATTACACCTTTGGCTAGGGAAAACAGGAGTTTATAGGCTTTGGCACCATGGAGAAAGCTTTGAGGTGCCTGGATTTGTTGGAACTTACAGCGGTTTTTAGAACAGAAAAGACCTGCTTCTGCCATGCCTTTAAGAGGGCCAGCTCCTCTTAAACATCAAAGTGCTGCAGAGCACACTGTGCACATTCATGGTAACCCAGGCAGGCCCCGAAGAGCAGTCATGGCAGAACTGGCAGCAACATGATGCACTGACTTCCCACACTACCCCCTTCATGGTCCTGCCATGTCTGGGTGCTGACAGTAGAAAGCAGGTTTCCCTCCTAACGCTGAAGCATCCCACAGAGGCACTGGCCTTGGTGAAGGAGCTCCTAGAGGAACACCAGAAAGCTCACAGATCTCTGTGTCCCCTGCCTGCTCTTGGTTCTCTGGAGGCAGTGGGATGCTCCCCTGCTGGTTCCTGCGCTACCCCCTCCAGTCACCTCTGCACATGGGAGATTAGCGGCTTCCCCCCCCAGCAGCACTGGGCACAGCTCCTCCAGAGCTGGGGAAGACCCGTTTCACCTCCCTTCCAGTCCTGAAAGGGGGTGGCCCCTGCACACAGACCTCATGATCTGCCCCAGGGAATGGCAGACCCCACCTAGCCACTCCAGAGCCAGCAAGGAGAGCCCAGCGCTGACCCCATACTCAGGTAGCCACAGCTTTTGCTGCTCCCAGCAAGAGTTTTGCTCTAGAAAAGAGGCAGTCTGTAAGAGTTGTAACTTGGAAGTCATCAGGCATCAAAGGGCTCTTTCCCTCTTCAAATTTCTAGTCCTTTATTCAGGTACATATCCTATAATATTATCGCTGCTCTGGCTGAGTAAGGACTCGAAACTAAATCCAACCTTATATGAATAATATAATACAGTCTGGACTAGGGGAGCCTTGAACTAATAAAAAGATAAACCAAGAGCTAGGCAGCAATGACACATTCCAGTCTTTTACTTCATATTAAGTGTTTAGACAGGTTTAATGGCTCGTTACACGAATCCAGAATGAAATATCTCAGCATAATATCAGTTTCACAAGCAAGAGCATTTAAAGCATGGTCTGCCCTTGCATAGGTTTACAAAATGGAAATATCAATTTATTTTATTTTATTATTTAGGACACTTATAATATCAAAAGTCATCTCTTGCCTTTTGGTCTTCAAACAACATGATTAGAAATGTCAAAGCTCTTAAGACTCTATGTGATTTCTCTCCGTTTCCAGAGAGCAAGTACAGCTTCTGCAACATTTGGGTTTCTTCCCTTCACAGCAATATGCACACAATGAAATCCTGGCCCAGCATCACTGCTGTCAACCCATCTTTCTCTTGCTGCAGACTATGCTTTTCAGTAAATAAAGGAGACAAAGCATCAGGCTGCAGGACTGGTCCTTATAATCTGAGACTCACTCAAAAGCTGGCCATGTCTGCAGCTACGCACAGAGGAGTGGTGGCTGTGCACTTTTGGGAGACCCAGCTCTCCCCACCAGCTGTAGGAGCAGCTTGGCCGAGGTGAATGCCGTCCCACTTGCATATGCCTGTGAGCAGAAGCAGGTTAAAAGCTGGCTGGGCAGCACAGCTCACGGTAGCTGCGTTGCATCCCTCTGTTACCAGCATGACAAGCCTTCATCTCAGCAAGTCACATCATGTACCCCCATGAAAATTACTGCTGACATACCCCTCTCTCATCATATGCTTCTCGGGGAAAGAGCGATTAGCTAGACTTTCCCAATCCCAAACAGTTTTCACAACCTGGGAGAGCAGCAGTTTCCCCCTCAACCTATTAAAACCCTATAGGCAAGGGGGAAAACTGTTTAACAAATCTCCGTACTTAGAAGAAACAGGCACCTCACTGCTAGAATACCACACTTATAAGTGATCTGAAGGATATGCTGCATGGACTCATAAAATTCAAGGTTTGTTTAAAGTTCTTTAAATAACAGATAATTTAGTAATCCCACTGCTACATAATGTGTTATTTATCTACTCTTTAAATTTAAAAGAAAAAGAAATCCCTGAATTCATTAACATGGAAAAATAAACCAATAGTATTTCACCATTAATCCTCGAAGGAATGTGCCCCCAGCTATTTGATTCTCAGTTCTTACACAGTTTATTTGTAAAGAAATTATTTTCATTCTGTGTAATATTCAATAGGTTTGCAAGCTTTCAGTGTAATTTCAAACAGTTATTCTGACCAGAACAAATATGAGAACACAGTGCTATGAATATATCAAAGAGCTTTCCAGATGTATCTCATTCTGACTAAAAGACATCTCATTTCCAAATTCAAAATCTCTCTCCATCCCACAAATCCCTCTGCCTGTCTCACTGTTTTTTGTATTGAAATCACACAAGATGATTCTTCCAAACGCAAATTTGAGAGGAGTTTCGGACACAGTCTGATTATAAGTTTCAGCAATTAGCATCTAAGGAACTTTCTCTTTTCATATAGAAAGACACAATACATAAACAAAACTATTTCTCCTCCTCTCTCCAGGACTTGGAAAGTGCTCACTCACCCACAATTTCCTGCTGATATCTAAATACCTGAGAGGAGACAGAGTGGTTGCAAGATGATAGAAAAACTCAAGAAGAGAACAAATTCCAAATAAAAAGGCAAGTCCAAAGATTATTAACCAGTTCATATGTAAGCCAAATTCTACTGCTGATTTGCCCATGATGTAACTTCAGAGTTTGCATTTCTCTTAATAAAAAAATAGATAGACAAGATTATAATTTATTATTAACCAGGAAAAAAATGATTTTTCCATATGTTTTTATCATTACTATCCTCTCATATAGAGCTCCAGAGATATCCTAGACTTGCTTTGACCAAGTTTAAGCTAATATCAGAACTTCACCATTAATGTGAAATTTCACAAAGCTCAACTAGATTGCTAGCTTTTTTAAACACAGAGAAGAAATAAGGTTATTTCAAAACAAAATATTCTTTGATTTTAAAAGTCATATGAAATTCCCATGCTCAGTTCAAAGTGAAATGTTTTGGTCTCTTAAGAGTGACTACCTTTTTGGGAACGAGTTCTGAAGGTGCACAGTGATTCCCAGAGGGTTTGTGAAGTGAATTCTGCAGCCTAAACAGCCTTCTAAGGAAACAAGTCAACCTCAGTGCATTTCCATTGTTTTGGAACAGAGGAAGTCTCATACATGATTAGACAAGTAGTTTATTCTAGTCATACGCCTTGTCCAGAATATACCTCAACAGCAAAATTTCAAGAAAGTTCAGGGGGAAAAAAAGGGATGCTTAAAAGCACAACCTCAGCTGATGAAACACGAACAAGAAAACTTTTCCCACAAAATAACCTGACAAAAGTTGGCTTATATTTGGGATATATATTTTGAGATGCATCATATGAATTTCCTCTCTAGACATTATCATCATCCACACACAGCTATTATGTCCCCTCTTACCTGTCTCTTTTCCAGTCAGGCCTACACTAGTAGTTTCAGCTCTTCTTACAATGAGATTTTGGAAGCCTCCAAACACTCCCCACCCCTTATCTAGTTGCTTTGTGTTTTTCATATCTGTATTTATTTGTATTTTTAAAAACCTCACACTTTTGCTTTTCCAGCCAACTCTCAGTATTAAGCCCACATTAAGCCCCTTGGTATAAGTAATTCACAATATTCCTGAGGTTTCTTTCCTGAAAGATCAAATTTAATTCAGAACCCAGCTAATGTAGATTAACAACTTATACCACTCCTACTATACCTAGTCAATGTGTGCTCTAGCCACAAGGAAAAAAATTTTTCAAAAAAATCAATACTGCATGAAAAACTCCTCCCTAGTTATAATCAAATATACTCACACAAACACATAGCTTAAAAATTGTCATGGCTATTTCCATTATTGGCACCTAGAGAGACTGTGCATCAGTTTTAAATAACTGAACTTCAGAACCAACTAATTCACTTTCTATCTTGCCAAAGCAATTGTAATTTAAATCTCTGTAAGGCAAACTGTTAGCAGAACAGGGAGTACAAGTGAGAAAAATGGTCGTGAAATTATACTTGCACTGAAACATCACACAGAACCCAAATCCAGTTTATGCAGAGTTTTACCAAAGGCAAAAATGTGACCTGAACAGATTGTAAATAACCCTTGCATCAGTTTCATCTCGGTACAGACCATAGAACTGGGATATATAAATCCCTGTTAGTCATACTAGCATACAACAACATATATCAAAGGACCAACATGTTTCAGTATTAGCAGAGGTAAACTTGAATGAGAAATGGCTGTGGTAACAAATTGTGAATTGGATTAAAAACACACACAAGACTCCTTCAGCTTCTCTGGCTTTATGGAAATCTGCCTGCTCGGTGACAACAAATATATTCTCCTAGTGCTTTAGAACAGCATTACAAACAGCTCATTTCTTGTTTTAAAATTCCTCTTTGTTTCACGATTTGTCTGCTTTTTGATTTTAGACGTTTAAGCCCCTACTGGCAGCATCTACATCCACTATCATAGATGAGCTTCAGCTCACCTGGGGGTGTTCTGAAAGAGTCTTCTTATTGCCCATAACAGACCTGACAACCTGCTGTGAAAATAAATCTAGAATTAAACTTCCTCTTGGATTATACAGAGAATTTTTGTTTTCCTCCAATCTAAAAAAAGCAAAATCACTTTGTTACCACTTGCCATCTTATCTTCAGGTCATAGAAAGTTACACTGTCTAAACACAAGATTCAGAGTTTGTTAAGACCATCATTTCCAAATACGCGTACTTTATTAGCATTAGATGTGTCCTAAGCATTATACATGCCTATGCCTCAATGAGGTACACTCCTTTTTTAACCCATTCCCACCTCCTAGCCAAACCCACAGTCCCTATTTCTTTCCTTTAACAACTAGATTTCATTTAATCTTTCAGTACTTCAAGCATTTTTCTTCTACTGCAGATTTTCAGACAATAAAAAGGATGTTTTGGACCTGAAAGGAACATTGATCTGGTCCTCCTGCTTTACAGCACAGCCTTTCCTTGTCTCCCTCTGCCATTAGCTTCTTCAACTAAATGCAGATGTCACCAGCCTTTCTTTAGCAAGGGGAAATGTGTCCCATTAAGTACTCAGGGGAGTGGACAGATTCTCCCATTCAGCTGGTTCCCTACACACTTGCTGGTGCTGAACAGCAAATCTTGTATTTCTGAGAAAGGGCCATCACAGAGAGGTTATTTTCCTCTAAGTGGTTTCCTTATTTCATCTGTTTTCAAGTTTAGTGTTAAGTTGCTGAAAGATTACCTCATTCACATGATTGGGAGCCTGTTAGCCTCCAGAGTGTAGGGTGAGTGAGGCAATAATTATTTGTTTGAAAAAATACAGGTAGTTTAAGCTTGCATTGCAAAGAAATATGCCTGAATTTGCCATTATTCCAGGGACAAATCCTGAAGCCTTTATCTGCTTTTCAGAAACTCGGGCCCTGCTCACAATGGTGAAAAATGACATGCAGAGAGTCCCAGGTGCCACTCACATTCAGCGGGAGCCTGAAGGGGACTGAAGCAAAGGGCTGACTGCCTGAGCAAGCGCTGCCGCAGCCTGTGTGCCCACACCCTGGGGCTTCTCCAAGGAGGAAAGTGATCTCTGCCTGAGGTAGGATGTAGTTTAATATACTTTAATACACCAGTAAGTGAAGTTCCCTAAACCAACTGGGTTCCACCCCTCGCATCCCTTGGTGTAAAGAGGGGGTTTTTTTGTTTTAGAGCTTGGTTTACATTGCACTAGAAGCTTCTTTTGGGGGGGTCTTATTTGTGGGAGCTTGGCGTGGCTTTTTCAGAACTACTTTTATTCAAGGAAAGAAGTAAGCAAGGGCAGAGCTAGTGCAGTAAACATAGAGCTTCCCATGGTTATTCAGGCCACAGATTTCTAAGACCACTTTCCTACTTTTTTTCCTATGTAGATACAGCCACTGCTTTGGTTACTAGAAAAATTTCCTATAATTTCATGTGAAATTAAAACTTCAAAATAGTAAGACATTAGACATCAGGAAACATTAATAGAGGGGAGAGTGACAGAGATCAGGAAGATTTTTCCACAGAAGAGCCTTGACCCGTCTCTCCTAGGTTGTACCTGCTATCAGAACACAAAACCAGCAAACTGCCCCTAGGAAGATAAAAGCTCACTACACGACCTCTGTGAACTGGATTTAAGATGCATGTTCATTATTTTACAGAAGGAATGTTCAGCAGGATCAATATGCCATCAAGATAAAGGAAGAGTATAAATTGTCCTGAGAGTTGGTCAGAATTTTCTTTACTGTCAGCTCGTGAATTAAAAACAGAGCAGGAGGCATATTAAAACTGTGCTTTTATAAGCTTAATCAGTAGGCTGGAAAATGAGTTTCACAAAGAGATAATGAGCTCCCAAATCATAATTTGCCAAGGGTGCATCGATTTTCACTGGTCTTCAGATCACTTATGAGCATCCAGCACAAGAACACCTTTCTACCCCAGGGCCCCCCCAAGCAGAGGCATGTGCCAGAACAGGCCCCACCTAGGCAAGGAGGAGTTACCAGTTTAATGGTTGCATCAGGAATAAAGGTCATGAATCTGGATCCACTCAAGATGAACATTTCATGGTCATTACTGAAGCTGAGAAGGAAAGCATATTCATGTCCTCTTGAATAAATATTTTTCTTCCTCCTTTGGGCATCTTCACAGAGATAGCAAAGGGCTAAGCATAATAGTTACTCACAAATTTGGTTGTGCTGCCACCACTGTGATTTTACCAGCCCCACAGTCACTGTCCTCGTTACCTCCCAACCTCAGCAACAACTAGGGCATTTACCCAGTATATGTGAGAGCAGACTGAAGGTCCCTTCTCCAGCTCAAGGGAGCATATCCAACTAATACTGAACTGTTCACACAGAGACAACCTAATATCAATTACGGCAAATGAGAGAAAATCCAGTTTAGCATATGCTCTAGATCAGTGCCTGAAGCACTGTCCTGAGAAACAGGACAAAGTTGAAATAAAGCCCTCAGACTAGAGGGACATTAAACCTAGGTCTTCTACATCTTAGTCAAGTTGCCAGATCACTGGACTAACAGAAAGGAGCTACTGCAGAGGGAGGTTTCTATTAGGGCATCCAAAATTTGTTATACAATACACCACAAGAGTGACATAAGTTTAAAAAAAATAAATAAATAAAAAATCAATCTACAAATGTCCTATGCTGAAAGGACTGACTCAATTTTTTCCCAGAATGAAAGAGGTTGGAATCCAAGGGAACAGTCCTGTCATCTGAGACTTCTATCCCTGATGTTCTTTTCATTCCTCTATACATCTTCTTTACAGTTTACACCGATACGTACAAAATTCAATGTGAATCTCTTCTCACCTGTTTAATCCTCTAGTGCTTTCATCTTATTTGGTTGCACCCCACTCTTGTCAGTGAGATAGACTAATTGTACTAATTGTCTGATGTTCTGTTATCTCACCTCCTACTGTGGAGTAGGTAAAATTTTCTCGTTAAGAGTTATCCTCATCCCAAGACCTGGTTGCATGCCAAGTGAGCTATTTTATTTGCCAGGGCAAAATTGAATTTAAAAATATTGTTTACCTTTAGGAGTCATTTGTCTTCTGCTAGGGAGTAATTAACAAATGGTATCGTTCAGGGCAGCTGAACAGGTTGGGGGTTGGGTTTTTGTTTTAATTTAGCCTTGCACTCAAAAGTTCATTATTACTTAAAAATCCACCCCCCCCCTTTTTTTTTCCCTGTAGCAAAAGGAACAGACTTATCAGGGTGGGGATTCTGGTCTTCACATATATCCTCTCTTTCGTTCATTCTGTCACATCTCCGCAGAAGTCAGACATTCTTTATGTTGTTCATTTCATGGGAGAATGAGAACACTTGCCTTAGTTGCCTCAGCAGCTGGCAATATAAAACCAGATATGGAGGACTACATGACGGGCGGGGAAAAACCCAACCAAAACAACCTGCAATAAATCCTGTTACTCACTCTGTTCCTTGTACTGTTTGAACATGTATTTTTAATAGCACAATCTGTCAATCACACACACAAGAAACAGCCTACTCTAAGTTTGGCATCAAGAAAAGTCAGAGAAGCTGTAGGTTTCTCCCTGTGTTCATCAGCTGAACATGCCCACCCCCAGACCTTAGCAGATGTTTGAATTGGTATGACTACTGCCCACTCTGAACTGTCATTCTCAGAAACACTCAAGACTCTGTCCTGTCTTTGTTGTTACATTGTGAGTGTCTGTAAAACACCACCTCATGACCGAGAATGAAACATACTGGTGGTACAGCATTTAGAGACCTGAATTTTTATCTTTTCCTCCATGCAAAACCAGTACAAAAAGCTAAAAACTTGAAATTCTGAACTTCACACACACTTTTTCTGGAGAAAACATGGAGGAAATTAATGCTTGCAAATCTTCATTAGTCTGTACATTATGGAAAGATACTGTAGGCTAAATATGAGGCTTGCCTGTTAAATACAATAGCAACAGATCAAAGTAAATGCTACTATATTAAATGAAAACATTACCAAAACCATTGTGATTAGAGCTACTTCTTTTAAATAATCCATAAAATCAAAAAGTGAGAAAAATGTATCCTCTCAAGAATTACAGCTCCACTTGATCTATTTCTTCCCTCACTATTAAGTCCACTGCATTATTTATTCATTCAAGTGCTTTAATCAAGATAACCGCTCAAGAAGTCATTTGATTTAAAAGAATGCAGTGCTAAATGTAGCAGTAACAGATCACAGCGATTCACAGTCCATGGTAATGTACAGCAGCACAAAAAAACAAGCTGTATTGAGGACACATTACACTGTTACAGCTGAGAAAGTCATTCTGTGATATAAAAAGGAGATTATTTTTTTATTTCATTTTATTTTTAAAATAGTGTTGTGAAAGACAGGTGTCCCCCTTAGGCTTGACCTAAGAACCCACGCCAAGCAAGCTGCACCACTAACCATAGTTTGAAAGCTTATTCTGCAAGGCAAGACACTATTTAATTTAGGCACGTTTCAAGCATGCGGCCCTACCCGTGGGGAGCCAGGCTGCAGCAGCCAGGGACCCCGAGCATTTTGAAAAGCCCATTCAAGAATCAAGTAAGTGACACATTAAGGTGGGCAAAACACAACTCTGCTGTGGCTACACAATTTGCGCAAGCACCGTCACGCTTTTGAGTGCGGAACAGCGGCGGCCGACACAATGCAGGGCTAGCCACAGACTTTCACATTCGTTACCGGCCACACAAGGATAACGATTCTTCCCAAAACAAGGCCTTTTAGGTAAACTCTTGGATTTGTGAGGTGCTGGGACACTACAATGAAGAGTAATACTATACTCTTTATAAAAGAATATAATAAACTATGCATGTTGTCATAAAGTGCACAATGAATGCTATATACTCAAGTAACATGTCAGAACTAGTGAGGTTATATACATCGTCTGAAATAGTCTTGACAGGCTGAAATACAGTCAATGGCAGGCTATTTCGTCAGGTGAAAAGAATACCTAGATTGTTTTCAAATCTATCTGGCTGAAATAAATATTGCAAGGTTAAGTGTTATTGTTGCATTTTCAAGCCATTTTTTTTTGCCTTATTCATAACTTAAATTTAAGTCAAAAGAAGTACTGGTAAAGCCATGATCAGCAGAAGTTTTATTTCTCTACATGTTCTCATATAGTGGCTGGAGAGTCTCCCATACATTATCACATCAGAAGGTATCTGTTGTCTCTATTTTTTTTCAGCAGTGAAATCAAAATCAGATCAAGAGGGCCTGAAACATTAATATGTTGGTTGTGGAGAGTATCTCAAATACAATGTTAAATACATCATTAAATGGGCATCAGGGTTTGTTTCGGTGTTGTTTCTTTAAGCTTAATACATCTTAAAGACTTTTCAAAACCTGAATTCCACAGAAAATTTTGAACTTCATGACCGTTTCAAATCACGGTGCTGCAAAAAAAAGGAAATAATTTTCCTAAAATAAGAGTGGGGTTGGTTTTTTCTCCTGTGAAATGGAGAAATCAGTTTCTCAGCCAGCTGGCTCCATTACATCTCTCTCTGAAAGCAAGCCACTAAGAGATATAAAAACTTGTAAGTAACATAAAAAGGAATACATTGAACACTCCAGCTAAATTGGAATACAGACAGATTTAAAATTAGAACAGAAAAAAGAATGTATGAATAACAATGGGTCACAAAACACAGAAGTAGCAAGAACTTTAGCAATGTTATTCCTGAATAAAATACAAATGACAGCTTCAAGAGCGTCCTTGTAACAAAGGAGAGTTACAGACCTACAATGAACTTAAAAGAAATACTAGAGACAGCTAGAAAGCACATATCAGACTGCAGAGCTACAGAAACTGAAGATCATGTTTTAGAAATGCAGCAGACATACATAAAAGCTCTCTAAAATAAAACTTTAGCCTTGTGTAATAAATCTTTTTATACATAAAAATATATTATTCTTTCTTCAACAGGACCTGTGTATAACCTCGGAGGCAGTCACCCAAGAGATAAAGAATTACTCTTTTGACATCAAAATAGGTGTAAGGTCAGCAACAATATTACCAATAGTAAAAAATGGAATCCAGAGAAAGTAGATGAAGACTCTTGCTAAAACAAAGTACAATTCTAATCGCTAATGATTATAATAGTCTCTGAACAAATGCATCAGGATGCGATCTTGTGTCTGTTTTAAGGCAGCATGTCCACACTACAACTACACTTGTAATTTAAGCTAGCGCACAGGAAAGAAGACCCTAAACAAGGCCTGCTGTTTTTTACACTTCGTGCAAGAAAACACTTTTTCCACATATTCCAAATAATTTTCAGCTTTACTTCCAAACAAGAGTAATCACTATTGGTTTTTATTATTATATGCAAAAAGCTCTTATCTCTAGATGAAGGCATCCTACTTGCAATATAAATACATTCAGGAAAACAACTGTGCTTTGGAAAGTTTACTGTCTAGTGTAATACCAAACGCTATAAGCAGTCATAAAAATAATATATGGAATGAATATCATAGAATCACAGAATGGTTTGGGTTGGAAAGGACCTCAAAGCCCATCTGGTTCCAACCCCCCTGCCATGGGCAGAGACACCCTACACTAGACCAGGGTGCCCAAAGCCCCATCCAACCTGGCCTTGAACACTGCCAGGGAGGGGGCAGCCACAGCTTCTCTGGGCAACCTGTGCCAGTGCCTCACCACCCTCACAGGGAAGGATTTCTTCCTAATATCTGGTCTAAATCTCCCCTCTTTTAATTTAAACCCATTACCCCTTCTCCCATCACTACATGCCCTTGCAAACAGCCCTTCTCCAGCTTTTTTGTAGGCCCCCTTTAGGTACTGGAAGTCTAACATAATAATATAATATGCAACATTATATACAAGTTGTACAAAAAAACCTTAAATTCCTTTTTTTGTTAAATAAATACCAACCTTTCCAATTCTCCTTCAACTTAGTATTTCCATTTTCTTCCATCCAAAGCTCTAGTTAAAAAGCTTTATCTCGTTAAATCACTCTCTACAACATCCATTGATTATTATATACTTTTTCTATCATAATAATACTATGTCTGTGTCAGACACTGTGTAAACATGAAGATGATAGCATCTGTCCCAAAGACTTTGTAATTACATTTTGCAGTACACAAGGACATGGGGATACAGATGGGACAGTAAGTAAAACAATTAGATTCCACCAGGCATCGTGAGGAGCTGTGTTCTCTGGCTGTGGTTCCTCAGGCCCTTCTCTTGGGGCAGTGGGGGAAATAAGCCAATTTCATTTCTTCCCCAACTCTAGCTCCAGCCCCTCGCTCCCAGTCTTCCTGTGCTCTTCCCTATCATGCTGATGCATGAGAAAGTAAAACTGATGTGGTCACCTTCCCCAGTTATAGAACTTCAGAATCCTTCTAAATCCATGACCTTACACCCAATATACATCATCTCATCTTTTTTTGCATTCCTAAGAAAACCAGAGTCAGCACAGGTCACTACTACTATGCTCCACATCCCCAAAAACCTCAGTTTTAAATCCTCTGCTCACACCCCTTTCTTCTGAACACTGCACCTCTCCTCTGCTTTTCAGTGTCAAATTTGTACCACGTTTCAGACAGAAGCATGAAATTCTGTGCTGGGTAAATGCATGGATAAGACCCCACAGAATTCAGAGCAGAGAAGCTGAGTCCCGTTTAAGGGTGTAGTCAAGACTAACCTGGTCTAATGTGAAACAGCAGCACTAGATACTGCTGACCATCTTTTTAATCTGTGCTCCCATCAGAACAAGCATCCTCCTTCTTCTACAAGACAACACAGAACAAAAGAATCGACAAATTCTAAAGAACATCCAGCTAGGAATCAAGCTGAGTTATCCGCAGAACCTGCATGGTTTGTATGCCACCCTGGTACACAAAAGCTTATACCAGTTGACTTCCATCAACTTAGTTCCCCTTTTTTCCTGCAACACGCTTCACATAAATATTCCTTCTCTTCTCCATTCAAGAGATGCATACAGAAGACTTCATTGAAGTCTGAGACTTTGCGTTAACATGGGCAATGTGAATAAAATTAATTCCTACAATTCCTCCCTAATTTTAAAACTGGAAAATTTAAAATGGAAAAAGAAAACTAAAAAGCTTTTCACCAGCTGAAACTTTTTGCAAGATCATGGTCTTTTCTGCACTTTCATACAGCTGAGCAATCCCAAGCCATGCCCAGCCTTCTTCCAGCACCTCTGAAACAGTCCTGCAACATGATGACCAGAGCCAAACCACTGGTTCTACTGCCCCCACAGCTGAGGTCTTGCACTGCCTCCTTCTCTCCTCCTGTTGCAAAGGAAAACGTTGAATATGCTTCATGTGTTTCCCCATGTATAGCTGTTTCAGACACCTTGCTGGCTGGCACCCAAATTCATCATATTGCACCAAAATTTGTAGTAGGATTTACCATACAACCAGTACATTTCAGGCTTATGAAGAAACATTTAGTAATTGAAATCCCAGCTTCTTCTCTTTTGCAGGACTGATCGCACAAGTGCTGCATGTCTGCCAAAAGGAATGGCAGATGCACCCCAGGTTTCAGATCCCACCACAGTTACTTGTATTTCTAATGACCTTAGGCCATCATGGTATTGTTTCATTATGCTCGGCAAGAAAGATCTCAAAGAGTTATTTTCTGTCACAAGCTATCATAAATACTAACATCGTTTCTCCTGTAGAGCTAACCCCCTAGATAAACAATTAGGCAAGCTAAACACTGTGGTTTGAAGATCTGATTCCTCAAGAAAGCACCAAAAAAGATGCAAAGTGTCTTCATACACCTGCTCCCAAGGGCAAGGCAAGGCAGGAGCCCTGTGGCATTTACCAGCAGGCACTGTCCCCCAGGGTCTGGGAGTTACAGCAGAATCAAACATAGCCAAGACTACTGCTGCTAAGGATGACCACTGTATAGTCCTACCCCTGTGTTTGTTAATATTTATCCACACAATGTACTAATAAGATGATTGTCAAGAAGTAGAAGGTACTTCCACCTTCTATCAGTCAAGAACTGATAAATTGTTAGTTTGACCAACTAGCCTTGAAGAACCATTTAGACTTGCCAAAAGTACCAGGAAAACAGGGGAAGGTAATTCCAGCTGGAGACATTGTGACCACCAACCCATGGACCACCTACCCCAATTATACCACCTACTCAGAAGGCAAAGGCGGAGAAAAGAACTGAGCATGCCTTCTAGTTTGCATGCTAAAAGAAGAAACCTAAACCAATCATTTAATAGAATAACAATGCATATGTATTAGAAAGATGAATATGTTAATGTTGTATGTATAAATAACAACTTATTTGGAGCGTTGGTGTGCCATTTTGGGACAGACACCCATATCTGCGCAAATATGCGGTAGAATACCTCTGCTCTGTGTGTATATTGGCATATTGCACACCGAGGTCTGGGACAAGAGGCCTACATTGGCCATGGGGTCTGTCAGTGGCCCTGGACAAGGCAGACAAGAATCCAGATGCAGAGCCCGCCTGGGCAACCCAGCTGGGAGCCATAGGCAGGGCCACACAGAGCACATCCAGGGGACAGGGCCACCAGCAGGACACAAGCCACAGACGGCATCCGAGGGGTCCATCAGAGAGGGGCTGCCAACGAGAGAGGCCTGGGGTCCAGCTGCCAGACAGGCCAGGGGCAGGCCAGGGCACAGGCACTCTGCAGCCTCGCTGGGGCTGACATGGGGCCTGGGCAGGGACAGTCAGGGCTGGTGGTGCCCTCAGGGACAGGACAGTCAGGACTCTGCAGATACTGTGAGACCCCATTATCAAGTAGCTTTGTGGGATGTCAGCTCTCTGGGCACTCTGATTTGAGCCAGGCAGCGATGCCAGGGTACTCACTCGGCTGAGCAGACGTGCGGCAAGAGTGTGGTGCAGCGGTGGGGCTGGGCTGTCACGGGTGGGACAGGGCATCGGTTTCCCTCCTGTCAAACACAGGTCTGGACCTCCCTGTCCAGCACCACCCAAGGAAATCACAGGAACAGTTTCCTGCTGCCATTCACAGCAGCTGCTACCAATGCCTGCCCCGAAGGCAGCTGGCTTCACACACCCGAGGTGTGTGACCTGCCGCTCACCTGTAGGAGATGCAGGTGCCCACGACCCCACAGACTGAGCACAGCCTGCACCCAAAATTAAGCCACTTATTTCTCTCAGCAAGCAGACATGTAAAAATGCACCACATTTAGATAACTGATGAAACCAAATGTTAATTACAATCTCAAAGTTTGGCTTAAGAATTACTCTTATTTAGATTTCTTTAGGCAAATTATTCAATAATTAGAAATATTCTTGTCATTGTTTTTGTACCAGAAGGATATAAACATGTCAACGCCAGTGACCCCTTGTCATGCTGATTCATTACCCTAGTTACCAGCCTCCAGATAAATTCTCCACACCATCATCCATTCATTTCCAGCTGCTAGGCACCCATGCCAGGGCCCTGCAAATGCACTCACAGGGACCAGTTAAACAGGGACACTGTGCCATGTCCGTGTCAAGTGGTGTTCCTGACAAGAAGTCTCTTTGCTGGAGTAGTCACTAAACACATCCAGGAAAGACAGTGGGCACAGGTGAAGCAAAGGCACCAAGGGAAAAAAAAAATAATCAAAAATCCCTTACATGAAAATAGGTATTGTTCAAAACCCTACAATGTATCCAAGGGCAGAACCAGCAAGGCAGTGGCAGAGGGGAAGACTACCACCATCAGTTTTTACAAATGCCAGAAAAATTTCTGAGTTCTCTGTATCATGCTCCATAACATGAATTCAATTATCAGTATCTCCACTGCAATCAGAAACATTTGTATGTTGCCTCTTCTAGGCTGTGATTCAGCCTCAGAACAGCATAAATCCTACTTCTAACTTCAAAATCAATATTGAAGGCCAGAGGGATTTCCATAGTGCTCTAATGACCCTCTAATGACACAGACCAGAAAGCTCCCAACTCTTTCTATATCAGGCTCTAACTCCTGCTTGAGCAGTTGTTGGTTTGGGGGTTTTTTGGGGTTTGACTTTTTTTTTTTTTTTTTAGGAATCCTATCTGTTCTTGATTTGGAAGCAATAAATGCTGTTTCTAATCCTGATCAGTCATCTGTGAATAGGTTTGTCAGTAACACAGGACTGAATATTGCCAGTTCTAGGTATTAAAATAAAATAAAAAGTGCAGACAAGAGCATACTCTTTAGTTGGAAGAGACAGTACACTTAAAAGGCAAGTTGAAAGAGGTAAAAAAATATTTCCTTGGGACTCTTAGGTTGTTTTCAAACAGAAATCTTAGTGCTGGTGGGGAAAAAAAAAACACAACAGTAATCAGAGTCCTGAGTCAATGGCCAAAAGTGGCTTTGATCTATGCATTCCCTACAGCATTTTGGAATTTATTCACATTACATATTTGGCATGTGTACAGAAACAAATGTCCATACATTCATTCAATGTTTCACAATCTGCTTTGAGAACTACTGTCTCCTAAAATACCTGTCCCAATCGGTACAACACTGATTACAAATTCTACATTGATCAATGTAGAATTTGTAATTAGATGCACACTGACAAACACACAGTGTTCACTCATTATGAGTGTGTATTTTTACATTATTAGCAGTGTAAGGTATGAATAAGCATTGTGTGCCTCCTTAGTGGTATAAGTACATCTCTGGTGCAAGGCCCAAAGCACAGAGAAGCTGAGCGTAACAGAAGATACTGAAGTGGTAGAACATAGCTACATCTGAGCATAGGAAACCTCTCTATTTTATGGGGCCTGAACACGATATGCTGGCCAATAAGTAAAATCACTTGGCATCAAGTAAGTGGACTTCAAGGCAAAAATTACCACAACAAAGCTCAGACTTAGTACCAAGTACAATTCCAAAAGTGCCTGTTTGGCCTCCTTTGAGAGGCTTAAGCAGGAATCTCTTCCAACAGTTTTCGTTTCTGCCCGTAGAATCTGAGACTAACTCAGAAGCATTATAGAAGCATTTAATGTACAGTTCTATTTAAATTTACTGTTCAAACCACAGCACCAAGTTTTCAACAGTTGAAGAACTGATTACAAAACTCATTGGTCTTTAAAGTAATAAAATGGGGATCAAACACAATCTGCTGGAACTAGCAGCACCCACTTATTTTTAGGCACCAGCTAAACACTTCAGCTCCATGGAAGAGATAAGAGTTCAGACACAAAAAGGAAATAAATACATAAGGAAAGCATATTTAGGGTGCTTAGAGATCAAAGAGACATGATAAAGAGATCGGATTTAAAAAACCCCTTGTACTTCATTATGGAATACCAAGGCATCCGAGGCTCAGACAACCTAAAAATATTATGAACAAATATCCTGGATTTTGATACACTTTCCTTTATCTAGGAATGGAATTTGAGAAATGAACAAAAAAATCTTTCTGTATTTCTTCCTGTTTAAACTCCATTAACTTCTGGGAACAATTGTGCTCTTAACCACACAGACTACACAAAAAGTATATGTTTACAAAATACAAAGCAAACCCCTTCCAAGCCTCAAAATTAATTCTGTAAGCTCAAAAGCAGTTGCAGAAACATGCTTAAATTACAGTGTTGTACCATTCGTCCATTGGTAAAAACAGATTTAAGAGACTTCCATATGATAGAGAATCAGCAATTTGCACTAGTAACCTCACAAAAGAAAGCAGATACTTAATCCAATTTCGTAAAACAGGATCTTCCAAACACCATTAGAGTTGCACACACAACACGGCACGTACCATGAACAGCATCAACTCTGGACAGAATTCTAACAGCTGCACTAACTAGAAATGTACAATAATTTTAAGTTTAAATTCCTTGAACAAGAATCACCACATTTTCAAGCAGCAGGGATATTTTGAAGGCCAAGTCCTGCATATACAGGTTCTTTGCATAACATACTTTATTGAAAAAGAACAACTAAACTGTGGACAGTAGAGAGCGTGCATTTCTTAACTTTCAATAACGTAATTGTAAATAGTTAATTACATAAGTAGGTTAGTTGCATATAATTACACAATATATATACATATCTAGTAAAAAAATGTTAATAAATTTGCACACTACATGGTTTCTCATACATGGCAGCCACTGCTCACATACACTTGCCATTTCATAAGGGTATTGGTTTTGGTTATTTCATTGAATAAGAAAATACAGAATACCCAAAGAAGCATCAGCCTGCAAGCATCAGCTGACATCGGAGTTTAAGTGACAGGGAAAATACCATTCAAGTAGTGAAATAAGCACAGAAACATACACCCAAGTATGCAACTTCTGCTGAGTAGCAGAAGAGTGTGGTTCAGTAGTCTGACATTCCTTTGAGCCTCACATCACCAGGCTCGAGATCCACTCCTCATCTCTGCCTCTCCACACTTATTTCACAGCCTTAACGCTTTTTTTAATGTAGTTGATTTTTTAATGTAGTTGCTTCTTGGTGCTGTGAAAACAAGCATGTGTACCCTCAGCTACACTGAGCAGAAGATTCATATACCAGGTGAGAGACAACTTGAAATTCCATTCCCACTTCATAATTAGAGCACTGTTATGGAACAAAACATGAAGCTACTGCTCATCCCAACACAAAAAATGACCATCCTATGACATCATCAAAATGTATTCAAGGAAATAAAGCACTAAATGGACTGAAGTATATTTCCGTATGTCAATATGCTTACAATGCATTCTCAACAGGAGACTCCATCATACTCATCTAAAAGACCTTTTATTATGATTGTTATTATTACTGTTATTATTACAGTACCTTTCTCCCAGCCTGGACAAGCGGTACAGGCACCGAGATTGATGAGACAGCCCTATCCATGCAGGGAAATCACAGCTGTGCCACATGCCAGCAAGAAATGACACAGCCTTTTTGTAATCTAAAATGCCTGCAGCCATAACTACTTGTTGCAAGATGTGAAGGCTACTACTATCATACTTGCACTGCTAGGTTTTTTTCTCCTCTTTCTCCCTTAGGAGTAAAAGCAAAACCCTACAATGCCATTTGCCTGCAAGACTGGCAGCAAGAGGTGTTGATGTAACACCTTATCTGGGTGCTTATTATTTCACTATTTATAAGCCACATTTCCCCTACAATAGCTGGGGCAACAAACAGCTTCCTTCCTCTCCTTTTTCCTACTCCAAAACACAGAAGACAAAGCCAACTTTTACATGGTTTTTCGGCCTTGTTTTCTGCAAAAGATGCTTGGAAAAAAAGTGGACGGTATTTCCTTCACAGAGCTCCACCATAAGTAGGTTTTCACAGTTATTCCTCTCTCCCTGCCAGTCTCACTATAATTCAGTGCAAGTTGAGAGTAAGCTAAAGAAGATGCAGACAAGATATTGCTTTCATGGGAAGATCCTAGTCCCAGAGAGAATCCGAACTGGGAAGTTAACTACTGGGCTTATCCCTCTCAGACAGGCTCTCAGGCCCTGAATTATCAGGGCTGAGATCCACACCAGTGTCTAGTTTCCCATTTGCTTAGGGTTAGCTTCAGTCCACAGAGGGTCCCCTGCAAAAGCCCTGTCAAGAAGTAAGCTGACAAGACAGGCCCCTGCACAAAGTCTCACATGTAATATGAAGAGCGAACAAAGAAGCAATATCATATCTCCAAGATTAATGTAGTAAGGACCCTACAGGCAAATCCACACCACGTTTTCACTCCACTGCTGATTTTCAAGTCATACCCATGTTTGGCACTTGGCTAGAATATGATGGTCAAACTTCAGCTTGAAGCACATTCCTCAGGTCGATTGACTTTAGCAACATGGTGGGGTGTTTGGGAAAGAAGGAAATTCTGCCTTCATGACTACCCAGAGGGGTTTACACAAGTAATATTTCAAAGCACAATTGATCTGATAGTGTTATATGATAACATGACTGGCTGGGTGGATGAAGGGAGAGTAGTCGATGTTGTATACCTTGACTTCAGCAAGGCTTTTGATGCTGTCTCTCATAACACCCTCGTTAGTAAGCTTAGGAAATGTGGGTTGGATGAGGTGACAGTGAGGTGGGTAGAGAACTGGCTGAATGGCAGAACCCAGAGGGTTATGATAAGCGGTGCAGAGTCTAGTCGGAGGCCTGTAGCTAGCAGTGTGCCCCCAGGGTCGGTGCTTGGTCTGGTCTTATTCAACATAGTCACATCAATGACCTGGACAAGGGGACAGAGTGTTCCCTCAGCAAATTTGCTGATGACACCAAGCTGGGATGAGTGGCTGACACACCAGAAGGCTGCGCTGCCATTCAGCAAGATCTTGACAGGCTGGAGAGCTGGGCAGAGAGGAACCTTCTGAAATTCAATAATGGCAAGTGTAGGGTCCTGCACCTAGGAAGGAACAATCCCAGGCACCAGTACAGGTTAGGGGCTGACCTGCTGGGAAGCAGTGCTGAGAAGGACCTGGGAGTCTCGGTCAAGGACAAGCTCTCCATGAGCCAGCAGTATGCCCTCGTGGTCAAGAAAGCCAATGGTATTCTGGCATGCATCAAGAAGAGCATGGCCAGCAGGTCAGGGGAGGTTATCCTCCCCTTCTATTCTGCCCTGGTGAAGACCCATCTGCAATATTGTGTCCAATTCTGGGCCTCCCAGCTGAAGACAGACAGGAAACTACTGGAGAGAGTCCAGTGCAGGGCTACCAAGATGATTAGGGGGCTGGAGCATCTCTCTCATGAGGAAAGGCTGAAAGAGCTCGGTCTGTTTANGAAGTTCCATCTCAATATGAGGAAAAAAAAATTTATGCTGAGGGTGACAGAGCACTGGGACAGACTGTCCAGAGAGATTGTGGAGTCTCCTTCTCTGGAGATATTCAAAACCCACCTGGATGTGATCCTGTGCAACCTGCTCTAGGTGATCCTGCTCTAGCTGAGGGGTTGGACTAGATGATCTCTAGAGGTCCCTTCCAACCCTTACCAATCTGTGAATCTGTAACTTCAAGTTGTAGCATGTCTGCTATATATTTAATCCCTATTAAAATTACTCCTCCATAAAACTTAGACAGTGAAACACGTATATCATTAAATTTAATAATCAACCATTCTGAATTTGAATGAATCCAACACATCATATGTCCCATCCATTCCCTGAACCAGTGCTGATAATCGTACGCTATTCTTTGCCTAGCCCAGATTTGAACATCTCCTGTGATTAGCTTCCATATGTTCAGGCAGTCCCAATCTCTCCACACAAGAAAAATACATTAATCACTGATTACATTCTGCCTACAGACAATATCTGTCTCCCCTGGCAAACTAAATATTGATGCTGATCATTTGGCTACTTTTGGTTACTGAGAGAAGTGCTGTGCAATTTCTAGATGCTTCATTTGCTCTGAATTTGTTCTGCTGGGTAAAGAGCTGAAAAGAGCCAGAGCAAGCTAATTAAGAGCTAAATTCTGCCCTTGAGTACATAGACATGCCTCTGCTAACATCAGAGAGGTGTACTACTTTAGGCATAAGCAGATCTAAAATTTAACTAATGCCAGAACACGATGGGTGTTACTGGACCAGCAAGTTACACAGGAAATGGTAAGCCTCAAGACCAAATAGTTTCACTCACACAAAAGCAAAGCCAACACATTTAAAAATCCAAACTGCAGAACTGATTCTAAAAAAAAAAAAAAGGAACAGTTTTACGATTGGTTTTGTAGTTTCTTTTACTCAGGGAAAAAACAAACAAACAAAACAAATCAAAAAAACCCACACACAATACATGCTGATATTGTAGGAGCCAGGAATATCTGCAAGACCCCCCAGCTTCCAAAATCAGGGTATTAATCAGATGTGCAGAAAGTGCAGTGATACCAAGCACGAAGATAGAAGAAGGTGAGAGGAACAAATGGTGGCCATAGGGTGTTCATTTCTTTCTTTGCAGTTAGTAATGTCAAGCTATTTGCAAAGCAAAAAGGAAGAGTAAGAAAAGTTTTACAGATCATTGAGATTTGAATTATCACACAGATCAACCCTTGTGGTGCCTTTGGAATAACAGTGAAATATTTAGATAGCAATCTATCATCTCCCCATGACCAGTAACAGTAATTGTTGTTCTGTCAAACCAATAACTGTCATGTAACCTACAAAACCACAAAGAGCAGTCACAGCACAGTGCTGCAGTCCAATGCCTTGCACAGCTCTAAGAGCACTTAAAGATGATGGGATTTTGGTACTAAGGAAATGGGCAGACAGACAGATGCAGGGCTTTTCTTCTCAGTTTCACCCACTTACATGGCCTTCAGTCACCACCACACATACATCATGCACACCTACATTGCCTATCCTCTACATTGCCTGTACTCACATAGGCACATCTGCATTAGCTTCAACCTACAGAAGCTCTGCTAAAGGATCTCTGTCAAAGTTATGTCAAAAATAATACTGGACTACATGACACGTAACTGCACCCTGCTGTTAGACTGATGATGGACTTTGCAGATATTCTTGTTCCTGTGCTTATGATCCCCTGGTAGCACTGACGTGAATAACAATGCTGGAGAAAATATGAAGCTACAGAACAGCATGTTCACCGGAGGAACTGGACAAGATAGGTAATACTTGCACCTCCTTTGCAGTACATTCATTGTTCTTGCTGCGACCTACAGTGGTCCATCTGCTTGGCACAAAAAAAACCTAACTAAAATAAATAGATATTCCTAGAAACTCTGCATTATTGATGAGGAACATTTGTTTAACAACAGTTTCTTTGGGATTGTCAAAACTGATGACCTAAAGTGCTCACTTACAAGACATTATGTATTGATAAAAGCATAAAGTGATAATACAATTTAGAGTGGATTTTCTCTACAATGCTATTTAAGGACCTATGCTAATGTTTAGAAAGGTTACTTGAATTATTCTGATCTTATTTCCTGGAAGGAGAAATGTCCTTTTTTGGCAGCTCTTCTAGCTTGGAAAGGTGAGGAAGGAAGACAGGTAGGAAAAAAGACAGACAGAAGTAGACCTCACCCATTGGTGATAATCCATGGGAAAAAATCCTATGTCATACAATATATGATTAAGTATATCATTATTTTGCCTATACGGAGAGTAATTTTGAATTCAGACCACTTCTAGGGAATCAGGGCAATTCTTAAACAACTTTTAACAAACAATGATCAGAATTAGAAAGGGGTGTCTAAATCCCATATCTATATGGGAAAAACTGTATTAGTATAGCTAAAGCAACACTACACTAATGCAGTTGCACCATTAAAATTCCATAGGAAGACAAGACTTCAGGTTACAATTTTCTAAAAAGCCTAAAACATTCCCAGTTCAGGCAGAAGTCAACTTAACTGTCCACTCAGTGCAAAACTACCACCCTTGAAGCAACAAGAAACAATATGGGGTATAGAAAATAAAATAAAATTGAACGTTTACTCTAAGTATAATAAGCAGTCTAACTTACTTTGTTCAAAAACCACATACCTGTTATTTTTGATCTCAACAGAAACCAAATAGCAAGACACATCCTGACCACTGCATTTATTCCAAACAAATACCCTTTGTTCCCTCAGCCAGTGGCTAATTGCCAATTTGTTTCATGAACAAAACCTGACACAGAAAACAGAATCCAGCTATTAAGTATAGAGGGTTACAAAAGAATGCAGGTAGTAATAAGCTTTAGGCAGAACTGCTCTGCCAGCAAGCATCAATGTGCTAAGCACAATCCCACCTTCTCTATCTCCTGATCTGAATCTAACTTTTTTGCACTAGATTATCTCCCTCAAGGGCAAATGTATTCCAAACATTTAAGGGCTCTTACAAAAGGCCAGCACTGATGTCTGTGCTTGAATAATATCCCAAATGGACCCTCATTGGTAACATGATAACAAAATCAGTGTTTCAGTCAAAAGAGAAGAGTCTTTTTGCTCCTCTGTTCTTTCATTTTGTGCATTGATATAAAGATCAGAGTCATCTGCATGAATAAGATTTAGAATTCTGACGAAAACAATAAGAAATACTAAACACTTTCTGCCCTCCCAAATTTGTATTCAACCTCTCCCTTTGTTAAAGCTGTAATCACACTCCCATCGGTATTCAAGGGATTTATGCAAACAAGGTCTCTTCTGTCAAAAATCACAGCAATTTAACGCAGTTGCAGGCTGTTTGGTTGTATAGATTACTGGCACCAAAGAAGATGCAACTTAGTATTCTGATGTGTGTCAGCTCTCTATAACACAGATCAGATGATCTTAGCAGTCTCATCTCAGTCATTCTAGCATAAGATGCTGTATCTATACACAACAGAAACAGAAAAATCAGGGAAAATAACAGAACAGAGGTGACTTGAAGCTACAGTCATAAGGAAATTTAAAAATGAAGCTAAAACTCAGCCTGTTGCTTAACTGCAAATACAGTATTAGTTGAATATCTCAAGTTTTCTCTCCAAGCAATGTCACCCAGTTGCATAAGGATGGGCTTAAATCAAGAAAACCCTGCCATGTTTACCTCTGTGCCAGTGCTAGCTACTGTGCTGTGCACATTACACATCCACCTTATGCACCCAACACACAAAGGATTAAGAAGTCCATTACACAGCCCCCAGACACAGGACTTAACTCCTTAGATGTCGCTTTAAAAAACAACTCTAGTGGCTTTCTGGCTGATGTTCTCATGTGCAATATCGCAGCTGCTCCATCACTCAGAGCTATATCCTGTCTCCTTTAGGAAAGTTGTGCAGTTTGTTTCAGTGGATAAAGTTCAGTCATTTGAAGTCAAACGAGCAAGATTTACCCATGACCTACCGCCCCACACATACACACACTATTGACTATTTGTAGACAAATCCAGCTGCGTTAGAGAAATTCTACCTGCACTTGCACAGGAGATTACGATGTCTGTGCTCACTACTACCCTCTCAAGAATGAAGAATGGGTCTGTCTTGGTGCCTTAACACCTCTTTCCAAAAAGAGTTTGATGCTGTGAGGAAAGGGAGAGAGAGAGTTGATTAAAAGCCGTGATGAAATGCATGCAATAGAGAGGAGTATCTGCAGTGCTCTGTCACCTCCACTCACTTTCTCCCCAGGCAACCAGTGGCACTTTACAGGAAAACCATTACATCACCAGGGCAGTCTCTAATTGGCTATATTCTGGGTACAGTTGGACCCAAAATATATGGGTTGGATAAAAATATGCCATTCTAAAGTATGCTTTAATTGAGGCAGCGTAACACCAAGCACCTTGCAGACATGCAATAGCTTCCACAACTCCCTTCAGTAAAAGAAAGATGAGTTAAGATCTGACTGAATACTATATGTATATATTTAAGACTGAAAATACGCAGAAGATTTCCTTTACCACATGGACCTCTTTTGTATTTACTTTCCAATATGCTTACACTGCCAAGCTACACTACAGTAGCAGAAATGCTTGAAACAAAGCATTTAAGGTGCTTATTTGATAAAAACAAGTATTACACTTAAACACAGTTCTTGGTGCCAAGATGACTGTATAAAATTATCTAAGCTTCATGAGCATCCAGCCATGTAACAAAAGCAACAATAAATTACTTGCCCCAAACGCAACTCATCTTCCTAATTCAAACAGCACATAAATGCCCACAGATCTGGGTTTATGTTCCATCTATTAATACAAAATACTGAGTAACCACTACAAGAAATCAAGAGTTGCTCATGGATTTTCCACAAGTAAAAAAATCAAGATACTATTTGCAGGATGAATCATTGATTGCATGTTATTTGCTCAGCTCTCGTACTATAATAGCTGGTTGCAAATAAGGACATTGAGGTATATACAGCACAGAGCCTTAGTACAAAGGGCTCATTCTGCCAAGTGGATTGGGGCCAAATGCTTAACTTAATAGGGAAGTATCATTCAAATTTAGTGGGACTAGAAGTAAATCAGGTTCTATTCCTTACTTCGTTCCACTCCTTATCTCCTTTCCCCATACACACAACATGCATAATCCAAACATTATGGCATTCTGCAAAAATGAGCCTCATTATGTATAAGAACAGCCACATTAGAGAAACCCACAGAAGTGCATAAAAAAGGTGACACTCATCCTTTTTTTCAGGTTGGCTTACAGCTCCTTAGAGCAACAATCACATTTGAGTTCTGTATCCACAGGTTGCGTGTGACTGGTCCCCTTACTGGCAGCTCCATGCACTGAAGTAATGTAAATAAATCGGCTAGTAAAACACATTATGTAATGATAGAATAGAATAGAATAGAATCATTAAGGTTGGAAGTGACCTCAAGGATCATCTAGTCCAACCGTCCCCCCACCACCTATTACCCACTAAACCACGTCCCTAAGTACCACATCTAACCTTTCCTTAAACACCCTCAGGGATGGTGACTCCACCACCTCCCTGGGCAACCTGTTCCAGTGCCCGACCACCCTGTCCGAGAAGAATTTTCTCCTCATCTCCAACCTGAACCTTCCCTGGCGCAACTTGCAGCCATTTCCCCTTGTCCTGTCACTAGTTATCTGCGAGAAGAGGCCGACCCCCAGCTCGCCACAACTCCCTTTCAGGTAGTTGTAGAGGGCAATAAGGTCTGCCCTGAGCCTCCTCTTCTCCAGACTAAACAAGCCCAGTTCCTTCAGCCGCTCCTCATAAGACCTGTGCTCCAGCCCCTTCACCAGTTTCCTTGCCCTTCTCTGGACACGCTCCAGGGCTTCGATGTCTTTCTTGTGGTGAAGAGCAGCTGCCTGAACTTCTGCTGGTCTCTGTCAAGAGATGTTATTGGGCCTAATAATACAGAAATACCTACTTTAAGGAGAAATCAGAGGTTTGGCTGATTTCGCCATATTTAAGTGCCGTATCTAGTATATAAAACATGGAATCAAATCCTGCAAGTTTGCATTCTCTTTGCAAGCCTTGAGAGAAGGTGGAAGCTCTGTCTCACAAGTGCCCTAATCACGCAGTATCTCTATACCCGCCTTCATAGGATGCCGACACCTCAATACTCATCTACTTGACCTCAGTTTAACTGCAGCAATTTTTACTGCTTTTAACATTCAGTCTTAATTAGGGAGACAAAAGAAGTTTCCTTAGATGTTTAAGTTAGCTTCAGTGGTGAATAAGATGTTAAAGAGTAGGTGATGGACTAAAAACAGCTTCTCTGATCTCCCTCACTCTACCGGCACTCCTTTCAAGTTCTTTGCTGGCCTGCCCCACTATTAACCTCCCTCCACACTGAGAATTAGCTATTTATTCTCAGCCTTTGTTCCCTCTCTCAAAGGGCTCCTCCTCTCACTCTTTACCCAAGAATCCTCAGCAGTCTTTTATGAACGCATATAACAAAATCCTTTTGAAAGTCAAAATAAATTATTGCCACTGGTTGGAATGTAGAGAAGCTCTTACTTTGACCACTTACAGCGCACTTTGAAAGTCTTGATGCTGACACAATGCTGCTTATTGCAGTCCTATAACTTAACACTAGTATTAGAAGCATATCCAAGTGAGCTCTACAGCCTCAAATTTATGTCTAGCAAAGAGCAAGCTCTTTGTCCTTGTGGTGTCCCAGCAGCAGTAGCAATACATAGCTAGATCTCTCTCCAATCTTTCGCTTAGTACGTCCCAGCAATTTATCGTTTAATTGAGAACTAGCTCCTGTTTCTCCTGTCCTGGGAATCTCTGTCAAAGAGGTACAACAAGGAAAGAACCATCATTCAAAACCCACTTTAATATTATACATCCTTAAGGGTATGTGGAAATGTAGGAATCTGAAGAAGTTTACTGAAACCTCTTAAAATTTTAACGAGCAAATTGTACACAAACCAGACAAAAGGACCAAAACTGCAACACAGCCTTTCTTAAAATTGGCAATCTCCACATTTACCACAAAGAAAAACGCAAACTGCCTGAAGTGCAATCGCTTTCACACCCACAGGGCGTGCCAGTGAGGAATAAAACAAACGAGAAGCATGAGGCTTGGGTGTTCACTAAGTCAAGAGTGAACTTCACTGGGTACGAAAGAAATCTAACAGTTAACTAATTCAGTGCCTAAGGACAAAAACTCATTCCCAGCTTCTGCACATTACAAAATGTCACAACATTTGGCTGCCTCCTATCAAGCAAGAGCAAAATACCATGACTTCTCTCAGGGTAGTATTAAAGGACAGTGTCAGTGCTTCGTTAGAAAACTGGCAAATGTCTTTTCTTGTTTTGCTCAAAGTCACCCTGCCAAAGTAGCACGGGGATAAGAGGCTGAATGGAAAAACGGGCACAGGGGAAAGAAGAAACACACATTCCATCTGCCTGGCAGTATCTGATAAAAACTGATCTCCTATTTCCTTTAATCATTGTTATTTTCTAACAGAAAGATATAATATGCATAATACAGCAAAGCTGTTTGCTGTCTTTTTACTCCATTAGAAGACGTTTCACTGATTATTAAAATGCAGCCATGGGACATGATAATACCTGATGAAAACCTCACTTCAGAGGAAAAAAAAAAAAAAAAAACCCACACCAACACAAAAACACACCACCAAAAGCAAAACCACAGAATCTCTTTTAAATTCTCAAGATTTGACCCGAGCCTCATCAGTACATTACACCTTAAAGTGGAAACTCCATCATACCTTAACATACTTAGCACTACCTCAGAGACTTTGGTGCAGTTTGGACTAGGTGGGAAGTGATGGGTTTGAGTCACCAGAACTTCTTCCTACCAAACATAAGTCTTCTCTATAGGTCTTCCATCCAGGCACTGACCAAGCATAGTCTGTCAGATTTGATGAGACAGGAGGCCACAGACATAGAACTGCTCAATCAGATCTGAGGGCAATCAGACTTCCTACAGCATGACGCAGCGTTACGGTAAAGCAATGCTGTGGAACATTGCATTCAGGCTCAGTAATCAAATAAAACTGTCATTCAAGATTTACTATACTCCTGTGCACAGTTATCCATTATCTGTAACAAAGCCTGAAATTATTAAATTACTTCATATTTTCAGTATTATGCTGTTGTTTATTATATAGCAATATAAAGGAATGCAGAAAGAGTCATTTTCTACTAATACTGAACAAGGAACATTATTAGATTAAGGACAGAACATTACCCTTGAAGCTTTTCTCTCAGCTTTGTGCCACTGCAGAACATCTAGTTATATACTTCTCCCTGATGTCTCCTGCCGCAGATTTAAAGAACCAAGGCAAATCACTCCCATCACTGAGCTAACACTGTGGGAGAGGTACAAAGAAGGAAATATGTTAATTTTGGTAACAAGCTAGAAAAGTACATTGGTGTCATATTCCTTCCATCCGCAGAGAACAAAAGGCCAGTTGGTTCCCACCATACATCTATAAGTTGAGACAGGCAGAAATGTCTGTCACAGAAAGGGTGTTTACAAAACAGAAAGGAGATGGAAATCAATACACATGTAATAGCAGTACCTGGGTAATGGACAGGAAGGAAAACGTGTTTCGGATAAGGCCCCAGAATTCCCTTTTCAGTGTTTCACAGACAATACACAAGCACAGGGGGAGGAGGTACAAGAGCCCAGAATCATAGAATGGTTTGCATTGGAAGGGACTTCAAAGATCATCTAGTTCCAGCTCCCCTGCCATGGGAACACCCTTTACTAGATCAAGTTGCCACTAGAGCGCAGAGTCTGTTCCTCTATTCCTCCCTTTCCAATCTCGTATGAGCAGAAGCCCCAGGAGTAGGACTTTAGTGACCAGCATTTGCCCATGGGTTAACGCTTCTAGTTGTTTGCCAGTCTGTCTCAACTAGTTAGCTGCTTGCAAGAGTTGAGTGGAGAAGCACACTGAGCATGGACAGTAATGCACAGACGCTGCAGAAGCAGCTTTGTGGGTGGTCATCTCCTTTACCTCCTAGAGTCACACCAAGAGAGCAGAAAGTCCTGATACTTCAATTCTCCAGTCCCTTCTGCTTAACACACTGAGGCAAATGGGAACAAAGTAGAAGAGGGGCAGAGAAACCCAACCAGATCCACTTCCAAGTGGAAGTCAACAAGGTGATCTCAAGCCCTGCCAAACTCTGTCCACAGCTTTATGAGGAGGAAACAGCTTTGCACACAGCTGCCAGCAATTTCCATTTAACCCCATCATTTGGCAATACCCACATGTGAGGCTGTGGAAATAATCTTTTCACTCAGTGTTTCCATGTGTTACTGACTCATTATTCCAAAGCTTTCTGGTCAGCATTAGAAGTTACACCATTTGCCAGCAGTACTCGGAGTGCTCAGTGTCTATGAAGAACAGATACAAGGTATAATCAAAATGCTACAGAAATAAGGATTACTTTTCAACCTTAACTAAGCTTTTTCTGACTTTTGGCCACTTCTTTTTATTGAACAATTAGGGAGTTCTGCAATGAAAACTTTCTCCAACCCCAAGGTCCTAATGAGGACTTCTTAAGCCTTATTTCACGATCTTGGATCAGGAGAATGAAGGGTGAATATTGTTTCAGGACACACACACACAAACTTAAGCTGCTTTTCTCCATGCCCAGGACAGACAGCGCACAGGAAGAAGACACAAAGACAGCACACCAAGGTGAAAAGCCCAATCAGCCACTCATGTGGATAACTAAAAACATAATAAAGACTCGGATAAGATTTAAGCCTGAGATTGCAGTTTCTGTACGTAGAACAGAAGGCTTTATATGGCCAAAGAATCCAGACCTAGATTTAACACACACTGTAAACACAGCCTACCACACAGACAACATGTCTTAACAACTTTGGCACTGACTGCTGTCACCAAAGTACAGGTAAACTGAATTCACGCAACAGGCCTCTAATGAGACTGACGGTACTCTCAGCCAGCTCTCAGTCCCTAAAGTAAACTCAACAGTGAGGAAAGTCCATCCTTCCAAATGGACCTTAACAGAGTAAGGCTACTTCTGACTTTCATACAAGACAATTACCTTATGTTGTTTAAAAAGTTAAAACAAGGGACAGGAGACTGACGTGGAGATATCTACAGCTTCTGAATTAGTGTCATGAAGAACATGAGAAGGTGAAAACCAAGAGGAACGGAGTCTCTGCTTTGGAGAGCAGCCATGCTGAGTAGGAGCACTTGGGGATCTTGGTTGACAGCAAGTTGAACATGAACCAACAGTGTGCCCGGGCTGCCAGGAAGGCCAACCATATCCTGGGGTGCATCAAGCACGCCATTGCCAGCCGCTCTAGGGACATGATTGTCCCACTCTGCACTGGTGCGGCCTCACCTCAAGTACTGTGTGCAGTTTTGGGCGCCACAGTACAAAAAGGACATAAAGCTATTGGAGAGTGTCCAAAGGAGGGCAACAAAGATGGTGAAGGGTCTAGAGGAAGATGTATGAGGAGAGGCTGAAGGCCCTTGGTTTGTTCAGCCTGGCGAAGAGGAGACTGAGGGCAGACCTCATGGCAGCCTACAGCTTCCTCACAATGGGGAGCGAAGGGGCAGGCGCTGGTCTCCTTCCTCTGGTAACCAGTGATAGAACCCAAGGGAACAGCATGAAGCTGCAACAGGGAGGGGTTAGGTTGGAGATCAAGAAAAAGTTCTTCACCAAGAGGGTCATCAGGCACTGGAACAGGCTCCCCAGGGAAGCGGTCACAGCACTGAGCTTGGCTGAGTTCAAGAAGGACAATGCTCTCAGTCATCTGCTCTGATGGGACTGGTCCTGTGTGGAGCCAGGAGTTGGACTCAATGATCCTTATGGGTTGGGATATTCTGTAATTCTGTGACTCTATCATTCTCTGACAAATGGAAGCAAAATGAAACAGCTACAGATTGCTCAGTGTAACGTGCAAGAAAAGAGATGGGGCATTGCAAAGCAACAGACAGAAAAGTGGAAAGAGTTGCTCTATGCGCTACCAATATGCTGCAAACCCTAATAAAATATGGGCAATGTCTACTCTATCTTCTGGACTTTTCTGATTACACCATATGTTGGAAATGCACATTTGCTCTTTATACAAAATTGATAGTAGGTACTTTAAAAGTAAATTTGAGGAATCCACAGGGTAGCAGCTGATTAACATTGAGCTCAGCACATCAATTTGTTAGTCCAGTGCTGCATGTCTGACTCTCACTGTCATACTGGTGCAACATTCCTTAGCTCCACTGGTATAAGCCTAGAAATTGAACATCCATTTAGTGCTAACAGCAACAACATTTCCAGCAAGAAGCTCCTGGGACAAAGGAACACTTTGCAGTGAAATATTGGGCTTTTGGAAAAATCACTTCTTCCTTTTTACTAGGTTATTCGTATCTCAGTCTCATTTGTATTTAACAAGAAAGAAACCTAGATTGTGCAGCAATCTTTCAAACAAAACTGTGTTACTGTTCCGCAGTGAAAGGTAAATGCATGAATCTGTAATGGGCTGATGATCCATTTTTGACAAACTGATATTCTCATGACAGATTAACAGGGCATACATTTCACAATTTATAGCACAAAAAGACACATGCAAATGTATACATCGCAATAAACACTTGGGGTAGATTTTCCTGCCCAGGAAGCTTTTGTACAAAAGCCTTTTTAAATATTTTTCTTATCACTAATATGTCTACCTCCTCCAGGTAGGATTGATCTAAAAGTGGATGTTTCAGCAGATCACCATTATGTTCAAGTTTTCCTTGCCTAAAATACATGCAATTTTAACTCAGAAAAGAGGAATTGCCCCAATCCTGTAAAAATTTTAATGGAGTTTATCGTTATTACAGTTAAATAAGGATGTCAGGCAGTAGAAACCCTGCCACAACCATAGAAACAATGCATACCCGTATCTTTTGCATTTTGGGACATAATCCCATGACTACAGAGTGTCAGGAAAATACTTGAAAGAGCTAGATGAAAACAAGCAATCCTGTCCCTCTCAAGAAAACACTCAACGTCAGACTATTTTACAGTAGTATCATTCCTTCTCCAAAATTTTCACAACACCGATTTGTTGAAACTCAAGGTTTAATAAAGTTAGTCACAATTATGTTTCTATTTCTCAGCTTTAGTAATTCTGGACAGAAAAAAAACCCAAGTGTTTCTTGTTTTCTAATCATCCATAGTTGTTTCTAACATCGTTCTAGATAAACAGTAGCACCCTCCTTGCACTTCTCAACATTGAATGCAACATTTCATTCTAGAAAGCTCTCTGGGCTGGGACAGCATTAAATAGGCAAAACAGACCATTTGTCTTTCTGAGCTCTAACCAACTTCTGATAAGATGGCTGGGTTGAAAATAACCTCCCATACAGGAAAACTACCTTGAAGTCTGGAGCTGAACATTCAGATAAGGAAATTAATTTGTAGATCATCACGGAAAACTACCTCTTGGTAGTCTGATTCACATTTTGTGGAATATAACAAAGAAGGTTTGCAGGATATGGCACAAAAATACTGGTTTAACCTTGAAGGAGCCAATAAAACAAGTTTTTCTAGGCAGAATGTTCCTCTTGAACAATTAGATAGAGACACAGTATGGGGTGGGATAAAAGGGGCAGGAGAAGCTGCCAAAGCTTATGATGCCTAGAAGCACAGTACCACCATATTAAGCTAGTTTTATATTGATCTAATTTTATTCCTGTACCACGATAAACCTGAAATAATAACAAAAAAGATCAAAACTTGAAGCTAATTTGACTTTTGAAAGCATTTCCTTCTAGGATGTTACGCCTATTTAAAAACCCAAAAAACTATTTGAAGATGAACTGCAAAGACAACAGTGGAAAAGAGATTATTTCCTTTTTTATTATCAACAGGCACTTTTAAAATGTATTTTAGACAATGACCTCAATATTTTGTGTTCTATGCATGCGTATTTCTGAATACCATCATCTGTAAATGATGTGGATATAGATACTTTTAAGTGCTATGTTCCTATTTTAAGAGTTGAATTAAAAATTTTTATGCAAATAGCAACCACCAAGTGTGTGTGTAGGTTGATGGGTAAATAAGTAGATGTTACTAACTGTAAAAAGTGGAGTTTTACGTATCTCTAAACACACGTGAATTTTTAAAGGTATACATTATCCTAAGGAGAACAAGAGTCAGACCAACTACTTTTTGTGAGTAAATGGTCTGGTGATTTTCAAGCTATTTTTTCTTTGTGAGTCACTCACGAACTAAACCCATTCTTTCCCAATGTATTTGCCATTTGCAAATTGTTCACTGAATAATTTATATGAAGGAAATTCGCCCTAAGGGCTTGCCTGCAAGCTTGTTTGCTTCTACTGTTCCCTACCTATTATCCATTGTGTTTGAGCAGGTTCCCAAGTCACACAACGTTATTTCTGCTCCCTAAGTGAATGAGTGAAACTTTAAGCTGCTATACCCATACAAGAGAAATAACAAATCACGAATCGGGAACAGCCAGTGTTTCCTAGTGCAAAGCGATCTTTGCCTAGCTGTTTAGGAGCTGACAATATTCCCTTGGAAAGCACAACAAGGAGCGTGACCAAACTGACTAACCACAGCAGTGGGGCTAGCAGCACACTTCATCAAAAGGCAAATCCCATTTCAGAGACATACAGCAGGAATAACGCTACATGAGGCTCTCAAAATGTTTTTTCTTTCATTTCCAAAGTCCAGAACAACCTTCCAGGCCATCAACCTCTCTATGGCAGTGGCAAGACTACACACTTTGCATACATTCACTGAGCAGTTATTTGGCATCACCGCAACCCCGCGGTTCTTTTGTGCTCTATAACTGCTGTACTGCGCAAATCATGAATTGAAGAGCCTGTTGAAAATAAGCGCATCACATTCTCCAAAAGCTCAACACTGTTTTTAATAGGCATTGCAGTCAGAACTATGCGATATTCATAAAGCAAGCTGGTTTCTAAGATTTCTACCCAAGCTGAGATAGAGAGTCATCAGCGTAGAAGAACTGAGTAGAGGCCTCGGGAGGGACAAGTGGAGAGCAAGGTGACACAAAGAACATGCACTGTTCAAAACTGAGATTCAATTAAAATTCAGGTAACTGCTCAGGAAGACTGACCAGGAGATGCTGCACTGACCAGTTTACAGCTACCTTTAAGGCAGGATCCTGCCTTGCTGTGAGCACTATGGCTCTTAAGCCTGGGAAGCAGAAAGTAGTTAGTTATTCTGATGTGGGCAATGATAGCAACTCCAACCATCTCCTCCATTAAGATGACGACATTTAGCACTTGGCAGGGTTACGCCCACCAGGAGGAAAAACTGATACTCAGTAGTGCCATTTCCCTCTGACCGGATCTCACAGCCTTCCTTTGCTTTTGGTCTGAACCCAGACTGCATCACAAGAGAAAGTTACTTTCAGAATATTTCTTTTTTAAAATAATCAACTTTTATGACTTGAATGCTGCACACAGAGCCCAGTGAAATAGCTACATTTTCAGTAGCTTTTTTCTCTTTTCCTTTGTGTATGCATATAACAAATTTTTACACTGGAATCATGTAATAATACCAAGATTGACTTCCTTTTCAGTCTACAGAAGATTAACTGTCCGTTGAGGGTTATATTGACCCTGGCTTTGCTCTCACCCATATTTACCTCTCAGGTCAATGAATCCTGATGCCGAATACAACAGAAGCCAATACTTGCTTATTACAGTTAGAGTAAGAATTACTGAGAAAGGTTATGAACACTAAGCTGGTGCCTGCCAACATTACTATAGTGAAGGAGTCTGTCAAGGTTCCATCATGTCTGTCCTTTTTCTTGGTAAAACAACAAAAAAAAAAAAAATAAAAGCCATTTGAAGACTCAATAATCAAGCCTGCTCTTATGAGTTCTGACAAGCATATTTTTAAAATTAAGATATATTTAAGTACTTAGAAGGATATAAATTCAAAGGCATAAGCCCAGATTTTATATCAGAATACTCCCTTTTTTTTAATCTTTGGGGGGAGGGGGGAAGAATTGTGTTTCTTCATGGTTGTTGTTCTGCAACTTTTAAGACTTAATTCAAGTTGTTTTGTATTTGAAGTCAAGAGCTAGTACCTGAGTTTAGCAGTACATTTAGTCCTCTGTTCCTATTTAACTTTATTTTTATGACAGACTAAAAAATGAGCTCCAGAGCTCAGTTGTTCATAAGTTTCTAATTAGAATGCCCAGAAGATTAGCAAGGTGACATCTTCACAGTCCTAAAAACACCAAATCCAGCAAAAATCTACCCATACACCCAAATCCTGACACAGGAGGAAACAAAACTGTAATAATATATTGTGCAGGGAAAGTATCAGGGAAGGAGTATAGTTCAGTCAACCTTGAAAAGAAAGGCATTACGAGCATCCAGCTTTGACCAAATTTGTAGTAAACAGGCAGACATTCTCAGTTTGCAAATCTGGGCTGTCCATCCTGCCAGCAAGATCTGTCTTCGTTGTGCAGATAAAGCACACTGACAAATTTGTATTTATGTTTTGTTCCACTAGCAAGATATCATGAGCATCTCAAAGCCATAGAGCTGCATTTCTCAAGAGGTCCAACACCCTTCCAGAAGTTGCAATGTTTCTCCAAGGATTGGTGTTCACCTTGTTGCTTAATAACCTGCCCACTCTTCAGGTTTTTTGCTAAAGGGAGAAAGGGGTGTTTCTAAACTGTTTGTTATAGTTACGCATAAAAATTCAGAATAGATTTTTCTAGTCAGTTAACCATATTCTTGAGGGAAAACATAAGGTAGTATAATTATTAAAGAGCACTCTCAGTAATACTCAGATCTTTATTACGTCAACCCTTTGCCAAAAAAAATAAGATTTATAGTAAAAGCCACTTACAATTCTTCTTTGCAGAACCAAGCCATCTGCCTCAAATATACCATCAGCCCCTGCTAGATGAATTCACACATATTTTAAAGCCCCGGAGTAACCATTAGAATGGAAATTGGACACTACTTGTCATTTGCAAAGCTTTCTTAACTGGAGAGGCTTCCCATTTGTTCAATTAAATGTTTGTATGTGCAATACACTTTATGAAATTTATCCCAAAACAGTGAGGACTGAAATAATATTGGAGGCAGATGGCACAGCTGTTCCATTTAGAGAGCCATCCTCAGCAATATATGAAGTGATGGACGGGACAGGGAAGTGGGAGTGAAAACTTGGTACTATGAAGAACATCATCCACGGGTATTAGCAATAAGCAAACCATTTCGGCTCCAATCTTCTCTTCCCTATCGTATGTAGCTGCTTGACTCACTTGGGTTTATCCAATTAGAACATAGTGATTTAATTCAAGAAGTCAATCATTGAAGCCATGTAAAGTTCACCCCTAAGAGAATCCATCCCTCTGCCTTAAAAGCTAAGGGAGTCTTAAAACATGTCTGTCATGTGGAGACAAGGAGGCACGTATTTGTATGGGCTGATGAGGCAGCGTACATGCACGAGAGACACGGATACCATTAGGAATAGGGAACAAGTTCAGGCTGCTGCTTATTTGCATACCTCACACAGAACAGAAATCATTGCATCGTGCTCCAGATGCTGCAAATCTCAAGATGCACATCCAGAGCTCATAATTAAAACTGGCAAACATTTTCACTGAGGAGATGAAGGAAAAAACCCAGAGCTATTGCAGCCAGTCTGCGTCTATTTTGAGATTTCTGGGGTGCTGGCCTCTTCTACCATCTCAGTATCAGGAAGGTCACCTTTTGAAAGGAAATGGCATGCAACAACACTTCCTCACAGAATGAAGATTTGAAAGAACCCATGAGAGCATACCTCTTGCTGTGCAGCACCTAGATCAGAGCTGCAGATTCAGTAAACTAAACGAGCAAAGTAATCAAACATTTCAAATAGAATTTTCAGCCCTTGTGAAATAAAATTCAAGAGAATACATGGAAATAGATTTAAAGCAAAATAGTGGGGCAGGAAAGGTTTTAATCTTGGAAAGCACTGCTTTCCTGGAAAACATGGAATGAGGATCACACATCCATCAAACCAGCACACAGCTTGTAAAAGGTTTTACTTAGGCAGATAACAGAATCTGCTTGGGGCCAGAAGGCAGATCCCCATGCCCACATCCATGGCAGGCAATAACATGAGCTCTGCAGGACTGCAGTCACCTCTTGTATAGACTTAACATAAAGTCAACAGTTAAAAATAGTCACCAGACCAAATTCAGTTAAGAAATAACCATAAAGACCGCAGGACAGGTCTCACCAGCTTCTTCCGCCTTTCCTCCCCTCAGCCTAGTTTTCCCCTGCTTTCCTCTTCATTTCTACAGACTATTAGAGACTTTCACAGCTGCAATGCTGCTAGGAACTCACTTTGTGGCAGCTAAAAACAAAGAGAAAGAAAAGTTTGTTTTGTATGGACTGTCAGTGAGATGAAGAAAGTTCTTTGTAGGTGCCATGTGACAATAAACTGCCAGGGGAGAAAACACTGAAAAGCAAAAGATACATCCCAGTTCACCAGAACATCCATAAATATTTGCCATGTTTTAACAGGTTCAGCTGGAGACTCTATTACGCCTAAAGCCTTAAGAACTATTAGAGGCAAAAAAAAAAATACTGCCGGTGCACAAATAAGGGAGGTGAGAGGGCACTTAAAGAAATCCTTCACTAGGCAGAGTGCCATTCATTTCCTGTGACAGTGAAGGGGCACCAGGTCGTACATTCAGTAGTGTATTACTTTAAAAACATATTTTCCAACCTTGCGTTTTCAGTACAAATGCTTCGCTCCCCAACCACCTTTCCCACTGGTAATACTATAAAAGACATGCCCCAAGGGACAAATTTCTAATAACGTTGTAATCTTGCTTTCCAAGCACTTACAACAATTGCAGTAGCAATTTTAAAATAAAAGCAGTAAATTCATAGGACTCAACCTCTTCTTTATTTGCAGGGAACTTTGGCTGTGCTGGAATTATTGCAAACTATATCACCACAGAGAAGTGTCTTCAGTTTCTAACTCTCATTTTCTCATAAGTCGTAGGCACATACTGCTGTAAACAGAATACATGGAAACTCCAGACAAGCTATGAAAAGTAAGTGTCCTACTTTACTGTTTTTATACCCTGGCTTCATTTCAGTTACATCTTAAAAGGCCAATATCCACATATGATGTCCAATAACTCTAAATACATAAAGCAGCTAATCATAATTAGTTCTTTTCTACCAAAAATGCAAACATGGAAGTCATCACAAGGGCATAAATGCACAGCTAATCTGGAAGGAATCCAGTCTCTTTCTGCAGAATACCTCTACAAAGCATTGGTGGAAGGTAGTCTCAAAAGCCTGCGAAACCAGAGGGAACTGGTGTACCTCCTGAAAAGTCTGTCCTCTTTGAAACACCATGCCCATAACAGCAGTTCTTCCACTCTTTCCTGCCATTCCTGCAGCCTTCTCATTCTCAGGGGGGCAAGAGGTGGAAACTGGTTACTAATGCTCACAAACAGCACTACATAGTGGCAACTGCCCACTTTCAGACGCTTGTCTTGCTCCACCCTGACAAGACACCACTCACAAGGGCTTTCACACAAGACTTGGTATATGCCCACTACTTGCCAGCTTCTGCTCCTGACTTTTCGAAAAGGAAGGGAATTCCACTCATGTCTGCACAAATGCCACCCAGTAATACTCAAGAGTTCTCCGCTTCCAAACAGTCAAATAATTATGACCCCCATGGCAGTGGAGTTGGAACTAGATGATCTTTGAGGTCTCTTCCAACCCTAACCATTCTATAACAGATCAGGGCAGAAATGTGGCAGCTATAGTAGATGTTACCCTGATGGACTGAGAACTGAAAGAGATTGAGACAATTCCCACCATGAGGCCTTGAAGTGATGCAGGAGATGGAGACTGGTTCACTGACACATCTGGGCAATGTGCAGCGGAGCACTGACTTTTGCTTACCTCCTCCATACCTTCTCTGGGAGACTTTTAATTTTGTACTATAAAATTCAAGGAATTTCAAGTAGTTGGGAAGAAGCTCTGCAATTTTTGTTCCTCTCCACCCCAACTATCTTCAACCTACTGTAAGTTACCACAGTGGCAAAATGCACTACCATTTCTTTCTTCCCTTTTTTTTTTTTAAACTGTCAATTAAAGGAAAAGTTCAGCTCCTTCCAACAGAACTGAAAAAAGCTTTTCACCACAGGGGTTGTAGATATCAGAAACAAAGACAGATAGTAGTTCCCTTTTTTCACACACGCCCACCCCCAGGGGTTTACAAACCCTGCTGGAGCCTAATGTGCCCCCTCCTCCATTCAAGCTACAGGGTGAAGCCTCAGTACTTCAGGAGACGGATGTCCTATTTCTGAAAGTGACCAGAGAAATCTCACAGAATAGCCAGATTCCAGTGGTATTCCTGAGCTCTTCAGTGGCACAAGACCATTCTTTTGCAACGTACACCTTTCTGCACCTCTGGGACAGCTAAAGAAAATGGAAACAGCCAAGACGGCACTTGATTTTACTGATCTTCTGTCACCAGAAGGATCACTGGCAGCATATGGATATTATGCAGACCAAAAGAAAACCAAGTTGGTCAAGAGCTTAAAGCTGTATACGTACTCTGAACATAAATGCTGAAGTCTGTATTAGTCCATAGGAACTATTCACTGAGGAATGAAAGCGTTCCTCACTTCTACCCAGAGAACATAACTAAACCGCTGGTCATCGGACTCTATCCCACCTTCTGGGAAACCTTGATATCTGCCCTTAAGCTTTTTCATTACTGTCCCTTATGAGGCTTCTTGCCAGGCTACATTGCTGGAATTGTGCCTGATGGATCACTCTTAGCGGCTGGATCAACAACAACGCTTAGAAATTATTTTACCCAAAGCACAAGATACAGTTTCTTCTAAGTTCTGATGTCCAGCCCCAAAAGCCCCTTGCTTAAATTTCAAGAAAGTCCCTATACCAGACCTCAGTGTGCAAACCCTACCACTTCTGTACAGTACTAAATAACTCCCGTCGAAATGCTTATAAGTTGCATCATTTTTGATTTAGCCAGAAAAATATCCGCAAGAAGAATTAGGTCTGTTCAGAATTTTAAAACCATTAGGCTGGCAGTAGTGCTGTAACCATGCATTAAAAAGGGATAAATGTGCATGAACGGTGTTTCATGCCAGTGGCAAGAAGTAAAATTCTTTATTGCCCAAATGAGAAGTGTGCAAGCTTACATTTTCTAGCATTTCCCCTTGACTTTATCACAGAAAGGTCTCAAGCTGGGGACCACAGCAATCTGCCAGAGGTTGAAACAACTTTTAAGTCCTAGACTTCTCATAAATGATAACCTCATTCCTTGAACAATGAAGCTGCATGAATTTTGCATGTTTCCTCAAGCATTTTACTTTATTCCAAGAATAACAGTTCCATTTCAAACCACGTTAAGCTGAATCCCCTTTTCATCACCCACAGAAAATGATGTCAGAAGAATAGATAGGTAATGAGCAGTAAAGAGAAAACTAACGTAAAAATAATACATAAATCACTAACTATAAGGAATTTTCAAATAAATTAAGAAGAATATATATATATCCCCTTACAACAAAACACAAAGAATAAATTTTCTAAACTAAATTGAACCCCTCACACCTATTTTAGGTGTCTCTGGAACAGTCCCATAAAGTTAGCCAGACACTCAGTGTATATTTAAACCTTTTAGTTAAGTGAAAGAATTTATCACTGTGACTAAGATAAGGCTGTGCTTAAAAATGAGTGGCTTGGTGCACCAAACTATTACAAACCTTGTTCTAACCAGCAGAATCAAAAACTTTGTTCTGAGCAGCACAAAAATGCAAGAGCAAAATCGACGGTGCCTGACCCATGGTGGTTTGCATCTGACCCCCATTCTTCACCTCTTCTCTCACTAATCCTGATTTTAATTATCTACAAATTTGTACTTACTCAAGGCTAGTGTTTAATTTATCTATGGAAATTCAAATCATCCCATGTTAAAGTTTCTAAAAAGGACAGGTTTGTCAGCCCTTAATAAGATCGTTATTATTCACATTAAGTATAATTGAAAATGCATTAATAGCAAAATACTTCCTTTCAGTTCCAAGGAACAAGAGGCAAGACACTGCCTGCAGATATGTTCGCAGTTTGGGATCAGTTTGCAGACAAATCTAAACGTCTTCCAGCCCTGCAGAATCCTGCTTTAAGGGGCATGCAGTACATCCCAAATATTTTTCCCAAGACAAAACTACCTAACAAAGCAAAACAAAACCCTCGAGGCTTTGCTCCCAACCCCTCGACAAGATTACGGTACTTGGAAAAGCTCATAGAAGAAAAGATTACATCTGCTCTTACTATTGAACAATAGAGATAATCATGTCATGCTGCGTTTGAGGTTGTCACATGTTAAGCTACTCAAGGGCTCAGTATTAAAAATTTGGAGCAGAGGTGATGGGTAAACAGGGCAGGTTTGCTCTGTCAACAACCAAGTTTTCGAATTCACCTAATAGATACTCTAAATCTCACTTCAAAGAGGACAGAAAATGTTTGAAACCTAAAGGCACGGAAAGGTACTCAAGCACCCAGAGTGGCAGCTGTGTGATAAGCTCCTCAGAAGTCTGGACAGCTAATTAGAAAAATCAGACTAGCATATGTAAGGAACTGTGGATGTTCAAGAGAAGAAAAAACTAACACACCTGGAAGGGACCACCCGGACACTGTTTAGTGCATGCCCTTTCCAAGGTTTGGAAAGCGAGCACTAACTGCACACATCCCGACAGAAGTTAGCAAATCTTTTATTAAATAGGCCTGTTTATTGCTATAACGTGCACACCTCCCACCCTGGGAACCTTCCAGCACTTTGCTCTTCTCAGGCACCAGAACAGCTTTCCCACAGGTGCCCTGCGCATCCTCTGCTGCAACTTCAGCAACGGCTTCTGGCCCGACCACCACCACAGACAGCAGATTATTCCCCTCTGGCCTTCCAGAGGTGTCGAAAGAATAACTCATGCTGCCCCACCTCAGCTTTTCCCGTCAATCCGCCTGCTTGGCTTTAACATGAAACAGCCGGCACCAGCACCGCCAGCTTTGACTGGCAAGAGAGGCAGGAGCGCGGCCATGCGCAGGGTGCAGCCACCCCCAGGCAGGGCAATGCCCCTCGCCGCCCGCCATCTTGGTCTCCACAGACACCCAACTCCGCGGGCGCGCAGCCTCAACCGGCGCGTCCGACGGGAGCAGCGGGAGCGCTGCTGCTCCAGCCTCCTCTTTTCGATGCCCTCGGGCTCGATCTCGCTTCGCTGCCCCGCCGCCGGCGCTCCGCCTGCCTGACACCCCACCTCCAGCAGATTTCGACGGCGGGTGAGGGAACCGCGACTCCCGCCACCCCCCTCAGGCACCCGAGCTGGCATCATCGCGTTCCTTGTCGGGCAGCGCCCCCTGGCGGCCACCTTCCCTCCCCGCCCCCCGCCGGGCCGACAGCATTGACGGGTAGCGGGTGGCCGCTGCCCGCCGCCCAGCCCCACCGGGGGAGGCCGCCAAACGCACCCGGGAACCCCGCTCTACCGGCCCCCAGCAACTTCTAGACACCCCTAAAGTTATTCTCAGTAGGGTTACAAGGGTGAGCGTGTGTGTGCGCTGCAAATCACCCCGAGTTCCCTGAGCAAGTGAGGGCCCCGTGACAGAAGCGCTCACAGGCCGAGCAGCACTGCGCAGCCCTGGTGTGGGGAGCCGCGGCGGACAGGGATGGATTGCAGCAGTGCGAAGGCATACTTGCAAATTGAAAGGAAAAATATAATCGCATAACGTGTAGAAAGGAGGGGGAATAGAGACAGTGCTCACATAAAAAAAAATGGAGGCAGCCCCCAGAAACACTAACAGGAGGGTCATGGGTTTCTGGTGTCACTTTTGACCAGTATCTAGCCTAGTCTTGAAGGCCTCCAATTGCAAAGAGTGTAATTGCTCAGAGGGCACACAGAGCCCTTCTTCCCATCCTTTCCACCTTAATCACTGCAGATTGCTCCTAACACCTAATCTAAACCTCTGCTGCAGCAATTCAGGTCCATCAGGTCTTACCTTACCCACCACAGAGACAGAGAACAGGTCATTTCCCTGCTCTGCAACAGCCTCTTGCAGATTTGAAGACATGCCCCAACAGAGGAATGCCATTTTCTGAGCTGAACACCACCAGTTTGCACCATTCTGTTGTCTGAGCCTTCCTTGGCACTCTCTGCTGAGCTCTCCCCAGATCGCATCTTCCCTGGAGCGCTCCGCACAGAACAGCTCACAGCACTCTGGCAGCGCTGGGGTGGAGCAGTGCTGAGCAGACATACTGTTTCACGTGCCTGACAGACTGTAATCCCTTTTATTTTACATTCTAGTAACATATTTGCCTCTTTTCCTAGTTGCATGGCACTAGCAGCAATGTATGCTGCTTCTGATACATTACTATGCCCTACATCCTCTTTTGTAGGAGAGACTGGAGCTATTCCCATCCCTGAGTTACACCCGCTGAGTTACTCACCCATCCTGCTTCTGTGCAATTCATTGTTGCTGTTGAAGTGAAGTACTTGTTCTGGTGAGTTGTGTTTTGCTGCTTTCCTTCCATCCTATGCTATTTCTCTCTATTACACACACGATTTTCCTGATTTCTCAAGCTATTCTTTATTTCTAGCCTACCTCCAGTTCTTTTGAGCTCAGGAAATTTAACATCCAGCAGCAGTAGATTTAACAACCATCTTCTCTATCAAGAAGATACAGGCTCCAGAACACAACCTCTGGAAGTTCTCCCATTTTTGTGGCAAACCGTTGACAAATGCTCTGTTTCTATCTCTGCACCAGTTGTATTACTGTCTTCATCTAAAGATGCACCTCTCTGTCTCACAGCATTGATTGTCTTGACTAAGAGATGGCCGACATGATGTCTTGAGGTCCTTCTCCACCCTGCATAGTACAGTTCTATGACAGCTCTATACACGAATGCCTCTCAGGGAGAGGTGATGCAAGGGAATTACCCTGATGTCTGGAAATGGTGACTACTTAGAGAAGTCCCACTGCCTTAAAGCCTTTAATGGCAACACCACCAATGTTCCTTTTCCTTGTTCCTTGCATCACTGTCAACTTCTCCTAGTGGTTCATACTTTGTTAGAAATTGTCAGTATTGTTCTTTCCAGCTGCCAGTGCCTGAACTTACAGAATGTGTACATTACAGAGTACTGTGCAAACAAACCCCCACATAAGCCAGGATTCTTCCATTGTGTGCCAAGATACAAATCTGTGTTACATGTGTACTGTGCCATGCCTGGCATCACCTGCATCTTTGCAAGATCCATATTAGCTTGTTTTCTCAAGCCAAGCTAATATGGAAAATGGTTTCTGGATGAGAAGTCGCTTGAGTCAAGCTAATGCAGCACATGAGCACCACAGGCACACAGCTGACCACATGAGCAGAACCCAAACACTCTCCATGAACACTGAGTCTCCAATGTAAAAACTAGGTAGACCTCTCACAGTGTTCAAGGAATGCATTTCAAGGCCTAAAATGAGGGGAAGAAAGATGGGAATACTATTTCAGAAATGCTTCCAAAACAATGTCAAATTTGGTCACTTAATGGTCCATTCAATCCATTGCAAGCCATCCACTTCTGCCTCCTCCCCAGCTGATGGCCACTTTTAAGAGGCAAAGGACTGAGCTCAGAATTAAAATCTTTATTTTTGTGATTAAGCAACAGTTTCAGTGAGATCCCACTTGCCTGGCCTAGGATGGCCCAGTGCCTAGAATGATCACCAGAGGCCAAACACAGCCAAGCTTCCTCTGCAGAAGGACCCTCATGACTGGATCACCTTCCAAGAGAAATTCCCAATTACCAGCTAATGTGTAGTGCTAAGTGGGACCTGCCTTCTGTGTTTTCTGCTGACCTTAAGTACAAAATTTTGGACTCCTTTATTGGAAGCAGGATTCAAATACAGGTACTACTTGTGCTGAGAAGTGCTGTCACCTCTGAAGACATTCTCTCAAACTCATAAGCATTTTAATCAAAAGAGGTCAAGACCAACCATACAAGACTGCAGGTGACATCCTGCAATATCCTTTAACCAACAGGTACTCTTCTGAGACAGGCTCCATGTTTCCAGGTCAAACCTAGATGTTTAAACTCCACATCTCTCGTATTGCAGCTGAGGTTTTGGGTTGCAATCCACTCCTTTTACTTCTACACCCCAGTACTGTGGTAGGCTAAAGTATCAAACCAGCTTGGGTCAGGAAATTAATAACACAATGGCACTTCCAAGATTCATCTTTTTTCATTTGGCCAATACTATTTGACTATTTTGACTTGACAGTACTTCAAAAATCCTAGGAGCCAGATGAAGCTTTCTGTTATTTAAAGCAAATAAATGGGGGAAACAACTGCCCCAGCTGGCCATCTAGTGCTCTAGAGGTCAACAGGGTGGCTGTAAGTATAAAGCAAAGCACTCATCCTTCTGACCCTTATGTTGAAAGCAAACTCGATTTTGAGCTCATTTTCAAGCCAGCAAGTACTACAGCCATGACTTAGAGATATTTAGCTACACACAGGTTCATTGATCTGTGTATTACTGCTCAATATGCCTAATAAACCACATTATATAGAACACTGCCTTTTGTTTAATTTTTATGGCGCTTTTGAGAAACCACTAGCAGAAACATGGCTGCAGACATAAAATTGGTATACTGGCATGAGTTCTGAAAAGAGTGCAAGTACACTCTTTAATTGCACATCTTCCAGAGGTTATGTACTACCACCTGCATGTGTATTAAAAACACATAATAAAAATACTGCTGAAGAAGAGTTGTTTTGCATGGGCGATAGCCTTTTCTCATAGCAGGCTTATTTTGATTGATATCAGAACACCAGATCCATTGCTGTGGGTGCTTCTACTAACAGTAAAATATACCAACAAATAAAATCAGCAGTTATTATATACAGTAAATGGCCTCTTCAGACTGCTATAATGATTACATTCACCCACAATAATAAATAATCATAACAGACACCCAGAGCTAGATCCTGGCACATAAGCTAATCGTGCAAAACGGGCTCATAACTAGCTTCAGCAGCTGGCTGAAGCTTTCCCCAGAATAAACCAAGTACTCTGGAAGTGATGGAAATTCAGAGCTGATGCCTGCCTCCCACCTTATAACACATGTGGGAGGACAGTAATCAGGACAAGGTACGCTGAGAGCCCTACAGCTCTTGCAGTTCATCCTTTAGCCCCAGTAGCAGCAGCCCCTGCTACTCAACAGTCAAAGGACCACACAACGTTACTTCGACTTCTTTCCTTTCTGAGGGCTTCTGAATTTAGGTCTCAAGGGTGACAGTGCCAACTGTGAGGCTAGAGCTGCTTTGGGAGTAGGCTTCTCTCAGTCTGTATCACTGAACCTGTTTTGCTTTGCAGAAAGCACCCCTCAGCTCCGGCTGAGAACAAGAGCATCCATCATCTCCGTAGTTAAGCTCCCCTCCCAGGGAACACCACCACAGTTCCTTTCACATGTATTTATACATTAGGGCAATAGCAGGACGCACTGAAAGGACATCACCTTATAATGCACTATTAGTATGTACTCTCTGTTTTAGGCCTTTTTTTCCCCTCTTTATAGTTCACTTTCTTCCAAAACAATGGGTTTTTTGCCATGCCTGAATGCAAAGTGTTGAACTCTAGCATGGGACCTTCGCACGTGGTTTGAATATCTGAATTAACTACTCTCACCCTTCAACCTCACAGAGGGATTCAGTGGAAAATGCCCGAAGTTTTCCAGCTGAAGCAGAGCTGAGGATGCTGCTGCACCGGCTGGACTGGGCTCTGCCTTCGGTGCTGTTCTGCTGCCATCTGCAGGGCCTGCCTCGATGCGGCTCCCTCATCTTTCCCATTCTTCCTGCCAGCCAGCAGAGCCAGCCCAGGGTAAAGGCTAGCTTGGACCTAAGGCATATGCAAAAAATATGCTGACAGCCACACCACACGCTCCTGATCCCCCTTGGTAACAGGGATGCTTCTGACCTGACACACAAGGGATTTTGGTTTTAAAAACACCAGCACACAACACAAAGCTGAGTCCTTGCGAAGTGTGCAGCTTTACATTGCATTGGGTCAGAAAGCAGAGACTTTCTGTGGGTCCCTTGCCCCACGGCCACAGCGAAAGTAAGTCACAGGGCAAAGAACAATCGCCAGCGTGGGCTGCTCAGAACCAACATGCGGGACTTGCCGCCTCTGAAAATTAGAGGATGGCTGTTTCCTAGGAAAGGTTGAATCATTTTATTTACATTATTAATGTTTTCAGCTCCACACACTACAATAAAGGCTGGAATAAGATAATAATCAAATTTCATGCCTCACTGCACAAGCAGATCACCCTTGCAGACAAGGAAGTGTTTCTCACGCATAGTTCTCCACTTTATACAGATGTACTACATTTTAAGGTGCTCATTTTGTTTCTTTGCCTTTCCCTGAAGCATCAACTAATACAGAAATCAGAATACCAGATGAGAACCAAATAAAACTAATCTGAGCTAGTGAAGAAGAGGCAAATGGAACAAATCTTTGTTCAGTTAAAGGACTTCAAAGGTACTAGTTTCTTGTTATAAAATAAATTGTATATTGAGTTTATGCCTGTGACGAGGAACAGATATGCTAGAAAACACTGCTTAGACAAGGGTCTGCTTTCATATCTTTCCCTTGCACAGGTCCTTCTCCTGCCCCAGACCGATAGGGGTTATTATGCACATACACCAGCAAAGCCGATTCCATCCTGCCTCTCCTGAGCATCCATTTGCACACAGAAGGTGGTGAGAGCACACTGCCTGTTCTCCAGGAAAAGCAGCTCCATCAAGAAGCCCAGGCAGGGAGGCAGTTTTCCCTGTTTGCCAGTCACTTCTCAGTCTGCCATTTGAATGCTTTTTTGTTCCAAATGCTGTTGCATTTTCCACAAGTGAGGAAAACTTGCCTTCTTTCCAGACAAGATCCTAAGCTCTCTAGGAATCAGATGGGGAATATTTCTGTGGCTAAAATACAATTTAGTAATTTCACCCAAGCCAGCTTTTACCAGCCATAGCTTTTCAGGGATATATGACATCACTATTTCCCAGTCTCATTGCAAACAAAAGTAATGGTCTGCAGATGTTAACATCAAAATAGCTTCTATTGTACTGTACAGGCAAAACCTAAAAAAATTCCCCCTTTTTTCAACACAACATTAAAAAGCAGGGATAAGGGTGATTGTGTCTAGAGAGAAAGCAGCTGTTGAAGCCTTTCCTGCACCTTTAAACAGCAAGAAAGGACAGAAGAGCAACAAGTACGCTTTTTCATCTTCTCTGCCATCTCAGAGCTTTCTCACATCACCTTTCTCCAGAGTGACTAACCTCACCACAGAAAGCACCCGCATCCATATTAGACAAGGAAAAAAACTCATTTAAAAAAAATGAAGCATGTTACATGAAGAAAAAATAATCAATTGACCTGAGAAAAAGCCTTAGGAGACAGATACTCAAGGCAATTTTTAGAAACACTAAGTGTTATGGAGTGTGCATTACACGCTTCTGAAAACCCAAGTGTACCCTAACATCCTCACAATGCACTTGCAGGCGTATGTTGAGCACCACCACATGAGAGAAACCACTGCAAGCAGAAGACCAGGAGCTTGACTCCTGCTCAAAGCTAAGTCACCACGGCAGACACTCGGCAGAGACGGAAGGGGAGTTTAGCTCCTCTTTGTTTCCCAGGCTTCTGTCTCTTCCAGGGTAAGGAAGGCGCTTTCTAGCTGCTGAGGTACTGCAGCGACACAGGGCTCTGGCTGGAGGAAGGAAGAGCAGAAGCTGCAGCAGGCCTTATTCCCAATTACCTCACACTTCTCTGGGCCAGCTGCAGCCATGACTCAGATGCTCACAAAGTAGCTCTTTAGCTGCAGCATATTAATATATAATCAGTGCCAGTTTCAGCTTTCCTCAGTGTGCTAGGCTGTCATTTGTGGTGTTCAGCGCCACAAACAGTTGAGTCACTGCTGAAGCAGAGCTGGATACCTCGGAGGGAAATAACCTCTGAGTCAGGGGCACGATGGATGGCTGTGGAAGGCACGCTCTGCACCAGTACAGTGTTACTGTTTACTCATGTCTGTGAGTCAGCACCACAGATCAGAAGTACAGAATTATGAAAGTTTCCTATTGCAAAGAATGTTTTGCGCTTAGCGAGCAGTAGTAATAACTTTCTTCAATGATATGAAGATATATATAAGCACCTCAGAGTTGCGGGCAAGCACAGATGTGAACACATCTATGGAAGGATGCTATGGAAGATGAGAATCAGTACTCCCCAAGCACACATCCGTCAGAAACTAAACGCAAGACAAAAATGCCGCTTGCTCCACCTTACCTGCTAGATGCTTATACTGCTTGGGATTAAATCTGAGGCTAGCAGATAAATGAATAAGCTGATTCTTAGCACTGTTATCATTTGTCCCTTAAGTCGGTACTTCAGGGAACGGACACTCTTCAGGGTACAAAGGCTCTGTTGGGATAAGGCTTGCTTTCATACTAACATACTCAGGCTGAACAGATTTGCTTCCACAGTTCTCTTGTGGAAGGCAGTAGATCCTGCTGTAACCCAAGTGAGATGGGCTAGAGCATTTCAAACTATGTCCCCTGACACTCAGCCTGGGCTGCCGCTAAGAAGCTACAACCCAGATGATAGGAGAACATCTCGGATGCACAGGGGCCAAAGACCTTACAACAGAGCTTTGCAAGTTAGAGAAGTAAACATTAATAAGTTAAAGCTACTGTGATCTAATATTTACTTTGTCCTTGCTTGAAAGATCTCACCTGTTAGAGGTTATAGTTTACTGAAAGCTTCTACTCTATGTTCAATAAAAGAACCAATGCTTTGGTAATGATATCCTATTATGGATCCATTCTACAAATTTGTGCAGTCCTCAGTAACAGCTTTTCCAGTGTAAAATAGAGATGCCCACAGTGCTGTTTGAGCTCGCCAGAGCAGATGCTTTATAGCAAGAAACCTAGTTATCTCATGTCTCTGGTGGTCATTTTCTTTTCTTTCACAGGTTTGCAGGTCTCAATTTACAAGGAGCACTGAGGATCCCAGCAGATGCACAGCCCAGCAAGCCCTGACTCCCAGTACCTGATAGTACCAGGCCACTAGAGGCCACACTCAGCTCACTCCATACCTCTGCAGCGAGACACACAAACCCCTTCCCATTAGAGACAGGGTTTATTGACTAATACAAGATACAGAGCAGAGGAGGCAGCTCTGAATATTACAAGGTATCACTGACACTCACCTGGGCAAAAATGAAAACCTCACTGCTGTCATCCCACCACCCTGATGTCAGCCCACTTTCCTCAGCTCAGCAAACCCCACAGGGGCCCTGTCCCCTCCCTCAGACACTCAATGCCCATAGCAGGGGTTCTGGGAAAGCCCTGACCTGGTAAGACACTCTTTCCTTCCACAGAGGAGCCCTTCTCCAATAAAGCTGAACACTTGCTTCAGACATCAAAAGGTACTGAAGACCAAGATTATTGCTCCCCATCCTGGCCTGCTCTTTTGGGGACATGCTCAAGCCCAGCATGTCACTTGAATATTCAGAGAGATGCCAGCGCTGTAGTACAATCAATCCCACACAACCAGACATAAAGTTACCAGAAAAGAAAGAGGGATGAATCTCCAGTTAGGTGCAGAGAAACTACTTCTATTTGACTGATCCTACGGCCCTACCACACCAGCCAGAGCCAGGGGCTTCACCAGCCAGTGCCAAGGTGGTGGGAACAAGACAGCAATGTCAGGGCAGAGCTGGGGCTCTGCAGGGTCAGAACCACTGTGCTGGTAAAAGGGAACACATCTGTTAATCCAAGAGGACAGCAGGCACAGGGGGAAATTCCGAGTGCTCAAGCATTGACCGGTTATGGAAGTAGCTTTTGGTAGCATGAAGAGCCACAGCTTGAACAAAGTCACAGCAATGTGGCTTGGGCAGACTAACAGGAATACATCATCATAATGTTTGTCCTGTCCTTGTGTCCTCCTCACCAGTCATCCTCCACACACCACTGCTGCAAGACTAGCTAGAGTCAAAAATCTCAGTGTCCTCCTCTAGCTGTTTTGAACAGGCCCCAGTACAAAAACATGAAGTGGACAAGGCCCATGCTGGTGCCTACCTTCAGGGAGGCACAGTCATCTCCATGCCTGGCCCAGGGAACAAACAGAAGCCATGTAAGGACCAACCAGACTAGGCCTTCTGTACAAAGTGTAAAGTTCTTGGATCACCTGTGTCCTTTTCACAGCTACAGAAGGCTGAAACACAACCTGCATTTAGAGAAAAGAATGCAAAAAAAACCCCACAATCACCCTCATGACAGGTGTTGAAAGAAAAAGCATTGTTAAGACCTGGTTTCTTTGCGTGACAGATAATCCTCATAAGAAAAGGCGAGTGAAGTTAATAGAAGACAATGCATGGAAATGGTATTTAGCATCAGCCATTTCAACATGCAACAAGGAATGACACTGTTTAATTAAGAAGGTGCTTATTAATCTCAGTTGAAATTTATTATTAGACAATAGATAAATGGACTCAGTGTGTTGGCAACATCTTACATCACATAGTTGCAATTTGGTCCCACCATCTAATATAAACTGCTGAACATACATTGTAAAGTTAATTAAGCACCAAGTACACAGTTTCTCATTCTGTTATTTTCTGTAACATTTCAATTAAATACCATCTTGGGCATTTTAAAACCACTATGTGGAGAATTCTGTGCTTTGGTTTGATTAATAATATAATCTGTTTTCATGGAGTCTCTTCCAGCAGTCAGCCCTTATGTTAATTTAAAAAAATACCCAAGAGTATTCCACGATACTAGATTAAAATGTTGTAGCATGTTTTTATTACCAGGGTAAGATACACTATATTGAAGCTATTACTATAGATTATGCATAGTTTTCTCATTAAAAATGGTGGAAGCGTTGGATTGATTAATCTATAAATTACAAAGAACACAAGCACACCAAGGAAAATGTTAGAGAAGCAAAATTTCCAGATTTCTTTTAGAGGCTGAGAAAGTTCTATGTCTCATGCCTTCATTTAATACGATTACCCACTCCACCTCATAAGTTTAAAATACTCATAACTGCCTTGACATACCTTATGATAAATGTTTGGGGGAAGGAAACAACAGCAGCAAACTCAAATTCAGTTTTATAAGCTAGATTTCAACAGAGCAATTGTGATAGGAACAAGGAACACTGCCTACAAAGCTCGTGGTGACTTTCTCAAGAGCACCTCCCATGAAAACAGCCTCTCATTTAATATGGCAAGGACACAAAAAGTAAAAAGGAAATTAAAATATTACCAGATGGGAATGAGAGGGGAACACAGCTAGTGGATGGGGAAAGAACAGACAGAATCCTGTGTGCCTTCACCACCAAATCAGTTTGGTTTTTTTTACATTAAACCCTCCCTCAAGTTGCTTTCCAACACAGTCAGTCCACAGCCAGGATCCATAAGACACCTGTTAACCCTTTGTGATATTACCAGTTTTCACTTATTCTCAAGCCTTACCAGTAAGGCATAGTTCCCACGCTCTTTCCCTCAGGTAGATACATACTTTACATTCTACAGAGAGGCTCTGCGAGCTTTTCCTTCAGCCTCCAGTCCCATAGACAAGAACCACCTAGCAAGGCCAGAGTTGTGCCTGTAGCAAGGCAGCCGGAAGGACTTCCAGAAGGCACCCAGCCCAAGCCCCAACATCTGCTTACTCTTCTGCTCTGGACGCACAATGAACATACAGGCACAGTGGCTCTGCCAGTCCCTACCTTCCATATGAGATGTAAAACCTAGCGTCTCTCTACATGGCTGCTGAAGATCTGTTTCCTCAGTGCTCCTCTCCTGCCCCACACTGAGGAACTGAGGTAGTATCCCACTATACCTTGTCTCCTTCCCAGAAGATACCATTCTGCCAGCATAGTGCCACCTGAGTCAAGCACTGCCCTCCTTCCTGTTGATCCTCATATGTATGGGATCAGGGCTGTTATTCTCATCACACTCAGACAAGCACTGCATCCTTCCTTAGAACCGGCTTGTAGCAGTTAGAACCCAGGAAAGTAGGGACATTCAGCCTTAATTTCATAGCTGTAAAGGTATCTTTAAAGAGCATTTTGATCTTGAAGTTTAACTCTTTAACCATTCTTCCCCCAAGTAGTAAACCCCACCAATTCCTGCAGCAATAGCCTTGCCAGTCCTGATTTCTTTGGGGTTTTTTTGATTATTTACTTTTTTTTTTGTAGCAAGAGCAACTTCACTTTCCTACCATTAACAGTGCTGATATCTTTAAAAGTTTTTCCTTAAACTAGCTAACAGGGGAATTTGACATCATTTCCGGTTAAGTCATAAATTTTCCCTGGGGCATTTGAGCTGATTACTCAGTCTGTACTCTACTTCTGTTTCTCATCCCCAAAAACAGGACTGAAACTTCCCTACGGGGTCTGTCACAAAAGATACTTGGAGACACACACTCTAAAGCTTTTAATCTTTAATAAGCTAGGTACCAAACCAAGATCTGAATTGTCTAAGGTGGCTTCCTCTTCTTCCTCACTGCCCTGGTTTCAGCTGAGACAGAGTTAATTTTCTTTCTAGTAGCTGTTACAACGGTGCTGTGCTTTGGATTTAGGATGAGAGTTAAGTTGATAACACACTGATGCTTTCAGTTGTTGCTGGGCAGTTGTAGTGCCCACACTAAGTCAAGGACCTTTCAGCTTCTCACACCCCGCCAGGCGCACCAGGAGCTGGGAGAGCACAGCCAGGGCAGCTGGCCCAGGCTGGCCAAGGGATGTTCCCTGCCATAGGGTGTCATGCTCCAGATATAACTGGGGAAGTGAGGCAGATTTGCTGCTCAGAAACACACAGGGCATTAGGTTGCTTGTGTTTTTTTTTTTCTGTCTGCATGGGGTGAGAAATCGCATTTGTGCATCACTTGTTTTATATATATTATTACCACTACTATTATTCTTTTCCTTTATCTTACTAAACTGTCTTTATTTCAACTCATGAGGTTTTTTCCCCATTCTCCTCCCCATCCGCTTGGGGGGTAGGGGTGAGCAAGTGGCTGTGAGGTACTTGGTTACCAGCTGGGGTTAAAACACAACAGTGCTTTTTGGTGCCCAATGTGGGGCTCAAAGGGTTGAGATAACAGATCTAAGCAGCAGATGTTAAAACAAATTTGTTATAAGCATTTATTAGATTAGACTAATCATTGCTGGTCCTCTGGTCACAGTTTAATTTGTTCTCAGAGTTGTCATGTAACACCTCACTTACTGTATATACAGGTTATCAGTGTTTATGCCTAGTTTGTCACCTTTGGGTGTTGGATTAAGGTCATCACTCTTCTGTTCAGTGTGCTATGGCTTATGATATAATAAAATAATTGGCAGTCAGACCAGTTTTTTATTCAGCAGCAGCTGAATCTATATTCAGTGGCAGCAGGAAAATAGCTTCCTCTCCATACTTCAGGAGCCATTTGTCAGAAGCCATTAATAATTGCACTTTTTCCTTTTTCTCCTCAGAGAGCAAATATGTGGGGGAGACACCTTCCTTCACCACCTTCTCCAGGCCAATCACAACAGCTCTTGAGAATGTTGAATAACCTTGGGCTATTCACATCAGAGTGCTTCTATTACTGGGTCTCCTGAATGTGGTTCAGGTCTTGTTTGTGGTTAAAGAACTATTTAAGAACACCATCCAGAGATGAACCCCAGCGATAGGCACTGCAGCCACTCCAACCCTGATGACAGGCACTGCAGCTGAAACAGAGAACTCACCCATGCAGATATCAGTTGCTCCTATACAGAAGAAAGACACAAAAGTCAACTTGTTCAGGAAAGGATGATTAAACAGAGCCGTCACAAGAACAGGAGGAAGAGACAAAACCAGACATAATCACCCGATCCCTATCCCCAAGTGAGCTGCAAGATACCCAAGATGATTTTGGTCATCGATTAGGTGAGCAACATGTCACCTGGCTTCTCCAATGCTGGGATAATAGGAAACAGTAGCCTGGAATTAGAGGGAAGCCAAGCACCTGGGATCAGTGTCCAGGGAAGGGGTCATTGACAAGGCGACTAGAAAAGGAACATAAGCCCTCAGCCTCTGGAAACAACTCTTGTCAGGCATGAGGGAAAGAATCCCTTCAAAGAAAATGTTATATGTCACTCAGGTAAGTGGACCACCATGGAGAAAGGTATCCAGTACCTGAGGGAATTAACCATGCAGGAGATGGTTTATTATGACTCAGACAACCCACAGATCCAGATGAAGTCCCATCCTTCATCCACAGAACTATGAAAAAGCCTCTAGAAACATGTGTTAAAGAAAGAACTTATTCTTCTAGCCAGGAGAAATCAGAAGTCAGAACTACAGCTAGAGAAAGAGAACTTACCTAAAGGCCCACCTTTCCCCTCATTCCACAGTTAAATAGAACCACCTGTTCTCTTCACCTCAGTCACATTATCTACTTTGTAATTTTCCTTTTCCACCCATACATCCCCTTCCAAAACATTCGGGAAAACAAATATCTGTTTAAGAGTTTTTAGGAAGTCCTCTTCCAACAGTGAACTCCCTAGGTAATAGCAATGCAAGTTCAATGTGTATCCAGCCCAGCAACTTTACATGATGCAGGCAGCCTCCCATTTAAAACTACATGGGAAGAACACATAAAACAGCACACACAGCACTTACTGCTTTTTTATCAACATGTCTCTACAAACCAGTATGAAAAAAAGCAGTCTTTGGGAACAAACCACATAGCAGACCTCACACAGTTGGTATGTGCATATATTAGTCTTATATAGAATCACAGAATGGTTTGGGTTGGAAGGGACCTCAAAGCCCATCTAGTTCCAACCCCCCCGCCATGGGCAGGGACACCCTACACTAGACCAGGGTGCCCAAAGCCCCATCCAGCCTGGCCTTGAACACTGCCAGGGAGGGGGCAGCCACAGCTTCTCTGGGCAACCTGTTCCAGTGCCTCACCACCCTCACAGGGAAGAATATCTTCCAAACATCTTATCTAAAATTCCCCTCTTTTGGTTTAAACCCATTACCCCTTTTTCCCTATCACTCCCTGCCCTTGTAAACAGCCCCTCTGTCTTTCCTGTGGGTCCCCTTTAGGTACTGGAAGGCTGCAATTAGGTCTCCCTGGAGCCTTCTCTTCTCCAGGCTGAACAACCCCAACTCCCTCAGCCTGTCCTCATAGGAGAGGTGCTCTGGCCCTCTGATCAACTTTGTGGCCCTCTCCTCTGGACTTGCTCCATGTCTTTCCTGTACTGGGGACTGCAGAGCTGGACACAGTACTCCAGGTGGGGTCTCACAAGAGCAAAGTACAGAGGGAGAATCACCTCCCTCGACCTGCTGGCCACACTATTTCTGATGTAGCCCAGGACACGGTTGACTTTCTGGGCTACCAGCACACACTGCCGGGTCATGTTGAGCTTTTCATCAACCAACACCCCAAGTCCTTCTCCTCAGGACTGCTCTCAATCCATTCTCCGTCCAGCCTGTAGTTGCGCTTGGGATTGCGCCGACCCACATGTAGGACCTTGCACTTGGCCTTGTTGAACTTCATGCAGTTCACATGGGCCCACCGTTCAAGCCTGTCAAGGTCCCTCTGGATGGCATCCCTTCCCTCCAGAATGTTGACCATGCCATGCAGCTTGGTGTCCTCAGCAAACTTGCTGAGGGTGCACTCAATCCCACTGTTCATATCACTGACAGATGTTAAACAATGCCAGTCCCAGCACCAACCCCTGAGGAACACCACTTGTCACTGATCTCCACTTGGACATTGAGCCATTGACCACAAATGAGTGCAGTCACCCAGCCAATTTCTTACCCAGTGAGTGGTCCACCCATCCATGTCTCTCCCATTTAGAGACAAGGCTGTCATGCAGGACAGTGTCAATAATAATCATATATAGCAAAATAGAAGTATCTCCTTCTTGGATAGAAGCTGTAGGAAAGATTCTACCACAGAAAGTCAAAGGGCCTGCACTCATTTCTCTGCAGTACTAACTTCAATCAGTCTGGTTTTGCTGGGTCTGCTCTAGAGATAGAGAGCTTTCCCAGGAAACTGCACTTTGAACCTAAGCAATAATGGAGAAGGAATTTAGTGATCTGCTGTGGATTTTCAGCTAGATGCAAAAACATTTAAATATTTTCTCTTATGCAATGCAGAAGCCCAGGTACCTCATTATTATGGAATTCCATACTTTATCCCCTGCCAAAGCTTTGACATGATCCGAGTTAGACATTCTAACCAAAAACCACCAATCAGAACAAGATATTGAGTTGTATTAAAGGCTCCCCGTCACCTAAACCCAAAATAAAAAGTTCATAAAAGCAATAAAATCAGAGCCATAATTATCAATGTTTGCTTAAACACATGCCTACATTTATACAGCTATCACTGCGTACTTTAGGATGAGGCATGTGTTTCTTACTAATCGACTACCTGCTTGCTGATATCAGGTATCTGGGGACCTGAGATTTATTTGGCTTTACAAGGTTTGAAGAAGGTTTAACAGGCTTATCATTCATTTTACATTTCCTACTTTCAACCTTTTTGCACCTGCATGAGGTTTCTTAAAGCTGTAGAAAATCTTTGCAGAAAGGCCTTCAGCTGCACATACACACAAGTGTTTGTATGTACAGAAACATGTATGTACAGCTCCTCTGTACATTTGTGCGAGTGTGCAACTATGCACATGCTCTGTCTTAATATTTAAGAATGCTGTATCATTTCTTTCACAATCTGAAACATAGCTGGGAGAAATAGCTTCTTTTTGACTGTTTTATGTTTCTTGCCAAGTTTTGCATTTTATCTGGATGTACAGAATTTCAAAAAGGAGCTCCCTTGCACAGATCCGTACTTGGCAGGTTATTTTGGATGGAGGCTAATAAGCTATTAGTATCTTTGATTAAAGCTACACTACCTAGGCTATATTTACTTCAGCTTCAGGGGCATTTCTGCAAAGTTATTTAAATCTGGTCTGTGTAACAGGATCCCACTTCAACTAGTATTAGATACAATCTCTACCCAGGTTTCCTTTCTTCCAGAATACCAGCAGTATTGCTTTAAAATTACCCTTATTTTCTATAGCCTGGTTTATTAAGCTAATCAGTTAAGTATAGCATGAGATGTGCAGTTTTCTTCTCTATAGGCCAGCAGTCACTGAAGTCTGTTTTACTAATGTCTTCTACAGGGTGGCAATGAAAAGCCCTGCAACAACTCTTTCCTCCTTGTTCCCACTCTCATTCCTTATGGGAATATCTCCTGGCCACTGCAAGATTTCTTTCTCCAGCTCTTTCCGCAATGAACTTTTCCTTTCCTCTTGCAGCCCACACTCTTCCTCTCTAGGAAGAATTGCTGCCTTAGACTTTCTTCTCCCTCCTAGCAATCCCACTGACCCTTAACATTGCTCCCCCTCCTTACAAGGATGTCCCCACCATGTGAAAATACTCCCACCACAGCCTGCCATGCAGGTGGCAATTTCCTCCTCCTCTCATTTAGATTCAAAAGCATAGCACAGCTAAATACTCTTCTGCATGTTAGAAGATGCAGTCTAATTTGAAAAATATGATCAGTGATGTTTGGTCAGAAAGCAGAAGACCCCAAACCACCAATTAAGACTCCTTATGTCTTCTACAAAGTGGAGATAGTGTCCCAGGGCATCCAATCAAGTGAAACAGCTGAGTGAGTGGCATTTGTGAGCTTTTTCTGAGATTCCAGTTAGAAAGATGCTGAGGAATAGCAAAGATTTTTTCAGAAAGCTAAATAAAGCTGCCACATGATGCCAGCATTGTCTGGGAAATGGGAGAAGATTCCAGTCCAAACCAAAGCGTGTGTTGAATTAGTTTCTTTTTCATTTTGATCTGGAAGGTGGGGATGTGTATTTTCTTTAGCATGCATGCACCTGGCCTCTCACTTAGTTTTGCTGCAATCTTCTCATCCAGCTTTTTTTACAGCCTTACTTCACCTCATGAAGAGCACGAAGCCCCCTTTTTTATATTTCAAAACTACAGAGCCCCAGCAAGCCTATGCTTACCCATAGCCAAGTTGGGGTTGTTCAGTCTGGAGAAGAGAAGGCTCCAGGGAGACGTAATTGTGGCCTTCCAGTACCTAAAGGGGCCTACAGGAAAACTGGAGAGGGACTGTTACAAGGGCAGGGAGTGACAGGACAGGGGGGAACGGGTTTAAACTTAAAGAGGGGGGATTTAGATTGGATATTAGGAAGAAATTCTTCCTTGTGAGGGTGGTGAGGGACTGGCACCAGTTGCTCAGAGAAGCTGTGGCTGCCCCCTCCCTGGCAGTGTTCAAGGCCAGGCTGGATGGGGCTTTGGGCACCCTGGTCTAGTGGAGGGTGACCCTGCCCATGGCAGGGGGGTTGGAACCAGATGGGCTTTGAGGTCCCTTCCAACCCAAACCATTCTGTGATATTGCAGCTTCCACCCACTCCACAGCTTGTTTCTCCTTTACATAGCAAGCATCAGCTCACACTGTCTGCTTTTACATAGAAGGAAATCCCACAGATGCAGCATTGCTACCTCATTGCTCGAGTTTGCTTTTAGGACAAATGTGACCGAATGTTCAGTATGTTACTGCAGGCAGTTACAAATTTTGATCTGGATCACAGGAGAGAACAAGGATGTTTATTCTTCCAAAATATAGAGTCCCTCCCCACCACTGTATTTCTCACTTCAAATCTATCTTGGAAAGAACATCAAAATATATTCTTGGTCCTCTCCATGAGATCTGCTATTTGTCTGAGACACAAACACACTTACTTCCAAGTTTCTTTCTTCAGTATTGAAAACCTTCAGAAAGAACAAGAGCGTAGCGACAAAGGAATATCAGGAAAAGCTCCAGCCATGATCAAAGAATTTAGAAAAGCCAAGTAGAAAACATGATCTGCAGGCCTTCAACTCAATTCAGCAGATCCAACTGCATACACAGCATGGTGTCTTCAGGAATCAGTGGGCTGCCTGAGTAACAACCAGCACAGCATTCTGCTTCACAAGCCACCATGGTCTCAGCTTCTATCTAATCTCAATCATTCAGTGCCAGCAGTTTGGTCCCCCTGCTCTGAGACCAGAACTCGAAGAGTTCAGGAAGGCTTGTTACACTTGTGATCAGAGGACTTAAGGGTTTTTTTCTTTTATAAAAATGAGAAAGACCAGACACTCACCTGTCTTTTACAGTTCAAGTTCTTCCCCCCCAAAAGCATTTCATTTGTATATGCATATGCCCACACCTTTATACGTACAATTTCTAGGTAGAAGAGTTCTATCTCACATTTTTGTATAAGTGCATTTGAGATACCCATTGATTGGCAGACCAACTTGCCCTGCCCAAATAAAACCACCCTCCAGTATCTGAGCTGTCACTTGAACACTAGACAGAACCAAGCTTGTCTCCCCTCCCTCACCAGGGCCTTGCTTTGCCTGCCTTCACTTCTGACCATGGCATACTGAAACAGAGCACCAATACATCCACACCTGATCTTTCCAGGAAGAAACAGCAGCAAATCAGTAGTCAAAGGACAGCAGCATTTCAAATGTCTGATGTTTTAGAGGATAAATACACAACTTAAGTCTGGCATATCAAGTACATACGCTGCATGCTTTTGTCAGGAAAAAAGCAAATTTGATTACAAGTCACAACACAAAAAAAGTCATAACTATTCTTGGCAGGAACTGAAACTCAGTTATACCTGACAATATTCATCTTGGTTATTCTAAAAAACCCAGAAATGCAAAGTAGTGCAAGAAATTTCAGGTAATGTTTTTGTTCATCATACTTACTAACCTCAACTGTTGAAGCAGATATGGCTCTGCACCTCTTTTAATTCACCAATCTACTACTCCTTGAAAAAGGAGCTACATGCAGAATTTCCAGCCTTCACAGGATGCTGGATAAAACTCCACAAGCTGAAGAAATGTTGCTGTTCAGTACTAAGGGGTTCACTCTTACTTCAAGATTGGGGAAAACACCAAAATCTTCAATTTACAACTGAGATTTTTCTCCACTATAAAACTTATTTCAAATCCTCATATCTTGGCTACACTATGGCTTTCAATAGCCTTGAAATGGAGCACACTTGAAATGGAATTGATGTGTTTTTCTAGCAATTATTCTGGTCCAGATAACAATATATTGTTATGTTTAAGATTATGACAAGTATCTGTCACCTATTACACACAGCATTTATTAAGTGCGTATGTTTTTATACAGCTATGTGTCAGCTGGTTACTGGTTCATAAAACATGACTGTGTTGGCACTGGAAGAGAGTTAAGTGTCCCTTACCGTATCATGGTATTGCTTCAGTTTCCTGGCATAGATGCCTGATAAAATATCATCTACCAAAGCAGCTTTGCAGAGTCTCTGGAAGCCACTTTGCTCTCATAAGTGACTTGGCAAATCTTTGCCAGTAAGGCCAGAGGAATGTAGATATGTCTGTTTGGATTCCTATGAGAATCCACGTCAGCATTCATTTAGCTGACAGGATGCCAGGAGCTTGGACCACATTTTGTTTGTACATCACTTGACAGAGCAAGGTCCCAGATCCATAGTGCAGAGCAGAGATTTCCATTTTATCCTGCCCAAAGCCCATCTGGGAGGCACTGTGCTTGACTGGGCCACTTCTGCAGCTGGTGGCCACCCTGTATCAGAGCCAGGAGCTGACCCTCCACTGCCACAGCAAGCCCAGCAATTAAGGGTTGGGGGTTAACAATGGTGAGGGTGAAGGGAAGTGGGGAAACACTGCATTGTTCATAGAGGTTGTTTGCTGCTTAAAACCTTGACTCATGGGGAGTTCCCTGTTAATGCAGAGAAGTCTGTAAAACCAGATGACCAATAGGTTGTAAAAACCCTTAATAAGTGCACAACAAATTCCTGGATGACATTCAGGAAGTCAGGTTACTGTGGACAGCCCCTTACAAGAATATTGGGGAGCAGTAACACTCACACTTGCTTCGCTCTTCTTTCCACAAGGGTGCCCATTTATATGGCCACTCCTGGAAACAGGACAGGGGCCAGTCAAGCCAGTACAGTTCAGGTATGCTCACCATGGTATTAATGGAGATATTTGCCCAGAAGAGTTTCCAATCCTGACCTTCAGGTGAGCTGCCTACAACCTCCTTGCATACAACACATGGACAGTACAGGTTTAAAAAGGTACGAGTACAGTTACATGAGGGCCCATGTTTAAAAGGCCTCCATCTCTCCCAGATATAACCAGGCCACAATGTACCACCACATTTTCTCCCCCACATCACGTGCTAGATAGCACAGCCATGCACACAGCACATTCCCTGCTCTGCCTAGAACTATCTGGACTGACAAGCTCATCTGCTACTGAGAAGGGCAGTTTTTCAATTCAGAACTAAAATCAGATAACATTCTAATCACGGTTGAGCAAGCACACATTGATTTGCCTTTTTAGGTCCCTCAGCATCTTCATCTAGCACTGAAGCATCTTGCATATCCAGTGTTAACACAGGGAATGTGTCTGTTCAGGCATGAATGTATTGACACTGTTCAAGACAATTAAGAGGCAGTATTGATTATTCCTGCCAGAATCAATCCTTGTGACTGGCAGTGAATCCAATAAGTTTCAAATCATGACTTGAAAACCCTCAAGCATGACCCAGTTATTACAGGCTCAGATAGAATTTGTTTCTGCCATTTACAAGATGTGTCCACTATGTTTGTGGCTGTACTGGCTGCTGTGCCCGTGTAGCCAGAGCTGCTGTCCCAAGTGCCCCAAAAAAGGGAACAAGATACCCTGGGGCCATATTATCACAGCATCATATATGCACACCACTTGCTCTTACACCTTCCTACCCACTTGCCAGGCAGCAGGCAAGCTGGCCAGCCTCAGAGTCCAGCACAACCAAGACTGACTCCATTCATAGTCAATGGCAGTGAAGTAGCCCAGGTGATGTAACAAGGATGACCCATCAAGCTGTAACCATTTTATGCAGGCACAAAGCATTCCTTTTTTCTAGAAACAGCCCTGTTACTACTTGCTAGGACCAACACAAAGAGACCCCCATGCCAAGACAGCCCCAGGCATCGAGTCCCTGGAGCATGTTCAGAGAAAGGCAACGAAGCTGGTGAAGGGGCTGGAGCACAAGTCTTATGAGGAGCAGCTGAGGGAACTGGGATTGTTTAGTCTGGAGAAGAGGAGGCTCAGGGGAGACCTTACTGCCCTCTGCAACTACCTGAAAGGAGATTGTGGCCAGCTGGGGGTCGGCCTGTTCTCAAAGATGACTAGCAACAGGACAAGAGGGAATGGCCACAAGTTGCACCAGGGGAGGTTCAGGTTGGAAATCAGGAGAAATTTCTTCTCAGAAAGTGGTCAGTCATAGAAACAGGTTGCCCAAGGAGGTGGTAGAGTTACCTTCCCTGGGAGTGTTTAAGGAGAGGTTGGATGTGGTATTTAGGGACATGGTTTAATAGGTAATATAGGTGATAGGGGGACAGTTGGACTAGATAATCCTTGAAGTCTCTTCCAGCCTTAATGATTCTATGATTAACACAGCTCATACTTGGCTGGGATCTGAAAGCCATCCAGCCTCATGTGCTTAGACCCACAGCGCAGCAGTGCCTTGTTGATGCCACAACAGTACCTCGAGGGCCAGCAGCGACTCCTGCAAAGCCAGCAAAGACATCTCTGCATATATGGCCCCATCAAGCCGGTAACTGGGCAGTGCTTGCCCTGCATTCAAAGTATGACACAGAAATTGATGAACCATGATCTCTCTGAAGAATATGGTCATAGATAAACCTACCATATGTAACTGTCAGGAGGGCCTCCAAACCATCATTGATAATCTTTATTAAAAGGGTCATTGGTGTTGAAATAGCAGACTCCAAAGAGACTCTCATTAAGCAGCCAGCAGGCAAGCAGCTACACAGCATATCACCAGGTGGGTGAAAACCTGGGCATGAGCCAGCAGTGTGTGCTTGCAGCCCAGAAAGCTAATCATGTCCTGGGCTGCATCAAGTGTGGCTATCAGGTCAAGGGAGGTGATTCTGCCCCTTTTCTCAGCTCTTGTGAGACCCTACCTAGAGTACTGCATCCAGCTCTGGGGCCCCCAACATAAGGACATGAAGCTGTTAGAGCAGGTCCAGAGGAGGACCACAAATATGATCATAGGGATGGAGTACCTCTTTCCTATGAGGATAGGTTGAGAGAGTTGGGTTTGTTCAGCCTGGAGAAGAGAAGGCTCCAGGGAGACTTTATAGCAGCCTTTCAGTACATAGAGGGCCTAAAGA
>VWZZ01000183.1:817168-851919 GCA_013399095.1 Psophia crepitans
TGCAGCCCAGAAAGCTAATCATGTCCTGGGCTGCATCAAGTGTGGCTATCAGGACAAGGGAGGTGATTCTGCCCCTTTTCTCAGCTCTTGTGAGACCCTACCTAGAGTACTGCATCCAGCTCTGGGGCCCCCAACATAAGGACATGAAGCTGTTAGAGCAGGTCCAGAGGAGGACCACAAATATGATCATAGGGATGGAGTACCTCTTTCCTATGAGGATAGGTTGAGAGAGTTGGGTTTGTTCAGCCTGGAGAAGAGAAGGCTCCAGGGAGACTTTATAGCAGCCTTTCAGTACATAGAGGGCCTAAAGAAGAGATGGGGAGGGACTATCAGGGAGTGTAGTGATAGGATGAGGGGTAACACTTCAAAACTGAAAGAAGGTCGTTCAGACTAGATATTAAGAAATTCTTCACTTTGAAGGTGGTGAGGCACTGGAACAGGAAGTGTTCAAGGCCAGGCTGGATGGGGCTTTGGGCAGTGTGGTCTACTGGAGGGTGTCCCTGCCCATGGCAGGGGCCTTGGNAGAGATGGGGAGGGACTATCAGGGAGTGTAGTGATAGGATGAGGGGTAACACTTCAAAACTGAAAGAAGGTCGTTCAGACTAGATATTAAGAAATTCTTCACTTTGAAGGTGGTGAGGCACTGGAACAGGAAGTGTTCAAGGCCAGGCTGGATGGGGCTTTGGGCAGTGTGGTCTACTGGAGGGTGTCCCTGCCCATGGCAGGGGCCTTGGAACTAGGTGACCTTTAAGGTCCCTTCCAACCCAAACCATTCTGTAGTAGTCTGGCATTTGCAAAGGGGCCTGCTCCTTGTGGACAGCAAAGGAGGAAGCAAAAGTGATGACTTGGTTGAGGCGGGGATGGGGAGGAGCTGTTGGTCACTGCTTGGTTAAAGCTGGATTTTTTTACAAAAAAAATCATAGCAGGAACAAAGCATGGTGGGTGCAGCCACCATATCAGCCACTCATGTAGTGAGCCAAATAAACTCTTCTGAAGACCTTCTAGACTTACTCCATTCACATCCATAAAAATATACTTTCTCTAACCCAGTATATATACACTAGCTTCCATGCACAAAATTAGCAAACCATTAACTATTTTTGAGTCTACTTAGTAAGGGAACAAGTGGTCCTGCACTGAACATGTAATTTCCCAGCAGAGCAGTCACATTATCTTTTGGAATAGCTGCTCCAGTTCACATCTTTTTAGTCCGGGACCGAGTCATCACAAATAACAGTCTAGAAATTTGGTCTACCAGTGAGTGGAGCTCTTTCTACATAACTAAAGCCAAAGCAAACTCCAGCTGTTATTTGAACCAAGAGTATAACTCATTCCTCTTCTGTGCCAAGTATTTATTTTGCCCCTCCCCTTTTTATTATCTCTTCTGAGAAATATCAGTCTCCATTACAGAAGATGCTTAGCTTTTTTTAAACAGATTAAGTAAAAAGCAGTTCAAGAACTGCAAACCCTTCTTGCTAGTTTTACTGGTATCAGTTGGTTGACATCTGTCTGCAAAAATGAAGATTTGTGATGCTGTCCACAAGTGCTCCATAACGACTGTGTTTGGTATCTGTAAGAGGGCTGGATTCTGACAGGCTTGCACACTCACACCAAGGAGGAATGGACAATGTGCCTATGCATGCAGCCCACAACAGCAAATCCAGATCTTTAAAACCATGGCGTCGCTTCAGAGACATTCCCCACAAGGTGAAGTGTTGACTCAAATAGAGCAATTAGGCAAAGCAAAGCTACATCACCAATGTGTCAACAGTATGACTAGCTAAAACTCCAAAGGCCTAGGTGAAGCGCTCTCCATTAATAACACAGCGGTTCACATCTGCCCCAGCAGCAGAAGGAGCTCAGAGAGCCTCAATGAGCATCTCTACCACAGTCTCCTCTTCCTCCCAGCCCCACTCCAGATTTTGTGGAAAGGCCCACACCCTTGCAGGGCATTGGTCAAGAGCACTTCACAAGCAGTCACCCACTCCTCACATCAGCCCTGTGAAAGTGGCCACATTTTATGGCCCAAAACCTGAGAGCACAAGTTTCAAGACAAGCAGTGGGATACAAAAATGCATGCAGATACACTGAATATTAAAGCCTCTAAAAGAATCCCAGTCACAGAAAACAGTCACTGCAACTATCACAGAAGTGCTACAAATCGCAACAGATCTGATAATTCAAAAATAAGTCCATGAACAAGCTTTTACTTTTCTCCAAAATCTTTCCATCATGACACTTCAGTATTACTTAAAAGATCTGGATGCCAAAGAGGGGACTGAAGGGTGTTAGTTTTGTTTTTAAACACATACTGCTGAGGAAAGAATGCATTTAGGCTACAGCTCCCATACCCACACGATGGAAAAATCAATAGTACTATACCCATGTAGCATCTTGGGTCAACGGAGAGTTAAGCAACATGAATAAATAGGTCAGACTGTTTAATGAGAAACAGAAGCAGAAGAGCATTTGGACTCCAGTTAACAAGTAGAGTCAAGACAACTAAGTTTTGCTCAAAAAAAAGAGGTTAAACACTCCTTACCTTTTGAAGAGCTGACAATCTATTGTTTCATTGCCTAGTTGCAGAAGACAATCTGACACAGGTCAGGCAGACCTTAACTCTGTTATGATTCTAGATAACCAGCACTACCCTCTCACTTCATCCCTCAGCCTCTCCACTCATGTTTCATTGTCTCTACCACCTGTTGTTAGCAGGTTTCCAGAAAAGCTCCTTCTGAACAAGATTAAGCAGCACACAGCAACAACACACTTGAAATAAAGCAATGCTTCCTCTGACAAAGACAATATTCTTGAGAGCCTAACATGGGTTTTTTTGGTAGAAGACTTCAAAATATATCTAAACATCAGTTTGTCCATCAAACTGCTACTTTGAACAGTCACCTTCAGCCCGCTAGGTTTCGAACTGCTTCTCTGACATTGCAACAAGGAGCAGGCATGGATAAATTCATGAACTCAAAGTGGGCAGGAAGTAACCAGTGGAAAAATGAGGTCTCAGGGTTTGCTTCGTTGGTCAGTTAAAGAGAGAGACTGGGAGACAGGGCTTAACGAAGTACATTTAGAGTTACATCATTTTTTTTTTTAAGCTACACATGAAAATCAGAGAAAGTTTCTGCACCTGTGGACGTCAGAATGTGTATTCAGCCTCAGATTGCTTTAGATCTGCAAACAATGCAGAGAATTTGCTGGGGCATTACAAGAAATCTATAACTCCAGCCCCATAGTCCATCTCTGATGGATCTAGAGTAAATAAAAGTGGATATAGACAAAAAAGGTGGGGGGAAATCATGTCCTTTACTGAGCAGCTGTGACAGGAGTGAGGCAGCATTTACCATGGAACACCAGCATCCTGCACCCAGGCAGCCACTGCCTTGCAGCCCCCCAGAGCTCACCTTAGAGGGTCCCCTCTCCCTCCTGCATGCTGAGCACACCAGCCTCCTCAAGCCTCTCATGTGCTCCATCAGACTCCTGTAGCTCCAAGCCACTTATTACTTAGATAATTAAATATTATTACATTTAATTAATAAGTTCCCTCAAAGAACACACACACATATGCACAGGCTTTCTCCCGCAACGCTGTACAGGTCAATAGATTACTGGCCTGGGCTGTTTTGCCTTTCAAAACTTCCCGCCTGATGGGCTGTTCCTGGCAGGGCAGGAGTAGACAGCAATTACGGGAATCCATGTCAGCAAAGCCATTACTTAACCCTGCACCGCTCACACCCTTGGCTGGCCGCCTCTGAGGTTCCTCCCTTCACCTGCCATCCAACAAGACATAAACACACCACCAAAAGGAAAAAGAAAAAAAGAAAAACCCAAGAGGCTGCAAGCAAGAAGGATTTGTGACCGTGAAGGGCCATTCATGGGGAATGTGGCAGAGTAAACATGCTGGGAAAGGGTTTTGAGAGTAACTGACAGCTGAGGAGATACAGAGGGTCAGAGCATGAGAGGAACATTTGAACTGGAGGCACTGTTTCTCACTAAAGAATGTCCACATGCATTCAGGGGGGTTTTTTAACTCTTTCCTTCTCCCCTGGGACCCAACTCTAACCAAATCAAGACTAGTACAGAGACATCAAAGTCGTGATTCAGAAATACTGGTTTTGAAGTTCTTGGCTCAGGCACCAACTTCCTGTGTGACCTTGGGCAAGTCATTTAGTCTGTGCTGCACTTCAGCCTCTAATCCGTAAGGCAAAGACAATGCCTTGCAGGCAGGTTATGAGGTTATTAGTGACTGCAAAGAGCCATGATGATAGGAGGCAGAGAGGTGATCAGGAAGATAGGGAGATCCACCTCCTGCAGGATCCTGATCCCTTGGGGATTCTGTCTGAGATCGAAACTCCCACAAATAAGATGGCTACTGCCTAACGAGCAGTGATTTCTAGTGGTGTTTCAACCTCTCACACTGAAGCTGCATTTGTTATTGAAATACGCTTAAATTGGAAAAAGATGGACTGTGGGTTCCTCCCTACACAAAAAAACCCCACATTTTCCAGCTGCTGGGAAAAGACCTTGTCCAGCTCTTCAGTCCTCACCTTCCCAACTTCACACTCACTTCTCATACCTTGCACTCTCCACTCCTCCTGCTGCTAGAAGAAACATGAACATCCATAATATCCTGATTATAAAGGATAGTTAAGCATTGAAGTCAGAAGACTAGCAAGGAAGCAGATGCTTTCCAAGTCATTTTCAGGTTTAATCTTCTGTTCAAACTGTGCAGCATTTTCAAAAGAAGCTTAGAGAAGTGGCCATCATTGGAATTCTCCTGGGGGTTTCCCATGAGGGGCCCCCACCTTGCTCAGCAGCTCCTGGGCCCTCCATAGTTAGTTCAGCACAGCTACACCACCACAGCCCTCACCCAAACCCAGAGCTCAGTCACAGAGGGCACCACTCTTCAGGGAGAGGCAAGAAAACTCCCCAGAGATGCGGCCAGTTTCCGACCCTGGTGCAGGACTGCCCCCAGCACCGCAGCCTGCTCCCAGCACAGGGAGCACACTCCAGCAGAGCTCACTCCTCTCCAGCACAAGTGAGGCTTCCCCTATATTGTATTAAAATCTTTTCTTCAACAAACTGTTTTGCTGAATAACTTTTCTGATCTACTCTAGTCAGGAACAGGCTCTACTAATTGGGAGTTGCTGAGTACTCAGCTCTATTTTTTGGCTGTACATACCGTATGATTACTCAGGGGGCATGTTTATAACCAGCAAGGATGTCTTACCAAAAGTTACAATACATGAAGTCATAAATTGGAAAGAATCTAGTAACTAGCTGTTAGTTAATAACTTTGCTCAATTGCATGTTTTTGACATTCAATTCCTTGAACCAAAACCCTAAAAATAATCATATTTGCTTTCTCTATTTTTGTTTTAGAAAGCATCCCAACTTGTGCTATTTACTTATAAAAAAGTAAAGAGAAAGTGAGTGAGAAGGCTCCAGCACATTGTGTATTGTAGATTGCAGGGCTGTGCTGACACAGCATCCCATTTGGGAGCAAAACCTGCTGCAAGTTACAGGATCATGACTAATTTAACATCATTATTTCAATGATGTTGACCAAGGCAAGAAAATATTACAGCCAAGTTATAAAAAACAAGTATTTAATTTAGAAGGGATAGCTGAAGACATTCCCAAGCACAAAAATAACTTTTAGATTTTGAAATCCCAGCCTTCACTTGACTTTAAATTATCGATCAGCCAATTGTAGGGCAGGAATAAAAGCCACAGTAGCATTTCACACTACCATTTTGAAAGCTTAGTAACAAATCAGGCTAACACTGGAATAATTTTGGAAGATATTACCAGAAAGATGAGTGCAGCATGTGAATTGTACTTGTTTTTTTCAGGAGAGCTTCCACTAACAAATGTTGCTTGTATTTCTGTTCTGCCTAGCAAATCTCATCACGAGCCACAATATAGTTGTCTTTTCAGTTTTCTTATCTCTTGGACAGCGTATCTTAAATTCTTAAGCCAAGCTTTTGGTAGCAGCTAATGAATTTGCTCCTCTCCTGAATGTGTCTTAGAGGGGCAGAAGTTGTAGGAGCTAAGTACTTGCTCTCTGAGAAGCAGCTCTCTCTAACCAGGCTCTCAGGGAAAACCTAAAAGTCCATGGGTCATTTTTAAAGTGCTCAAGCAGCACAGCACGACCTTATTTTGGAGCCCAAGATATTTTGCATCTCCTTTTACCTTCTTTTATTCGGAGAATCAAGAAAGTGAAAATTTAAACAGAAACCCAGAGACTTTGGCTTGGCGCATTCCTATAGCATTCATCAGCAAGGAGGGGAGGAGTGCAAGAACTGAAACCATGGCCACGCAGGAGGTGTTGCAACAACAAGCTCACTCATTTCAGTGCCCCAGGCTTGCCCTTGCTCCCAAACAGCTCCTGTGTGCACCACAGAGACTCTTTCTGAGTATCAGTCAGGAGTGGTGCAACCAGCTTCCAGTCTGGGCTCCATGAAGAGGTGAGGAGGGACGGAGAACGGGGACCAAGGGGCTCCCCAAGGAGCACAGTCGCTGTGCTCATGCTGGCACCACTGCCAGGATCCTGGCACAGGGGGAACCTTCCTTCCAGTGCTGGCATGGGACACCAACACACCTTGCACTAAAGTATCCTGTCCCCACTGCTAGGCAGCAGCACACGTGCATATCCAGGCCCTTCTGCCACTGGGCTGTTACTCCCAAGAGGAGCTTTAACAGGAGAGCTGTGGTTAGTAACCCCTCTCTTCCACAGCGTTATCCCACCCTGGCAGGGCTCTGCACTGCTACCTGCAGTCCCAGGTTAAGAAAGCAAGATGCTTCCTCCTCCTGCCCCCATCTCCAGATCACAGACAGGTAAAACGAGCCAAGTATGTCTCAGCAATAAGTGGAGGCGATTAGGAGCAGCATACCACAGGCAAGCACAGAGTAACCCTTCAAAGACACAGGAACACCTCAGCAATTTAAACAAGATGCTGAACACAAGGGTGATTTCACCAGAAACAGACAACACAGGCAAAAAAAACACCCAACAACCCAACAGTTCTGCTACTTGGTGTTGCGTTTATATCTTGGTTTGGATTTTAGGCTGAGATCATATTCATAGAGTGATGTAGAAAGCCTCAGGCAAGCAAACAGCAGCAGGAGAGTTTACGCTAGAGAAGGGAGAGGGGAAGGAACAGTCACCCTTGTAAGCACAGGCACCAAAAACTCTTCTCCTAAGCTATGGCAATTCTCGCATACCAGAGTTACATGCATTTGATAAGAGATGGTGTAATAGAAAGTCAAATCAATCCTCTTCTGCTCACAAGAGAGGCACAGAACTTCCTCCTAACTGTAGCCAAGCAGCACTCAAACAGGTTTATCTTACACAGATATCCAGCACCTATACCTGAAAAATTTATTTGCAGATCTGCAGACCTAACAAATCCACAAATTGAAGGGATTTTGGGGGCCAGTCCCGCCCATACTCCTATCCATAAGTTAACAGGCTGACTAGCTCAAATCACTGTCTTGAATCACAACTACAAAAATGTTTTGTCTTCCCTAGGCTCCTACCAGGCATTAACTAAGTCATATTAAAAATATGCCTTTTTTATAATGAAAACAAGATCCAGGCTCCAAAAACGTCTTAAAGCAGAGCCTTTTGTCAGAAGGAAAGAAAACCATAATTGCCCAGTGACAGCAGTTATCTCTAGTAGAGGTAGCTCAAATTAATTAGCAAATATTCCTCTAGAAGCCACACTGTTATAAATTCATTTACCTCTTCATGGATGGTTCAGAAAAAACAAGGGCATTGAAGAAACTGCAGCTAAATTGACTCAAACAGTTCACAAAAACTCAGGAAAAATTAAACAAAACCTCACAGTTATTGCACACATCAGCAAGCACAGCATCAGCACAAGAAGAGGCACTTGCTTCCTGGACAACACTTGCAGAAATGAGTAATAACCATACCTTTTGGTTTTGTTGTTTTTGTCACCATTGCTCTCAGAGCCAAGAAGAGAATCAACATACAAGCAGGCTCTTGGCCACAGCCATAGGGGACAGGTCCCATCACAGCTTTCTGCTTCTGTTCTCTTCCTCAAGACAAGGGAAAAACAAGGCAAAGCTTTTCCAGGCCTTTTATACCCCAAAGGAGGCACCTCAGAGTCCGGTCAACTCTTCTTCACAGGTGATTCTCACTTCTGCAGGGCATTCATGCAAATACCCACAGCCTCTTCCAATTTCCTCAGCCCCACTGCTGCCTCCCACTCCTGATGAAGCCCAGCTGGTTGGCTTGGCATCCTTCACCCCACTTCATTTAAAGAAGCAGCAAAGTTTGCTGGTGACTTACTAGCAAATGGGAATAATAGTGAAATAATAGGAAAGAGAGCCTGGAAATGCTCAACCCTCCACAAAAATCTCATGCCATTAAAGATGTTGACACTTTGTCTGGGCTGAAGGTGGGTCAGCCTCCGCAAGCTATATCTTGTTTTGCTGAAGTCAACAAAACTAAGCCAATGACTCCAGTGGACACAGAATCCAGCTCCAAGGGAGTATAACCAAAATTTAGCCCACTTCACGACACGTACTCTTATAATCCAAACAGTGCAAGCTCCCCAGTCCAGCATTAACTATCATTTCTGCCTTCTCCCATCTCTGGGGCTTTGAATTAATGGTCAGAGTAACTAGCGTGGCTTGGGAAAGAGAAGTCTGCTAGCAGTGATAGGTACCCACAAACACACGTGCTCATGCACACACATTAAATGAACTGACAGGGCTTAGCATCATAATGATAAATACCGAGACAATCAGCTATGACAAAGCAGTTTTTCATATCTTCCTTTAAAAATAAACAGAGCTTTAAGGCACTGTGTGTCATATCAGATGTAGAAAACAAAGGTTCTCATGACTAAAGTTCATGTCCACTAACTGGAAAGCATTATTAGTCAGCCACACCTGAAAACTGGACTGGAGAATAAGACATAAAAAATTACCCACAAGTTCTGGTACACCTCTGGCAAGTATCAAAGGTCTCATGATTTTTACTGTTTTCCTTAACACTGCCAAGTATCATGCAATTAAGACAATCTGGACTCTCATTAAAATGAAATTAAGTACCCGGAGTTCAGAAATGCTTCAAAGCAGGTATCTTTTAAGAATCAAAATCAAAGGCAAGTGAAACCTGACTGTGTGAAAACATGTATGTTCAAATCAGCCTCAAAGTTTTAGGAGCTCAACTGCTCTTTTTTTTTTTCTTCTTTTTTTTTGTGTGTGTGTGTGTTTTGGTGTTGGAAATACTGGATTATATAGCATAGTGAGATACACACTCATCACTGACAAAGCCCAGAGCTAGACATAGGTGTGAATGAGAAAGGGTATATAACCCTGCCAAACACCGAGGGCTGAAACTGTTACAAATATGGAGTTTGTTTTTCTAGCCCATAAGGATTGCCCAACTGCAAGAAAACTGCCCCAAGAAACATAATACTGAGAGCCCAGATGTGCTCCCACACTCCTACTTGGACATCCTAGGTGTGCGTAGAGGAATACTAGAAAAAATAACCAAGCCCACAATGTACTGGTTGTTTTGGAGCTGTGACTCAGCCAGCATGAAAACTGATATTAATCAGTACATGTGCAGAAGCACAAGCCCTAGCACAGGCCAGCTAAATCCACTTTTTAACCTTAGGTTTGATGCTACTAAATGCTTGTGCTTGCCACGATACTAAAAAGCTCTGATATTAACTGGAACAAGCTATCGTGTGCAAACATTTTGCAGTACTCCCTGTCACATAAGGTCCAGCCACTCTTCTAAAACCTCAGCCACGCAGCCAGCAGGAGCAGAACGTCTACTCGCGCTGTCTCTTTCCTCTCAGCAGCGTGAATCACTGGTGGTGTGAGAGCCAAAGGCTCCCTGGCCGCTGCCAGAGAACTGCGTGGCATGCCCTGCCTGCCACATGGGCAAGTTCTCCACTGCACGTCCCGGTCCCTGCGTCAGCTCCTCACCACCAAACTCCTGGCACACCTTCCCCTCGCAGAGCCTGGCCAGCGAAACACTGAAACCCGGGGAAGGTCTGGGAACAGGGAAACAGACGCACACAGAGGTGGTTGACAAAAAGCCAAGGACGCTGTGATTTTGCTTCCAGTATGAATTTCTTCAGCTCAAACACTCACCGAGTCATTAAAAGCACACAAGCAGAAACTCTTGGGTCATGACCCTCTTGGGTCATCTTCTCCACTGTCCTAGGAGCCAGCTCAGAGAAGGAAAGCACTGCCCATCTAAGGGTTGTTGTATAGCTCTCAGATATTTATTTATTTACTTAATTTTAAAATAAACTTTCAAGGAGAATCAATCAACCAAGACACAATGCCAAGTTAGCACTCTTAATACTTTCTCCAGTCATTTGTCCAGTCTTCTGTGAAAATCCAGATGAAAGGGAGCTCTTTCCCTGGGACTTTGCTCTCCAGGCTGCCTGCAGCTGCCTCATACTCCAAGATTTCCTTCAAGTATTTATTCTCAGTTGCACACTCATTTGCTTCTCAGTGGTAATCACTTACCAATGAACCATGATTTCAGTGGACACCTTCCTAAACTAAAATTGTGGGTTTTGGAATGGTGGGACATACTTGTCTTTGTATATAATCCTCTAGGCTCTCGAGCACCTCTGAGTTCTGTCTTCTGTGCCAGAGCTGCTGCCATCAGCAGCTTTTGGTTACTTGGATCAGAGGAAATGGAATAACCCAGATAAACCAGAACAACAGATAATGCAACCCCTACACCCATTATGTTTGGAATAGTAACCTACCTTTGCCAAAAAAAGAAAGAAGAAAGAAGAAAGAAAACAACCAATGTTGGAGATGCAGAACTTGAACGATTGTATTTCTGCCTTGAAGACCTCGGTCATGAGAGAGCTTCAGCAATAGCGCTGGTCAGCCTGGACATCTCGGTGCAATCTGCTCTGTGCAGCAAGGTGGGCACTTCTGGGATTTCAGGGCACCCAGAGGCTCTGGCAGCTGCAACTCCTTCCCCTGCTGTGCTGCCAGATGTCAGGAAACACATGGGAGATGCACAAACTTACCACATGTGGGGAAGTCAACTGCAACATGATCTGTTCTTGCTCCAGAAGGGCACCCCAGGTAAGAAGTATTTTAGGGTGGCAGTTTGGATCCGCCACCCAATTCACTTGGAGGAAAGACAGTCATCACTCCTCGGGGTGACTGCAGCAAAGGCACACTGTGGGAGTAACACACCTCTACCTGATAGGACTGCTGGGCTCTGTTACCATCATCTTATAAACCCACAGCACTCATGTCCAATACGGCACTATGCCAGCGTCCCAGGAGAGGGCTGAAGGAGGGACAGGGCTTGCAGGAGCTGCAGCATCCGCAGGTAGCACAAAGCTGGGGGAGAAGAGGACCCCACACGGCCTTGATAGGATCGGAGCAGGATTTAAGGCGTGGCTTGCCCTGCTTTCCCTGGAGTTTAAGCACGTGCGCCATGGTGGACAGCACACAGAGCTCGGCCCCGCAGGGCGCAGTTGGCCTCAGTGCTGGCTGGCATGACCTCGCACAGTGAGGCAGCAGCGTGGGAACCCAGCCTGGGGGGCATCTCCCTTCCTCACCCTCAGCTGGCAGCAAAGTGCCTGTCTCCTGCCTGGCAGGGCCGGCAGGGCAGCTCAGCAGAAGCGGAGTTAATTCATCCCTCCCAGCCACGACTGGGGGATGCAGCGCAAAACCAAGTGGGATTGCCACCCCCACATCCCTATTTATTTTGGATGGCAGTGACAGAGTTTGTTTTCATTTCATTCCCCCTTAACGCTGAGAAGTCCCAGCACAGCAGCAAGCCATGCCAAAATGGGAGGGTCTTTTCCGAGACTCTAGCTCCGTCTCCTCCAGAATAATGACAGATTTGATGAGGCAACAGCACCGAGCCTTTTCCTCGGCCAAGCGCAGACGGGAAGCAGCGTCCAGCATCCAGCCCCACCACCAGCTGCGGGCACCCGCACCTCCTGTCCGCCAAGCCCATCTCCCCAGGCGCCCACCCTGATGCAACCAAGCGGCACTTCTTGGGCAACCAAAGACCAGTGGCACATGTGGCCCATGGCCCCGGGTTTCAACACCACCAATGCCTTCTCCATCCACAGGGACTACCAGGTCGGCACCGCCAAGTTGGTCAGAGATGTATTTTGGAAGAAACTCCTCAGGGAGGTCCAAGACCATCCACAGCCAGAGATCACTTGCTCAAGGAGAGCACCAGCAGTGTTATGTGCAACACCAGCTGCAAACAAACTTCAGTGGTGAGCAGCAGGCTTAATCACCCAGCCTTACAAATCCCACACAGGCAATCCCAGGCTGAGAGAGAGAGAGAGGTGTGGGACAATTATTTTCTCCATGTGGCTTAGTAATAAAAGGCAGGATGCCCAGGGAGAGGGATTGTGCTGGTAAGCTAGGACTTATGAAAAAGATTTTATCATCTTGCCCTGTGAGAAACTGGGTTCAAAATATTGTTTTTCAAGCTTCTCTCCAGAAGTAAATGAAGAAAGCATGTAGTGGTCTCACATATAGTCACAGGGCTGAAAACTACTTCTGAACACACCCAAATTTTGAGAAAGCTTAGGATTTTATGACTCAGACCCTTTTTTCCACCCCCACTCCCTCAGCCCAAAATGAATAAACACCACTTGCAGTTGCTATGTGAGACGGTGTGTTTCCTTCACACATCGTGGATAAAATCCACATGCTGAGAGACTGGGAAATGCACAGTTAAGGACATCATCCTTGCTGTAACTTCACACCATTTTGGTAAACTCAAAGAAACAATATTATCAGCCAAACATTGTACTTATGATTCCAGCACATACATTCACAGCACGTTAATAAATAGTTTCTGACATTTTAATAAGTGCTGAGTCAGTGACAGGAGATCGTTACAGAGACCAGAAGACAACAGCTTGTTTATAAACATCTGTGTCATGTTACCAAAATGACTTCATTGTGGTCTGGATCACTTATGTAAAGGGGGTTAAATGAATGGGACTGTTTACAAGGGCATGTAGCAATAGAACATGGGATAAACGTTTTAAACTGAAAGAGGGGAGATTTAGATTAGACATTAAGAAGAAATTCTTCCCTGTGAGGGTGGTGAGGCACTGGCACTGGTTGCCCAGAGAAGCTGTGGCTGCCCCATCCCTGGAAGCATTCAAGGTCAGGCTGGATGGGGCTTTGGGCAACCTGGTCTAGTGGAGGGTGTCCCTGCCCATGGCAGGGGGTTGGAACTAGATGGGCTTTGAGGTCCCTCCCAACCCAAACCATTCTGTGATTCTATGATTCTGTAATTCTATGAATACATTACTTTCTGTTGCTGGTAGTAATAAGCAATAGAAACTCAAATTTAAGTGCTATATTATGGTAAAGGTGAAAATCAACAGCAAACAAAGTATTCTTGATCCAATACCCTCAATTCCATTCCTTTTAATTTCTGAAGATATCTACACTAAAATGATGCCTGACTTTTTGTTTGTTTATTTGTTTCTTTTTTGGAGATCAACCAGTCATACAGACAAATTTTGACCCTCTGTTTATTTCATGGTAGGGCTGACTGAACTGTGTTCCTTACTACAGGTGGAACGGTATGCTGACAACTTACCACCTTCCTCAAAATCAAAGGCTTACCTAAACTTTGTTAGAGCAAAAATAAAATATAAAGATCTGAGTAGACCATCTTGCACAGTGTTGATACCAGCACTTTCATCTAAAGCCAAATGAAACTTGGATTAAGGTTTAATGGTCATTCTTGCCCTTATTCCCCCCTCCCTGTTCCATGGTCTCCCTGCTCAGATGCAGATAATGTGCATTATCCTGGGTTTGTCCTGGATTTGTCAAATATTATGGTTGTGCAACAGACCACCTTCGTGTGTCTGTTGTCTGTGTCCTCACTAATCACTACATCACAGACTGGGACACATTTTTCTGATCTGAGAAAATTTTGCACATTATTTCGTTTTCCTTATTCTGGCTTTATTGACAAATTTCTTGCTGTGTAATCATTACTCAGAAATACAAAGTAATAACAATCCCTGAGAAAAAAAAAACATTTACAGTGTTTGGGCTGTTCATAATTTTTTCTTAATGGCATACAGACAATTCACATCATGACTTGATTATCTCAATTGCCCAGTATCGCTGCTGTTTCCTGATTGAATGCCACTCACGTGAATGGGAGGTGTTCATGAACGTGCTGCGAGGCACCACCGCTGGTGAAGGACAGTTACTCAGATATGCACGAACAAGGAAATATCTTTCAAGAGGGCAAGGCAGAGGATCCTGCAGTGTATGAGCATCTCACTGGTGTCTTCTACATGCCAGCATAACTGTTTGCCTGCAAGGAGCCAGTTCATGTTTTAAAGACAGCAGTTGCACCCAGCATGTGGTTGCTGCACATGGAGGCTGTAGCTGATGGACAGCAGGAGGTACCTGTGCACCCACAGCCTTTCAAAATCCTTTGCAGAGGGGCCAAATTGCACAAAATCTTGAAGCGACCAGGAAAAACAGATGTGCAAGATGAGTATACACCTACCACAGAATAGAGGAGAAGAGTTTAAGGGAGAAAGCAACCAGCGAGGGGCACTGGGACCAGGATGCCAGCAGTGCCTGTGTATGGGGTGGTCAAGCAGGTCAGAACCTGACAGGGTTTTAAGATTTTGGTGCAAACAGGGCCATGCTAGAGATGTGGGCTGACGCTCGTGGTGCCAGCACACATCCATGCTTGCAAGGGGACAGTCACAAAGGCAGAGACCCCAGCCTCTCCACCACACCATGCTCTCCACAAAAACCAGCAGGGGCTCAGCAAGGGGGAAGGCAGCAGGTTTCGGCTCACCCTGGCCTCCAGCCCTCTGAGAGCCAGCCCTAGCACCAGGCAGCACACCTCCACAGCTGCCCTGCCTCCTCACCCCATCCTGCCCCGCATGGTCACCACCCTGCTCCTGCCACCGTTGCCCGCTGGCAGTGGGAGATGGAAGCACTCCTCTGGCTCAGAGTGGTTAAAGGCCTATGAAGGGAGGGGACATGGGTCTTTCTTCCTTCCCTTTCTCCCCAGAACTAGGTTGCACCACATCTGGAGCTAAAAGAGAAAAGAGAAAGGGTCCAGGACCAAAGGCACTGCCTGGGACTCAGCAATGCTGTCTGGACCTTTTTGTTTATTTAGTTTATCAGATACTTTGGTTGTCTTTGGTTTGCCTTGTTTATCACTCTAACCTATATAGATAACATTCTAACTTACATTATTCACAGTCACAGGTCTGATCACGCCCTGGGTAAGCTCTTTGTTACTTGTGCCTGAGTGCAATGAAGGTTTTTTTTGTCGGTCGAAACCCTGAATGCTATCCACCCAGCTATTGCAACGGGGAAATTACAGCTTTGCAAAACTGAGCATAAAACAAACAAACACACAAACACACCAAAACAATCCTGTCCATCATAACAGCACCTCTAACCCCTGAACTGGAACAGGAGGTCCCCTTTAGGAGTCAGTAGGGAATCTGGGCTCTGTGTGATCGCCAGTGTCCATCCCGAACCTGGAGTCTGTAGGGAACCTGCCTGTCCTAAGCCCAAGCACACGGTGGTGTTTCCAGAGCTGGAGCTCGGGCACAAGCTTGGGAACCAACCTGGTTTTGCAGATCTCCAAGAGCCAGTGCGAGCACCTGCCCACAGCTCTCCCACCCTGTCGAGGTGCCACGCTGAGGCAGAAGAAAAGCAATACCGTCACCTCAAAAATACCCACTGCCCCAGATGGCTGAAGCCCCAGTTTAGGCAGTGTGGCCTCCATCAGCTGTTCAGGTAAAGGCCTGCAGCTCTGTTAACAAAATGATACGCCTGCAAGCTGAAAAAGCTGGGGCACGTGCCGGAAGGCTCTCAGGCAGCGGGGCTTCCAGCCAGAACACTGGCAGAGGCACTGCGCCGAGGAGATGGGGCGTACGTGAGTTTGCAAAGGCTGGGTCCAACCCCCCTCAATGGCACAGTAACTGGGAACATGGTGTTTCGAGAAGCCTGTGGCCCATCGTCAGGCAGGTTTTCCTTAACAAAGCACGTTGTCTCTTCTCACCACCTTTGCCAGAGCTGGCAGGTTTACCACTGAACATGCCCCCGACAAAGCAGAGCTCTCCTTTTTCCCTCTGAAATGCACCCGATGAGTGTAAAAGTGGCTTGTCAGGCAGCTAGATACCATCAGAACCTACGAGATCATTCAAACACAGCTTTGATCCAGCCTCTTCCTATCTCTTCCATCAGCGTATGCCATGCAGCGGGGCTTGCTGCAGGCCGGCTGTCAGGGCTGACCGCAGGAGCCACGCTGCTCCAGCCGCAGCTGAGCCGAAAGCAGGGCCTGTCTCCTCCACCCTGCCAACCAAACAGCCCACGGAGCCACCTCATAACCCGCTGCTACCAGGATGGTCCGGAAGAACTTCTGGTACACTTGGGTTTGTTTTTGAAGCAGATCTTCTGACCGAACTAGGTTGCAGAGCCTATGTATCTATTCACTGGGCACGTAACAGATGCGAGGGGCTGGGCTGATTAATTCCTCACCCCGTGTGTACTTTAGTCCAAAAAGCGCGTTGTGCAATGGCTCGATAGGGAGAAAGGTGAGAAGCTGTGGCTCAGACCAGAGCAAAACAAGTGTAACTTTTACCCCCACTGTCCGGTCTGTGTTCGCAACAAACACAGAAAGCCCTAGGCGAGGAAGTCCGGGAAACAGTTATAAATAGAAACTTGCTTCACCTGTTAGCAGTGGGAAGCCAAGAGGAAGGCTGCAAGTTTTACAGGAGTTGTAATTAACTGAAATCAAGAGCCAGTGGGTCACAACCTGGTCAGATTGGCCCCACCAGAGCAGTGCCGGAGTCTCCTTGGAGGGCAGCAGGGGGTGGTTGCTCACTCATCCTCCTCCAGGTCATGGACTGCAGGGCTGTGAGCTGCCAGCACAGAGGCCACCCTGCACTGCGTGGGTACGTGGGCGTGCTGGCTGATTTGGTGTAAATACAGCCTGTGCGGGGCTTACAAGGGCGTAGGAGGCCACACTGGTGTCCCATCTCCCGCAGCAGCCCCGAGCCAGAGCCCAAGGAGCAGCCTACGCACGGGGCATGCTTGCAGGCAGGTCTCCCGTACCCATCCTCCCCATGCGGGGTGACTGGCAGCCCAAAAACATTCCAGGTGGGAGCAGCCCTTCTGCTTTCATGCCCTTTTGAACCAACAGGACAGGAGCTAATTGTGCATGAAGTGACAGTGACAATACTTTGCTAAAAAGTATTTTACTGAGCTTTCCAGCGCTCACAATGTACCTCATTGTTCTCCACATGCAGCTCTCCTGGTTAAACCACAAAAGGCTTCACGATGGTAGTTTCTAAATACCTTCTCTTTTTCTGCTCGCGGCTTCAAGAGCCCAAGAAGTGTTAGTTCACACACACCCAGGTTATTACGCAAGGGCTGTGTTGTTTCAAAAGCAATCAAAACAGAGAAATCAATTTGATGCTATTATAGGTGGAAGTTGGAAGATTAGATGATCTTGTGACGAACAGCAGAGAGAGGTCTGTGACAAACTGAAACCTCCACCGTGTTGTTATAACCTTCACTGCAATGTTCGCTTTGCAATTTAACTTCCAGATCAGATTGTAAAACTCCAGCAAGTACATAAATCAGCTTAATCCTGATAACAGTGTTTTATTCTGAGGATGCCAATGGTGGCGTGCAGGCTGCCTTAGCTGAGCCAACTATGGGAGAGGCCAGACAGACTGAGATAACAAAAAAGAATAAATTCTCAGTAAAGAACTCTCTGGAGGAAAGGGATGTGTTTTCTCATCTGAATCCTAATTCAAAGAGGGAGGGAGGTTTTGAAGGAGAGCGCTTTCCTGACACAAGAGACTCACCCCAGACGGAAGGGCCTTGACATGAGTCTGGAGGGGCTCAGCAGCTGAGGGGCACCAGGCAAAATCACGCCTCTGAAGAGCAGCAGCATCCTACCCCAGTGGGCGTTCAGAATTTGTTTCTCCTGCCTGCTTAGCTCTCTGGAAGCTCTGTTTTAAGCCTGGGTTCCCCCTTTCTGCTACTGTGTTGATGAAGAGTCAAGCAGGAGCCCAGACCTTCCCCAGCCAACTGGACTTTTGGAGGAAGTATCCTAGGCATGAGGCCTGGGAAAGGGGTGGCACTGCCACCAGTGCCCGGGGTGGCTGAAGACATAGCTGGGACAGAAGACCACATCTCCCTGACAGATGAAAGGTCACACAGTTTGAGAACTGCTGATGTGTGCTGCAGGTGGGATGGCTCAGCCGTGCTGTCCCAAAAAGCATGCAACAGCTGCTTCTTGGAGACATGCATGGTTTTCCATCTTAATTCCACACAAAAATCAGCCAGAGGAATGGATTTGATCCTGACTTCAAATGGTAGAGGCTGAATGTAGTTCTTCTGCTAACAACAGCTGTAACCAGTGGTGGCTGTGGCTATAAATCAAGGCTGAGTTTTTGTTTTAACATATCAGTTGAGCCGGGGTGGAAACTTTGCTTTTCTCCCTCTTCACGCACCCTTCCCCAGGCTGAGACCCCCATGATCCAGTTTCAATACCATGGATGGAGCTGTCAGCCAGCAAAGCCAGGAGAGTAATTTATCTGTTGAAGTGACTTGCACATCCACAGCTTAAGGATGGAATTCATTCACAGGTGTATGTTGTTTATAAAGGCAGGTTACTCCTTCCTACCTCGGCAGGCTGTATCACACAAAACCAAAGCGTACTAACATACGGAAATGTTTTCTGGTAGAAGAGAACACCTTTACAGCTGGGCAGAAGCACAATCCCCCACCCTTGCCCATATGTGCCCACGCACCGTGTCACTCAGGAGATTATTTGGCATTTGCTGCCTTGCCTCCAAACAGGAGTGAGTGATGTGCCAGTCTGTGCCTTCAAAATCACAAATTCACATCTAACCTAAACGGCTGACAGAGGCCACTTTCTGCCAGCTTGCTAATAATACAGCTTACTGCTGCTCTGGAAGAGACTGGAGACCAACACACAGAAGCAATGAAAGAACCTCGGGAGGCTTCCAGGTTGCTTTAATTCATCATTCCATCTCAGTGATGTAATTGAGATATAAATAATCTCTTTGTTTCCACTCCAGTTACTTTCAACCTCACTGATGCCAGAACACAGCCTTGCATCTCTCAGGCAGAAAGAAAGTTATTGCGCCAGAAGACAAAGATGTTTTTAAAAATAATTTCCACATCAGTTCAAGTGATAACGCAGTCATGCGGGTGTTGTATAACTGATATTCTTAGTAGCTTACTTTTTGGATGCAAAGTATAAACATTTCCAGCATACATACTTACAAGAAATATGCTTGCAAAGCATGATGACTTCCTATGAGAAAAAAAACCCCAACACTCTCTTCTTTAAATGGGCAAACAAAATACATTTCCTCTTCCCATACCACAGTAAAGGCTTACACATGCATGTCACGTATACACAAATAAACATCCGCATGTGTAAGATCCACCACAATCTAAAAAGGAAAGTGCCGTAAAAGGACCCTGTAGTAATTGGGCAGCACATCATCATGTAAATGAGTATATCTCAGGAAAGCTGCGAGCCTTGTTGTCTTGTTTTGCAATGCTAACCGCATGCAGACACACACGGAGCAAATTACTTTTATGTTAGCTCAGTTCTCCTTCTATAAATGTTGGTGGTAAAGCCCTCTCTGACGTCCATCAAAGTCAGGGATTGATGAGGTAAGAGCTGATGAAAGTTTTGAACAGCCAAGGAAATTGATGATTTGAAGAACTTAATTCCTCCCATCTTAAACAAATGCTTGTTTCCCTGGGAAAACTCATCAGAGCAGCTATTAGGAGAAAAAAAAGCCCACCTCCTTTCTTCTCCTTGACATACCCTGTCCTCAGGACAAGGGGATTCTTCTGGCATGTAACATTTTGACTCCCAGCATGGGCAACAAAAAGGGATATGTAGTTTTGGGGCACTCTTTGTCTCATCCCAAAGTAAATGTGTAAAATAGGTCAAATCAGTCACTCCCCAAAAGTACAGCTTTCTCTCTCCGGATGGTAGGAGGAGACTTCCACGATGAGCTCCCACACAGACCTTGGAAGTGGACCATGCCCTACCCCCACGCGGGTAACTCACTTGTCTTGTAGGAAATTTCCTGTTCAGCTCTAAATCCAGAGACTAAATCCCAGGACGCAAACAGGGTGCACAATCCCTCCACCACAGAGCTAAGGACTGTTTTTTCCTTCGCTGTACATCCCACCACTATCTATTCATAGCCAACCTCCAGGGTAAAGGGTGTTGTCCCTGGCTCATACATCCCTGCTGCAGAGGCACCCGAGTATGGGTTTAATACAGGGTAACGTAAGCAGTGAACTAGTCTCCTTTCCAATCTCTTTGGACACGCTATTTCTTGGTTATCTGAGGAAGTCTTGTTTCTTACTAAGGACTTTCTTCCTCTGCTGCACAATCGATTCAATAACTTAGTACATTCCATTTTAAAAAAGATTTAGGTCCTTGCCTGCATTACACTGCTTGACAGACTGATCCAGAACTTCAGTCTTTGAAAAGTTTTACTGATTTCAAGCCTAAACTCCCTTGTGACCAATTCCTAGCCAATTGGATTTGTGCCAGTAGTGTAATTTAACTTAAATACTTCTTCTCCCTCTGCGATTTTTGCCCTCTCCCTGTTCCTAAAAATATATTTATAAAGAACCATCGCTAATGTTTCCACTTCCAGAAGCCAGCTTCTTTTCATGACTCTTCCAAAGGAAGACATGCTGGTTTTCTCACACAAGTAGCGCCTGTTCCCATTTTATTAATTAATCCTTCTGGAGCATGGGTAACCAAAGCTATATCATAGAATCATAGAATGGTTTGGGTTGGAAGGGACCTCAAAGATCATCTAGTTCCAACCCCCCTGCCATAGGCAGGGACACCCTCCACTAGATCAGGTTGGCCAGAACCCCATCCAGCCTGGCCTTGAACACTTCCAGAGATGGGGCCTCCACAGCTTCTCTGCGCAACCTGTTCCACTGCCTCACCACCCTCTCAATAAAGATTTTCTTCCTAATATCTAATCTAAATCTATCCTCTTTTAGTTTAAAACCATTGCCCCTTGTCCTATCATTATCTACCCAAGTAAAGAGTCTCTTTCCATCCTTTTTATAAGACCCCTTCAAGTATTGAAAGGCTGCAATTGGGTCTCCCTGGAGCTTTCTCTTCTCCAGGCTGAACAACCCCAACTCTCAGCCTGTCCTCGTAGGAGAGGTGCTCCAGCCCTCTGATCATCTTTGTGGCCCTCCTCTGGACTCACTCCAACAGGTCCACATCTTTTTTGTGCTAGGGGCCCCAGAGCTGGATGCAGTACTCCAGGTGGGATCTCACGAGGAATATAAAATATTTCATTGAAGAATGTCTGTAGAAGTGTATCAATACTTCCCTGTCTCTGTTCAGAAATAAACCCTCACCTGGTCATCAAGTTTATTGTCGTCTTTTTTTTCCCAGCGCAGTGGCACAGTGGTGGTTATGGCATCCTCTTACTGATCAATAAACCAAAGCCTCTTTCTTCCTTCAGCTCGTCCCTTCACAAAAGCAACTACCATGAACAGAAAGCCAACCTGGAACACAGTCTGACTGCTGAGCACTAATTGCAAAGCAGGCACAAAAAGAGACCAAGAGGACTAATAGGTGGGACACTGGAGGTGCTGCCCACATTAGCTGCTGGGAGCGGTGCTCCAGAAGCACACCTCCCTCTGCCAGCCTCACACAGCCCCATGCTTCTCTCACTCCCCACTTCCCAGCACACTTTCTCGCCCCTAAAAAAGTCATGGCCACAGCTGAATCAGTCCTCTGCTCCCTGCTCCCCAAGTGAATGTCACGGAGATGGGGGGACAGGCAGCAAGCCCTCCAGCCATGCCATGCCTCCCTACCAGGCAGACAGGCACCGTGCCTGGAGGAGACATGACCTCATGCCACCTTCTCTCATGCTTTCCTGTGGGTTTCCCCAGGAAAAAGGATAAAGTTAGCATCTGTTGGGATATGTTAAATAAACACACATTACACATGTGTTTAAAGAGCCACACTGACCCCTTGTTTCCTTGGAAGTCAGTGTGATTCAGCACCTTGTTTATTTTGCAGGTCAAGAGATCTTTCTCTCCTCAGCGAGGAAGGCACAGGGCACAGCTCAGCCTTCCTGACACGTCTGCTCCCCGCTGCAATGCTGGAGGGAGGGCAAATCCTGCCCTCAGCCCCACGCACAAATGCTGCCAGGCTTTCCGGCGCTTCCCTAAAAAGGGATGAGTTCTCCCAACCTGCATCATCCACCGACGGCAGCGCCTGCTGAAGAAGCTCAGACATGGAGGGCAGCATGATCACCATTCATGGTGATGTGAATGGAAGTTGCTGGGGTTTTTGTGAAGGGGAAAAGAAGTGTGAAAACCAAAAGTATTTTGTTCCAGTTATAACTGCAGGAGTTTTGCAATGTCATTCATTTTCCTAAGTAATATTCAAATATTTTTTCTTGCTGTGCTCCAGCCAAAATCCACTTGAGTTTTCATATGAGGAAAATAAAATAGATGTGGATAATGCAAAGCTAAAAACCTCAAATCAACCACTGTACAAGTCTAATGGCGCACACCGGCAATCTCATACAAAAGTATCTAACCTATGCCATTATCCCCCATTAAAAGGTAATGAGATGGGGGAAAAGAACCACAAGATATTCATAGCATTGGGTATCTCACAGGAAGTGAGATTAGCCCACAACACAGGCATCAGCAACGTGAATTAATGAGGCTGTTGTTGCACTGGAGAAAGACCCCTGTGCCTGATGCTCAGCTAGATTAGCGGTGCTCTGGGTACATCAAAGGAATCATATCTGATAGGCAGTGCTAGCAATCCCAGCTCCCTCAACCTTTTTCTAGTTTACAGGAAAAACAACTGCATTTGGAGCAAGCTACTAACGTTGTTCCAGCCTTCTCTGTTCCACCCCATGCCAGTCCCATTTCCATTAATTAAGGCAGGGAGAGTTGGACAAGGTAGCCTTTGTTATACAGCCCAAACAGCCTGGACCACAGCCTTCCAGAGGGAAAAGGGGCAAGGACAATTTGCAACCAGATGAGGAATTGTGAAATAACTTACAACTCTCAGCACATAAAATTTACGGGTTTCATACCCACCCCCAGTGAGTCACAGCTGGTGACAGTGCTCTGTGCACTGGTGGTGGTTTGGTAGCTGAAATCTCTTTGCGGGCAGGCCTTCCAACAGCATCCACAGCAGAGAAAAGCTGGTTAACATCACACTGTGTGCAGCCTTGGTCATTCAGCAAAGGCTTTCAGCAAGAGCTTCGAATAAAAGCATGTAAACTGACAACAACATGCTCAAGAGGATGAGGGAACCTGGGCCACCGAAGAACATATTTTTTTATCAGAAAATATTGTTTTATTCTACTTGAACATTCTGTCTCCTAAGACAGAGAAATGAGAATAGCCCTTTGGATATTTTTCTGGAAACAAGGGAATAAAGGTGCAAAGATCCATTTCCTTGCTGAAACCATTGTGCTGAACTATTTCCCTGTCTCCAGCAGCAGCCTTCCCATGGTGTTGCAGAGTCTGTGGTGTAGGTAACCACCGGCTGAGGACTGCAGCTTTACTGATACAGTTAAACTGCAGCTGGTGTAGGAGCTTTGTGGTGGTAAAAGCACCGTTACACGAGCCCTAGGCACCCATGCTAAGTGACCAAGCCACATGAAACACACCTTTTGGTTCTGTTGCTAAATTAACATATAGACTCCCAAGCCACTTGTGTCCTTAAAAAAACATCCTTTAAAAGTGTTAATGGAGTTCAACTCACAGCTGTTATTTAAAGCAGGGTACTAGAGACTTCTGAAATGAATTATTGAAAAGCATGAAAGGAAATATTTTGCAAATATTCTACTGTCTGCAGTTCATTTGTGGGACAATCCTGACTCCCAAGAATGTGTTAGTCATTGCATTTCTTCTACCACAGGGGTGTCAAAACAGCTTTTATCCCCGCAGTTATATGCAAACAGTTTTATTCCCTTTTTTATAATTCATTAAGATTGTTTTGTCATGCCGGCATCATTTCTGCTTTTTTAATCTCTCACTGAAGCGTTCTGAAAGGTAAAATATGAATAATGATCAATAAATAACAGCACGCCGACTATGGAAATGAGTGCCCGCAGCCAAGCACAGACCCAGGCACCCACCTAAATGAAAGGCAGCTTGCTGAACGTAGCGGCAAGCAACACTCAGCCCGCCTGGAGCAATTACCTCTCCCTCTAAGTCTGGCCTCTTCTGCACCGCTGCCTCTGCCCAGGGGCACCACCGGGATCACAGCAGCACAGCGGCACGTGGGGACACCGTGCCTGTCTCCCCACTGACTGTCCAACGCCGTCTTGCCGTCACACCAGCAGCAGGTGCTTTGTTATTGAAGTATGAGGACTTTCTGCAGCATGGAGGGGAGCCAGCCCTGGCGTGCGAGGCTGCCACGTCTCCCCTCTCTGAAACGCAGGTGATGGCTACCTGCTTGGTGAAGGTGGTCGACTGGACAGACTGTCATCACTGAGAAATTCCTGGTTAGCAGCTTACAAATTCAGATTGTGTTGATAGGGACAGAATTGGGTGCTTTTACAAATGGAGATAACCTACGCAGAGAAAAACCAACCAACCAACAACCCAGACAACCACCAAAACCAAGAAAATACAAACCCGAGAAAACATTCCAATTACATTCAGCACATTTTTCATTTAGTTTTCTAAGGAAATTAGATTTATGCAACCATGAGCTGTCTCTGGGTCTCTTCAGATACCTGTTCACATTCATCTTCTTACCGCCCCATCACCAAATGCAGCCAAATTTCACCAACACCAAGCTTTCAAAGACAGCGATTTCCTCGAAGTTTCTCAAGGAGGCAGCTAGTGACAGGAAGGAGAGTGGTGTCCCCCAGGTGCCCCCAGACAGGGGATACAGTACGGATCAGTCCTTGGCCAGGTAGCAGATTTCCAGGATGCTTCTCTCCAGTGAAGGAGTCACGTTAGCCAGCGCCTGCTCCGTCTTGGGCCCCAGCACAGCAAACCACAAGATGCAGAGCTGTAGGAAACCAGGTTCCACCCGCTCTGGAAGTGGGTTACAGAGAAGCGCATCATGACCCGGTTGCAAGCGCGCAGTAGGGACATGCCTGTACAGCAGAGCGGGTTGGCAGCAGGAACTGCTGAGAGCACACAGTGCCTGGGTTTGCACTGCAACAGAGACTGGGTCTGCTTCATGGGCAGGGGGCTTGGTTTCCTACTGCTGCTGACCAAACGCTCAGAGGAGAGGGATGGCAGGCTGCTTTGAGAACAAAACTACCCAGTTCTATCTACATTGTGTGATGCCCGGTTGTTTTAGTGAGAAGAAAAGGCACAGGGATGGGGGGAAGGAGGAGAAGTACTTACTGAGAAGCAGCATACCAAAGCTGGCAAGTGCCTAGAACTTATTAAACAGCCACTTCCAGTCTGCTGCTCTTCAGGCCCATCAGACATAAAGAGTCATCCCAGGGAATGGCAGTCCAGGGCAAGTGCTCCTGCAAACAGACAGACCTGCACAGATGAAAATTACTTCGGAAAGGGTTTTGGTCAGTGACTGCCATACACAGCACAAAGTTGCATCGAGCTGTCTGAAAGAAATCCCTAATTACTGGTTAAGACCTCCTAGAAGGTACTTAGAGTAGCAGATGGAGCCATTTCTCAGTAATTTTTATGGATCTGAGTGGCAGTGGGATACAGTTGCTATGGGGTTGCTTTGGGTTATAAAGAAAAGCAGGAAAAGATTTGTTCTGCAGAAGCCTTTTTGTTACTAGGGGTTTGAGGGCTACAACACGGTGACGGCTGAGCTTCTGCCTCCACATCTGGGAGCAGAGGTATCTAGCGAGGAGGGCCAAAGGTATAACCAAGACAGCAGAAGGACCTGAACATGTTCCTGAGCTACTGAATCTATAGGCAGGGTCTGAAACTATGGGCGGTCTTTCTACCTTGCAGGGAACCCATCTGCTTTCAAATCAGTTTTCTTTGAAGAACGTTAATTCTGAACAGGCCATTGCTACCACCAGGATGCTGAGGAGTGCATGGGCGTTGTAGATGACAAAGGGGATACGGCGGAGTGTTAGAGCTTACCTTAGACTAACGCCATCCCACGTCATGCCCAGCAGCTGCTGTACAACAATCAGTCTTTATGCAAGAACCATGTGATTTCTCTCCTCCCCACCACATCCATCACCTAGAAAAATAATGGCTGGAAATTTGAGCCAGAGGTACTTGTCTAAGTCAGGCAAAAGAAATTGCATCCCGTGTTGAACCTTAAAAAAACACAAACAAAACTCAAAACTTTCCTGAAAAAATAATGTCTATGGTAAGCCCACACCATCCATATGGTTTTTCAAACCTGTGCTAACATCTGCATTGCAATGAAAGACCTGGTTCCCTGGCAATACAGGACAGCCCTTGGCAGATAAAGAGGCCTGGGTATCGACCATGTAAAACTAAGGGAGCTCCATTCTTTGCAACCAGCCAATTAGTGAAAACTGAAGTGCTCTGGCTGGAGGCAGTGAAGAAAAGAGACTCAGTAGGTGTCTCAAGTAAGCAGTTTTTGTCAACCTGATGTGAAGCCAAATGTTCTTCTCTGTTTCAGCTGATACATGCTTTCCACTGCTATCTGAAAGTTTTCATTTTCCATTTTCAAAGGCTACAGATTTCCATCTCTTACCCTAGCAACTCTTTCAGTGGTTTATTATTTTTCCAGCCCCTTCTGATTTGCTCAGAAAATACAGATAGGCCAGCTATAAGAAACTGTCACAGGATGTGCAAAATCTGCACAAGAAATAAACATCTCCGGCCTCTTGTTGCACCACTGGCAACAAAAGCACAATGAAATGTTAAACACAAGCCAGTCTGCTGTGTGCAGGCGAGATCTGACTTCAAATCTAAACATCCCTCAAGCTTTTTGACCACCGTTGAGAAGTACATCAGTTGGTCTCTTCTAGGGATAAAATGTCACTCAGAAGTATAGTATTGTTTTGAGATGCCCAAAGCCTTCAAAGGATGAGGTCTGGCCTCTCAAAACTAAGTTATGGTGAATCAAGAGTATAAATTGCGTATTCTATTTTAAGGAGGGTGCATGGGCTTTGTTTTTCAACACTTCTTTGTCATTATTTCTAAATTCTCCAAAAGAAATACTGAAGCCATATCCATCAGCTCATTACATGTCCTCCTGAAACAGCCCTGGGCAGCCGTCCCCTCTGGCCTCTCTCCTGGGAGTCACCCACTCCATTTGGCAGCAGACCCCATCCTGACCTGTCACTCTGATGTCCTGCAGACTTCTCATTATATAAATTATCTGTCATTACCAAGCAGATACAAAGCTCCACCCAAACGTTAGTAAAAAGTTTCATAAAAAAGCAAACCCCTGCAAATGGACCAATGCTGCACTGTTTTCCACCTTTTTGCAGCCATTCATACCAATGCAAAATGATCAGATGGTGTTTGACATGCACAGCATTTTAAACAACTTTTTTAGTTTTTTTAAACAACTGTGCAGAAAATCACCCCTGAGATTTGGATGGTAAGAGAAGTCAGGAAACATTATTAAGAAGTAGCTTTAAGAAGTTTTAACCTTGTAAGGCTCAGCCACCCAAAGGAAAGCGCAAGATTCACCCAAAACTGCTAAGCATCACGTTTTGCACCAGTGAAACCATAGCATGTTTGAGCTGAGGGGCCTGTGTGAAACTTAGTAAGTTCTGGTTAAAGGAAAAGAAAAATTAAATTATCTGTTCTGCTGACCTATTTAAATTGAACCCAACAGATGGGCTGATCCTCAACAGACATTCCTCTGCCAGAAATTGCCTCAGCGACTTCCAAGGTGTTGCCAGGCTGGTCACGGCAAAAGGCAGTCACTGTGGCATTACTAATGACAATCAGGCATGTCTAAAATGCTCCTAGTTTCTGCTGCTTGCCTCGGTTTGGTCATAACTGTTCAGAGGGCTTCGATGCTTCATGGAGCTTCCAGGAGGCAACGCAACTTTAGTGAGCAGGCTGATATTTATAAAAGGAGGAGCAGTCAAGGTTAATGGCCCTTTTCTCTAGAGGAAGCTTTGAACAGCAAAAAAACCCCAACCCACAATCATCCAATAAATTCTCTGTATGCTTTCTCACAGACAAAAAATTCTTGACGCAAAACATTTTCAGCATAGGAGTTGAACATGGAAATCGGAATGAAAGACTGGCAAATATTCTTAAGGAAGCTCGCTCTTCTCTCATGTCTGCCAGAAAGTAGAACAAGGACAGCTCTCCCTGTCCTCTCCATCCATGAGGAGGCTGTAAATCTTTATCTTTTAGAAAGGCAGGCAGGCCACGTTCATTGCTCAGGTCTGTTCAAAGTAAATCTAAGAAATTCCTGGAGAGACGCTGGTCAGTATTTTTGTCCACACACCATGGAAGACTGTTTTGTTGGGGTTTTTTTAACCCCTGTCTATTAAAAAAAAAACATGCTGGTTTGCTGCAGAACTATGTAAACTTTGCTGTTACAGTGATGACAGCCCAAAGAAAGGGCTTGGTGAATTAACCAACTGCTTGACGCAGGGAAAACAGCTTCAGAGAGCGATGTGGAGAGACTAAATAAAACCTAAAATCTTGTAAGAAACTCAACTGGGAATTCCTGGGTTCAGTCTCCAGCTTGGTTTTCCCTGTCACCCTGGGAAAGTCACTTAGTCCTTGTGTCCATTACCAGCTGTATGAGCTCTGAAGCAGCAAGTCCCAGCAATAACCTAGTGTGGAGAAATTATGGTTGTGGAAGTCACGTAACTCTCAGAAAAAAAACCTCTAGTGCAAGAAGGGTTGGGGGAGATAAGAACTGAAAGAGAACAAAAACAAGCTAGTTACCAAGTGTTAGCAAGCCCATAGTAAAATTCTAGAGCAGATAAGGTGGCTGTGTTTTTTACCACAAGATAACTAACGAGGACAACTTGCTCTACTCCACCCATGACTAACCTCACCACCTTCTTTGCTTCACTGTACATATGGTATTTGCAGTGAGTAAACCATATTTAAACTGCAGATAGCACATGCCTAATAGGCTGCCACAATGTGCATGCTCTTTAAATCAATTACATTAATCTTTTAATTAACATAAAAAGCCTTAACTGATGGTTTTGAAAGCTTCATTTCAAAAGGATTCATGTTCCTAGGTGTGGATTGGCTCGCTTCTCCCACAGACACAGGCGTACAAAATCAGAGCCAGCCTTTGAAATGGCAGACTTCACTTCCACACACACGCTTTCTTAAAAAAAGCGAAAACCAGGGGCTGAGCGTGGTTGTTCGCAGTCACAGCTCCACAGCAGTTTTTCCACGCTCTTTAGCCAGTAATGTCTCAAGGGGAACATAGTGCCAAAAGGTCATGTACCACCATCTGCCTCGATATGGAAGCGTCACAGGCTATGGGGTTTCCCTGCCAGGGCTTGAGAACAGCTATGCCAATAAGGGTGGGGTTTTTTAATTAAAAAAAAAAAAAGTAAAGCCCACTCCTACCAGTTGTTTCATTTAATGGGGCCTACCGTATTCTCTTGTGCTTGAAACCTGAGGGACAGAAGCAGACCAGTGTCCCTGGGCAGGACCAAGCCCAGAATTGAGGACAGCCACCCAGGCTCTGCTTGCGCTCCCCACAGCTCTGCCTCTGCGCCTGCCTCTCCTGCAGGGACCGCCTGGCTTTGTCCCTTCTGGCAGGGAAAGGGGTCTGGGCCAATGAGGCAATGAGAAAAAGAGGTTCATCATAACTTTTTCCAAATGTTAAGAAACCCTTTGAAAGCCCACTGCCTTTCGACATTGGTGGGGAAGGAGCGTTGTGCACTGCAGCACCCGGGGTGGACTTCCCTGTCCCACAGCAGGTTCGGCAAAAGGACAGAGCAGAAATTTGGGGTGCCAAGAGCTTCCAGCCCCCCTCGTCCATGGGGCTTTCCCCTGAGACCCAGTCTGTAGACCTTGATGGATGTACCAGGCTGACAAGCTGAATCAAAACGAAGTTGCTATTATTCAGAGTTGCAGAGAAAAACTCAGGAACAAGAATGCCATAAGAGCATTAATAATTTCTAAAATCTTTTGTGGTATGAGGTCCTTGCAATTTTTGAGTCATGGGACCAGTAACACGGGACATGTGATTTACATCACAGATCCTGACACTGCTTCAGATGTTAAATGAGACACCATGATAGCACAGGGCACCAGAGCCCTGCAAACTGCATTTCCCTCCATGACCTGCACCTGACACGGCTTCCCAGCACTGAGCTTGGCTGCTCAAGCTGGGAAGCTCCAAGTGAACAAGCTTTTGTTAAGATCCAAACAGATTTGGAAACACTGTGTGTGATCAGCCTGTGATCACAGCTGAGAAGGAAGCTTTGCTGAGGGTACTGCACTTTGCATAGAGTAGCCAAGTTTGGGTCTGTTTGGGCCAAACTGGCTACTACCATAAGAGTCAGGTCCCTGAATATTTGCTGAAGTTTGCCTGGAGCACACACTGATCCCTCTGCCATCAGCCACCCTGCCTGTACCAGAGTCAGGGAGTTCCTCCTCCTGTTCCCATCCCCATGGAGCAATCCCATGGGCTCCTGGTCCTTGGCAAGGCAGGCGACGAGGGCAGAGGAAAGGGGTGGCACGGACCCACAAGTGCCTTGATGTATCCACTTGCCTTTGGCAACACATGTCCCAGAGCTGTCAGGGCTGGAGGTGGTGGCCTGGCCAGGCAGGGGATTCAGCAGAGGGTTGGTGGGCTCTGCTAGGCCACCTATGGCCAGTCAGCACAGCTGCCATGTACAGGACAAAAAGAAATCCAGAAGTGACGCTGGAGGCATTCAGCCAGAGCAGCGCCAGGACTTTCCCACCATGAGTGAAGCTGGGCTGACCTGGCACTGCTCTCAGCCGTGCTGAGGTAGAGGACACACCATGGTTTTCCTGGAAATGACAGGGCAAGTGACCCATCGTGATGAGAAACTCTGCATCATCCCTGCGCTGTCTTGCTCTGGGAGCGGAAAACATTGATTTTCTCACTGCTAAGGTCATGCTGAGATGGAGAAGGTGCCATGTTTACTGACTTCACAGTTTGAAGAGTATAAACCATCTGTGACTTACCAGGATCCCTATTTAATATAGCCAGTGTACACAAGCTGGAAACTCTGCCTTGCTGCAGCTCCTAGCTGGTGAACAGTAGCTGCCGCTTCTCCAATTAAGAGAAAAACAGAGCGTTTTATTAAGCACGGTTGTGGGAACGTAGTTTCAGTCTTCAGTGCGTTCATCTGAATATTTTTCCATTTCAGTTCATGTAAGTTCACACCCTTTGGGTTTCACATAAAGCCGTAGGGTCTGAGCGTCTCAAAATCTCAAAATCAAAATGTCAAGTTGAAACGAAACCATAAAAGGTATTTGGATTTGCATGAAAACGGGCCCAGATTTGCTTCAGGAGTTCCTGAAGCCTGGTAAAGCTTTTGAAGAGCCTAATCTGAGTTTTGCGGTTTCAGAGCAGACTGAAACCAGTGCGAGAGAGCAGATGGGCTCCTTTCAGGAAGCCAAAGCAGAGGGGAATGATTAAGAAGCTATGAGAACAAGAGTCATGGGGAGCGAGGGGGGTGGGTGTGTAGAATTAAGAAAATCTCCAAAACCAGATTTTCAAACGCTCAACACCACATATTAGGAACTAAGAGGACACAGGTCACATTTAGGTGCTACAAGGTAGTGTCTTTCAGAGGATCAGGCCCTGAATACAGCCACCTGCAGGGAAGTCCAACCATAGCAGTGCCGTATAGCCTTCTGCCTGTACACTGAACATCCTTACCACTGCATCGTGTAATGTGTACCCTGAGAAGCACAAATGCTCCAGAACTCTTGTTTTCGTGGGGGTCTTGTCACCTTATAAGTAATCCCCTTCCCACAGTACTCCAGCCACACATGAGGTAGGAAAACAAAAGAAAAGAAAAATATACTGGGTTTATGCTCTCTGGTTAACATCTATAAACCTGTCTCAACATCAAATATTTTAAATTCTGTCTTTGATCTATTTTTTAAAAGAGTTAATTTCATCTGCTCAATATGTATTCTTATTGCATTTTTTCATGACACAAAAATAAACACTTCAGAGTGACAAGTCAGTTTAGTAACTCACCTGAAAATATGCAAACACCAGAATAAATTTAATGGAGAAATTAACTTTTCTTTCCATTAGCAGTCTATACATCTCATTTGATTACACGTTTTACGTTAACATCATTTACATTGACAGGATGCAGAGGAGGCAGCTTCCTGAGTAGGCACTCATTGATTACTCGAGATTTAGCCTCCTGGCTGAGCAACTGTGTCTTAAAAACAATATCATCACGTCATGACTGACATAATGTGGGTACAAAATGTTGCGAACAACGTAAGCAAAAACTGCAAAACTCACACGTATTTTGCTTTGAGAGCATTTTGCCTCCTAACCACGCAAAAAATTGAACTTCTGATCTGCAAATTAAACTTTCAGTCCCTTTTTATGCCTTTTCCGAAAAAAAAAAAAAGGACTAACAGAAGAAAATGTAAATGTGGCTGAAACACTGGGGTTATTTCCCCCCAATCAACAGGTTATTTAGTTTTACATCTGTTCATCTGGCCAAAGAAAACCAGATGGTTTCCCATAGCTTCAGCATTTGCTTGAATTCACATGAACTTGGAGCACTACTTGAACGCTATGTCACCCTCCCGGAAGGAGCATGCACTGGGGAGCTGTGACACTCCCCGCTGACATTCTCATGCAGCATCACTGCGGATCAACCAACAGCATTCCCAGCATCTGCAGATTTATATTCGTGGTTTGCAGAATAGCATAAATCAGTATTTTAGCATCCTGATTTCATCTTCCACCAGCATTTCCCACTCTCACAGGTTTCTTTTCATGAAGCATCTTAAGCTCATTAGCCATTTCTTAAGCTATATCTTAGCAATATCTTAAGCTATTAAGCCATTTACTCTCCTCATCCTTTCAGCAGCATCTTTTGCAATTTAAATGACTTCCCATTGGTTTGGCCTGTCCTCATAGCACAGACTCTCACCCTAGCCGTGACTTCAGTTTGAAAATCCATCATGAGTGCTATTGCGTAGTACAGCCATGCCTCGGCTGCAATCCTTCATCAGAGAGGAGGATTAGTTTCTTGCAACCTCAAAAGCTCCCTTCATTCTGTTAGCTAAGATCAGGCCCTGGCATTCACAGGATGTTTAGTTGCACCATTTCGATTGAAATCAGTGGGGATTAAGTACTTAAGCAGGCTTACAGGCTGGGTCAAACAGTCTCTGTGGCTCTGTTAGATATGAAGGCAAATAGAATAGCATAGAATAGAATAGAATAATTAAGGTTGGAAGAGACCTCAAGGATCATCTAGTCCAACCGACCCCCCCACCTGTTAACCACTAAACCACGTCCTTCAGTGCTGCATCCTCCATCCCACACTCCTGCATTGCAAAGGTAACTACTAGGTCGGTTTGAAAAATTCTAGTGGGGCTGCTTTGCCATCCGACAGCTCAGTCTCAATTTTGCCAATACCCTGGGTTGGGGCAAAAATGGCTGAGGGGCAAAAGTTCCCATGCCCCAGTCGCAGCCAACCACACTACTGAAGGATCTTCCTCATTCCAAATGATGATGTTTCAATACATTTTCATTTTCTTTCATAGAAATAGGCTCTAGTCAAATATACAATCTTAAGATGCAAACCAACACCCAAACCACAACAATTTACTCCATCTAAACAAAACCAAAGAGTTTAATTTTCTCTCTTGGCAGGAAAGGTTGCAGGGGGTAGTCCAAAGTCCTGTTTTTCAAACAGCTTGGACCTTTGGGGAGCAGTTTCAGAAAAAAAATCCCAAACGATCCAAATTCTTACACCTTCTGTAATCAGGATTTGAGTGCCCAGCCTGGCCCCAGGCAGGGACTGCAGAGCATGCAGGAGGCGGGTGCAGGCAGCTCTCCATCCCTGGCTGCTGGCATCCCAAACAGCTCAGTGCCTTGTAGGGTTACTGACCCTTTTATGGTCTTTTTTGTTTGTTTGTTTGTCTGGTTTGTTTTTAAAAGAAGCGTCAGCTTCAAAGGACCAGCTGCTGTGGCAGCCAGACAAACAGGAATTTCATTTAAATAGCTTCCACGTGGACTCCAGACTTCTCCTCACAGAGGAGAAATAACAAGTTGCCCGAAAAGCCAAGCACTTCTCCCTGAGTCCATGGGCAGCTTGCAAGGTGGCACAGGCACTGCTGCAGGCGTTTCTCTCCCTGTGGATGTGTATGGTCTACCTTAGGGTTCCTGCTGCATCAAGGGGCGGAGGGGGGACGTGAGGAGGCTCTCGTAGCTGCAGTCATAAAGAACAGCTTCAGAAACTGGGTGACCATTAAACCTGTTACCACAGGGTAGCGAGAGGCTGGTTCTGGCAAGGTCTCTCTGGTTTCACAGTGTTTCTAGTAGCCACCATCACAAAAGCCAACATCCAGATCTCAGCTTCACTATAGGTCATCTTAGCAGCGTGAAGTGAAATAAGAGGTAGAGGGGGGTGAAAAATCTTTAATCCATATTAAAAAAAGCAAACACCAACAAAAAAAAAACCAAACGAAGAAAAAGCAGAGAAGGAATCCTTGTGTTATCCATCCACCAACTTCTAAAAGTCACAGCATAAAAAAGAAGGGGGGGGGGGGGG
>VWZZ01000183.1:851928-882770 GCA_013399095.1 Psophia crepitans
GGGGGGGGAAATGGTAAATTAAAACTGATACAGGGAAAGGGAAGACACAGTTGGCCACAGGCATGACCCGAAGGGTAGCTGATCCCCACCGTGTGGCTGCACTCATGGAGCAGAGTCTCGCTTGCTGGTTGTAGGTGCAGGGAACGCTGCAAACAGCCCGCTGGACTTAAGAGTACTTGCTCTGGAATTTGCCTCTGCCACTGCATCTTGTCCGTGGCCTAACGCAAAACTGAAAAACAAACAAAAAGCAAGTCAGAAAAGCAGTGAAAATGTTACACCTTAATATTATGCAAAAAGAAGCACAGCTGGAATCACTTTGAGAAAATTTGGGGTTTGTTCTGTGACAGCTTCATCTCTGTGGTTTTTCTTGGTATCGATGCAGTGAGGAAAGCATACAGCTGTACTTCCCTTTTTAAAAATAAACACACAGTCCTAAGCAGAAATCGCCCAGTGCGCAAGGGTGACTGTTCTGCCTGACCTCACCTAGCTGCACAGGCAGGAACTTCCCCAGAGGGGCCACGTTCAACCCAGGAGAGCCACATGTCACTGCACGGCCCCAGAGGAGATGCACGGGGCACTGAAGTTCGTCTTGCTTCATCTCCGCTCTCTGAAACTGGCTAAGCACCAGTTTGGAGAGAGCGCAAAACCCGTGCAGATTTAGGGCAATGTCTCCCCTGAATCCATTCCCAGCCTCCAGCAATTTACAACTCAGGGACTTTGAGCCAGGAGTAGTTCCTGTGCATCTAATAACATCCACTAGATTTTTTTGCTCCACTGCTGAACAGAACGGTGTGCAAAGACCGATCTATTTCTATTAATTTTAAAAACACCATTGGTGGTAGCTGGCTCTTCCAAGGCTTTGCTGGGTGCAGAATCAGCCTCATCTCCCCATGGAAGAGCCCCAGAGAGGTGCAAAGGCCAGCAATGGCCAAGGGCGGGCACTTTGTCTCTCCAGGAACAAAGCTGGCTGGAGGCCAAAGACGACATTCTGGGAGCACATGGACCCACCCAGAGCTGGGGCATCCTACCGAGGGAAGCAGCACGTGGCCAGGGAAACTAGGCTCAAGCCTGAGCAGAAGACATGAGCTATGGTACCAAAGGAAACACAGCTCCTGCAGCAGGGTACCAAAATTTCCTGGGAGCTCAGTGCCGCAGCAGACACCTAAACCTGGGGCTGTTTTTTCCCACAGCTCAGCACATCGGGCACGATGCTCTTTGGAAAACCTGACTCACAATGTTACAAGCAACGTCAGCAGCTTGAACCCTGTTATTTATCTGTAGGACAACAATGTCTAGAGGCCCCAGGTGTGGTGTAACATTGCTCTGTCCAGGCGCTGTGCTGTGAGGAGTAGCTCCAGGAGAGCTGACCTGACATCGGCAAACACCCTCAGCTTCTTGAGGTGCTCTTGAGCAGACATGGCTTCCTGCCAGCCACAAGCCATCCCAGTTCTCTTTTCTGATCAACCACATCACTGCAGAGAATGTTTAGATTTAAAACCACAGCACCAGCCTCCAGCGGCCCTGTTGCTGTTGCGGAGGCATCCCGAGCACATATCACTTGGCTTCATTTCACCCCGTTCAGACTTGGCCCCCCTGGGTTTGCATCGCAGGCCAGACAGACATGGGCAACCAGTCTCTTTTTCTGTGGGTCATGTACACGCTCCTAATCCTCCATCAGCCTTTGGGGAAGAAGCTGCTGCTCCCTCTCTCAGCTCAAGTTTTGCTTCAGCCCTTCAGGAATTTTTCCAGGCTTGCACTGTGAGGAGGCAGCATGGGGTTTCATCCCTCTTGCCCTCCAACACCTCCTGAAAAGATCCAGCCCTGACTTCTCCCACACGCAGATATTCAGGGGATTTAGTAAAACAAAGCTCACACCAGAATTCAGCTGGCAGCAGGTTCACAATAAAAGGGACATAAAGCAAAATTGGAAGGTTGCTCAACCTTCTAACCAACCCAGGGAAAGAAGAGGGAGCTGACAGGCAGCCTCTCTCAGTGGGGGATAGACACTGCTTAGTGACCTGCATCAGTGATCCCGCAGTTTCAGATGCCCCATGCAGAAAGAAATACTCTCTGCCAGCTTCAAGGGAGAACATCTTGAAATGCAAAGAAAGAAGGGGGCAGGTCTGGTAGATGGGGAACCAGCATGGCACATTGAGATCTAGATGTACTTCTCCCTTTTTTGCCTGACCTTCCACGTGACCTTAGGCAATCTGTCATAAGCATCTTTGAAGAAGTTTTGAAAGTTTTTCACATGCACTGTAAGGGCCAGCGTTCAGCACCCTGGCAGAGGACCTGCCTGCCCACATGCTCCCCGTCAGCCATGCTGGGGATGACACAGCACCACAGGGACATGGAGGGGAGCCCTGGCCAGAGCAGGGCCACAGGCAGAGGCTCTTTCTGTTTGCAGTACTTTACAAAACAAGAAACATTCCAGCCTCCTCGAACATGCTGCTGTCAAGAGGAACGTAGTCAGCTCTGAAAAGACCTAGGAGCCTTCTTCCAGAATCAAAGAGTTCTTTGCCATCCTCCCAATCCTAAAGTAACAGACAAGCAAGGAGACTGGTACCACCGCTACAGACATTATAAGTCTTCCCAACACATATGACCCACAGCAAAGTAGAACCAGAAGAGGAAAAGCCCTTCCTGAATCATAACAAATGGCATAGCATGCTATCTCTGATTTGGACCCAGTCTTTTAGCCCTCCTGCCAAAATTATGGGACATCTCCTTACTCCTTCTGTGAGTCAGCAGGAAGAGATGGGTTTCTGAGGAAAAGAGGAATGGTTCTCACAGATGCACAGTAAGACATACCTGTAGGGTTTTGGTAGGTGTACACATAGTAACCTGTTAGCCAGAAACATGTGCTTCAACAAGATACGTGAAGAAATGGGCCAGTAGTTTAACTTTTGGTGGAGAACAAGCAACAGGTTCTTGTTTCAAACCTATGCCTCTCAGACAGGCCTTGAAGATTTATTACCAAATGCGAGCCTATTAGTTCAAGCCTAACAATAGAATCAGGAAAGTAATTTGAACAATTATTTGTTATATAAATACTCAAGTTTCAGAATACACCACTGAGAACAGATGCATCTCTGAGGGCTACAGCACGTCTATAGAAACATCAAGTTAGGAAGCCAAAGAATTAGCTATATGCTGTGTGCCACCAGCAGCCCGCTCACGTTTGCTTTGCGTACTTCCCGATCTTGTACGAGCAGGAGTGTCAGAATGAGCCTTAACTATCAGATGGAGATTTTTGGTTTGTGTGCTGCAGGGCAGCAGGGTTGCCTAACTAATTTCATCTCACTGCAGCACACAGATGTTTGGATTTTTGGTCTTGCATCACAAACAGGAACGGTTCTGAGCTGATTCATGCTAAAAGTGACAAGGGATTTTTGGTATTATCACAACACAAGACGTCATCTTCCTGTGCCGGCAAGGGTGATTGAAAATGACCAACCTGACTTCATAAAAATACCAGTGCGCTTTTGTGTGGCATGTGGTCTGTTCCTCTTCTGCACTCACACTGCCTGTGGTCTCTGGGCAGACAACAGTAGTCTGCCTGCTACGGACCGTAAACCAAAATACAGGTTGGGAAACTGAGAAGGTGGGAGAGGATCCCTGCATGCATAGATAGAAGATTTCACAAGGTGTTGAAGAGAAATGCCCGGACAGATCTGCATGCAGTTGAGGTCAGCGAATGTTTGTGGCTGAATCAGTACAAAAGAACGAAATGAATAGGAAAATCAAAACTTCCTTTCCTTCAGAAATAGCAACAAAGTGTCAGGCATAGGAAGTACACATGCTCTTATGTTTAGATTTTCAAACAAATGTCAGATGAAATGACATCAAAAAAGAGATGGAAAAAGCCTGGGAAAGTCCTTTTTTTAGTCTTTCCTGTGCTTTCTTTTGCATAAAGGCAAAGTTTTTCCTTATTTCTACATTTGCAGTTTTGCCAAAATCGTTTCAATGGTACCTGACGCTCAGAGTACATCACTACAAGCTTTCACCAACTGAGAAGGAAAATATTTGCATGGTTTTAATTTGAAGTAACCTGTTGTTTTCAGTCTATTATCTCCTCATAAAGACTTCAGCGAGAGGAAAAAAAGTGACAAGACCCAGTGCATAGAAATTACTTTCTCCAGCAAGAACATAAAAATATATATTTTTATATTTTTTTTACAAGTTGTTTTCCCTTACATAATCCATTTCCTATCTTCCTGCAGGTAGATCACTTCCTACACTACTGAATCTGGTGGCACCTTTCAAAGGTTCTCCACCGCTTTAAAGTGTTCCTATCCAATTTAACAGGCTTGGTGCAAGCAAAGGCAACGTTATTTGCTTCTGCTCCTTTATTCCACTTTAGCTTCTGATTCATCCTTGGGTGGCTTCCATACCTTTTCACTCCAATTTAATGTATTCCAGAGTATCACTTTGACTCTACTCCTTTAAAGACAGTTCGTACAGTGCTGGTGACCCCTCCGTACTCCACTGATGGTTGAGAGAAGGAGCAGAGCCCTCTGGCTAGGAAGGATCCAGCTTTGGTGATGGCAGGCAGTGAATCAGAGGTGGACTCATTCCCAGAACTTCACACTGAGCAGCAGCTGCTGGAAAATTTCAGTTTTACAGACTCACTTCTCAGGGATGTTCCAATCTCACCAGGTCTTAAGGCTAATACTAAGATACCCCATTTTGGCACTGAGAGGCTGGACACAAACACCTCATGGATAACTAAGCTTGTGACATACGCTATCAGAGGCCAGAGACAATCTGAATTCCTCCACTATGCTCAACCTCAGTCTGACAACCAGCACTCAGCAAGCGCTCGCACTGACAACCAGCGGAAAGGATAGGTACAAAAATGGCAGTGCTGATAATCATACAATAGAATCATAGAATCACTAAGGTTGGAAAGGACCTCAGAGATCATCAAGTCCAACCGTCAACCTAACTCCACCATGCCTACTAGTCATCCTAATAAAGTCCCACAAGTCAGGTCTTGTGTTTAGATATCTTGCACTGCACAGGAGGCAGCAGCAGCAGCTTGAAGTAAATATCCAGCAGCATCTCGCTCCCTGTATTCTCTTCTCAGTGCACCAGGTTAGGGACCAATTTGTCCTTAATGGCTTCAAAGAACTCATACCCCAAACTAGCCTCTATCCTGAAAACAAAACCCAAACTCTGCCCAGGTTCACTTTTTGAAGAACAGAAGGTGGAATGGATCAGGACCCACGACCTGCAGTCCCACAGGCTTGTTCCTGGAGAGTTCTTCTCCCTGCCAGGCCGGGGTGGTGTCAGTACTGACCGCAGCCTGCCCACACGCTGCAGGATTTTTCTATCAAAGGATCCATCTTCACTGCGTTTGCACCCTAGCCAGCAGCGAAGCACTACCAGCTTCTTCACGTTCATCAGGTGGCAGAGGTATTTCTACCTGTAAAACAGTGAGCACAACCTCTGTCCAAGATTACAGCCCCGGCAGGTCAACCTGGCTCAGCGGGAGCAAGGTCTGAGCAAAGCAAGCAGCCTTCCAGCAGCAGCCCCGAGAATCACAGTAACTCATCTCTAGGAAAACCCTGATTAATACATCAGCTCTTTTTAAATCACAGTGCAGACTCGTTTTGCTTTCAGGAAGAAGCCAAAATGTACATATGCCTCAACCTATTTCAAGGGAGCTTTTGCTGAGGAATTCTTCCTCAAATTAGTTTGCAGCAAGATGGCTTAACAGGGCCTCCCACGTCATGTAATACCATGCAGTGATCCCCTTTATCAAAGGGCATTTTCTGTTTTTAAGAGAAAGAAAGAAACTGAGATCACTCTCATTTTTCTAAGATACGTTTATTGTAAGTGTTTTCAGCAGTGTAAGAAGCTTACTTCAGAAAGTCAGGTTGGATGATTCAACTGAGCCAAGCATCTTGTAGTCACCAGTTTCCCCTTTGCTCTCGTCACTTCCTCTTTTGGTGGCATTTATTAATTTTAAGTGTCACATAATGCCTATTTTAAAAGTTAAAAAACCACACAGATTTGTGGTTTTCTTTCCCTTTCCTGAAACCAAAGCGGCTGCCAGCAGGTACCAGAGCTGAAGAAGCCCACTGGAGCTGGGGGAACAGAAGCATCTTCGGGTGACCTAAACACCCAGAAATTAGAGGTGCAACCTGCCTGCATGCACAGTGCTGCTCCGGCTCATCAGAGAGAAACACAAGAGAAACAGAGATGAAAAGGCAGCGGAAAGGGCAATACTAAGCAAATATCCTTATACCAGCCTGTTTTAGGGTTTAATGCACAGCATCCGGAGCAAGGCATCTGGTGTATGGATAAGAGCCTGCAGGGTCCCAGCCCCATCCTTCTCATGCAGGAGCTCCACTGAGCCATTTAATGCCTGGCAGTGCCCATGCTGGCACCTTACGCTCAGCCCATTCCTCCTCCCTGCACCCATCTGTGTCTCATGCCAGTCTCCTGCCCTCAAGCAGAGGCTCACCAGCAGCCAAGCGCTGCAAATGGGACTGACTCAACAGATCTGCAGCTCTGCACACCCACGCAAGAAGACGGCAAGGTTCATGCTGTTGCCAAATCCCGTCTCTCGCTGCCCTCAGCTCAGCACCTCGCTCATCTCCACATTGTGAATAAAGAAGCTCCTCTCATGAGTCAGCAGCCACCACCATCCAGCCCTGGTGCAGCAACAGGAGCTCTGAGGGAGGATTTGCCACCTCTGATCAAGGCTGTAAGCTCCTTGCTGCCCATGATGCCCTCTGCCAATGCTCTTTCTAGGAGAGGGGGAAAAAGTTTCCATATAAGAAAGGAGGAAGGGAGAAGCCTCAGGGCTAAGCTGGTGGGTTGAAGCAGAACCCAAAGGGAAGCCCCAGCACCCCTGGCTGGTGAGGGGAGACACCACTCCCTCCTCCCACACCATGGAGGGAACCAGGGCTCCCAAACACCAGGTCCCTGTGGGGCTCATCTGGCTGCTACTAAAGCAAATCTGAAAGAAAAGCAAATAGGAGCTGCCTGGAATGCTTTGGTTCCTGGGTTTGGAACCAAACTTCGATCGGTGTTGCAGATGCCTGGCTCCTGTCCCCAGCACACCCCCCCTGGTGCTGCTGTTCTCACCCCGCCGGGAGCTGCTGGTGCTGGTGCTCCGTGTTTCTCTTCCCTCTCCCAGTTACGCAACCAGCAAAGCTCTTGTTAGAGTGTGAAAACAGCTATTGTCTGCTGAACTACACGGATGTATCAGGTGTAATAATTAAATATTTTGCAAGAACTGATCCTGTTTCTGTGTAAATCTAGTCTAGATGAGAGCAGTTTTCACCACCTCCAGAGGTCAGCAGAACATGTATGGAAACAATTCGTCAAGGCAGGGTGAAATCCTCCAGCCTTGCTTTGACCAGCAGCTCCTGCAAGTCCTATTATATATGTCCGGAGAGAGATATGGTGTCCCTCAAAAACCCTGCTAACACCATCCCTGTCAAAAACGGTGGAGGGACGAACTTGGTTTCCCACAAGCTCTCCCGTCTTGTTCCATCCCCTGCTGCTGCTGGATCCCTCTCCTCCCTCTCCGCCAGGCTGCGAGTGTTTTGGCACAACCCTGCGCCTCACACGCACATTAAAGCCGCTGAAAGAGCTGGCGAGGAGAATCGGGCCCTGATTGCTGTTCCAAGGTAGACCTGTACCTGGAGCAGCACGCTGAGCTATGGCCTCTCCACGTGTCACTGAGTTTGTGGATATGCATATTCTGAGAGGAAAGTTCGTCCTCCAGCCAGAAATTCATTAGGGCAGTGTCGAGCTAGTTAGGACACTATTGATCTGCTTTGGCCAGCTCACCCTCTCCCCTGGATGCAGTCAGGCATGAAGAATTTAGATTTCAACTCTGTTAGCAAGCGGGATATTTTTCTGGAGTGATAATGATTAGCTTTCATCAAAGTGTGCTTCAAAAGTTTGGGTGCTGGGCAGCTGCTGAAAGGGAAGCCCCTTGACACATGAATTTTAAGTAGAAGGCAACAGACTCCAACCACAGTGTCTCCTGAAAAGGACTCCAGGAGCCTCTCACCTGAAGGTTAGTTGCAAACATGCAAGGAGACCACTGGTTCCTGACCACAGTTACTTACCAAGGGAAAATCCAGTATTTTCCTCTCCTTTCCTTCTGCGAAAACTTAACTGCAAAAGTCTCACTGGCAGCATCAGTTGGGGGAAAAATGCTAGCTTCAACTTTGGTAGCTCCCAAGTACTTTAGAGTCAGAGAGGCTCAAAGATCAACCCCAGAAATTATAGATCTGATACCGAGAACCTACAGGTTCCCTGCTCTCCAGCAACAGAATCGCTGCTTTCGTCGCATACGAGATCAGCAGCTCTCTGAGCTGTGAAATGTCTTGATTGATGCTGAAGCGAGGAGTCACCTTAATATATAAAGAACACAGGCAAGACCTGAAACAGCTTTGGCGGGCTCTTTGGTTTCCCATAGACTTGTCACACAGTCCATGGAAATCCACACACAGGCGCCAGCGTTGCTCCCGTCACATGCAACATCATTCTGCAATTTTAAGTACCTGAGAGCCCAGAATCTACTTCAGCCACAGCAGGGACTGTAAGATTTGCTACCCTTTCCCTCCTCCACCATTTAGAAATACCACTGGGCACCTTCCCATCGCTGGGGATACCAGCAGCCCCTCCTGTTTCCAGCCCAAAACTACTCGGAGTCGTTTCACTGCTACGCACCACAGCTCCCTCTAACTCTGGAGTCACGGATGGATGGGACTTCCACATCTTGCTGTGTCAGCTCAACAGCTTGGCCTCCCAACGTGCCCGTAGCCTGCGTTCCTCCTTAATATACTGCAGCCACAATGCTCTCATTTAAGGAGTTTAAATAGGTAAACAGGGCTCCTTTCATCTCCGGTGGGTTACAGATAACGAGCGGTTTTGCTGGCAGATCGAGTCAGGGCTTCGTGTTGTCTTCCTGCCCAGCAGCTTGCCCCGTGCGCTCATGCTGAGGGCAAACCCTCAAACCACCAGAGCCAGCTGCTTGCTCTGGGCGGGGGGACCGTGCCTGGGAAATGCTCTCAGGGATCCCGCCACAGCACACCGGAGAGGGCCCTCGCTCCTGCAGCTGCCTCCCTCTGGCACAGAGGCTGTTACCGTTGCCTGCCTGCCGGTTACATCTTCCTTTAGCACAGCACGTTTAGAGTGAGCTTACCTTAAATTATAACTGAGCAAGCAACATTGCTTAGCCAGGTATTTAAAAAAAAAAAAAAAAGAAAAGCGCAGCCTTCTCTGAAGAAGCAACCAATTTATAGTCCAGCTGTTGCTTGTACAATTACCCCTTAATTTTTGAGGTTATTAATTTTGAGGTTATAGACTCTTTCATGCAAGGTTCAGATGGAAAGTTCACTTCTAACAAGATAATAGCTTTGCGCTATGATGCAGATATTTTATCTAAGCAAGGCGTTGAGAGATATCAAGAGGAAGGGGCTTTTGGCAAACAGAATTTCTCTATTTCCAGTGATGCAACAGAAATTATATTTTTAAATATTGTCTAACATCAACCAAATGGAACATGTATCTCAGACCACAATCTTGAGGCACACAAAGAATAGATGAGTCCTCATTTCAGAGTCCAACAAAGATTTGAAGAAAAACATTCAGCATGTTGCAGTAAAGGCCTTCAGGTCGGAACGAACGGACATAAATCTGACATCAGCCAGATAGGAATGTGAATGTGAAAAAACAGTGCGTGCGGAGAACAGATGAGGAGGACCATCACACCACCTTAGGTGTATTTTAGGCATCTAACTTAGGTGCTTATACCAGCCCCGGGTAGTCAGCAGAGTACCCAGCAGGTGACTCAGATCCCCAGAGCCCAAGTTTGGGCTGTGCCTCCCCAAGCAGGCTGCCCGCCTGGGCCCCTGGCACAGCAGCCACCTCAGGTGCCTGCAGTTCTGCAGAGTGAGGAGCTCCCAGCCCCTAGAAGGACATCACATCAAACAAAGGCTGCAGGGAACAACAGGCACATATATAGCACCCAGGCCCAAAGAGCGTGCCATGTAAGTAGACCAGTGGTTGAGAAATAAAAGGCACATCACTTAAGGCACTTTACAATGGAGGATCTGAAAGCAGAAACTGGAGCTGCTGAAATCCTGGTCACTGCTAAGACACCTTCTCTGGGGTGCCACAGGGAGACATTCTGCTCTACACCTCCACTCACCCTTACCTTGCTGACTGGGGACCTCTCAAAATACATGCCACCAGCCCATATACTCAGTTGCTCTCCCGTGCACCGAGACCCTGTCTCCTCAGAAGGCAGCAGCGCTGCTTGACTCAAAAGCAGCTCCCAGCCAGTCTTGCCTTCCCTGCCAAAGCACAACTGCTTCACATGCTGGAACACTCTAAATGCAGGCTGCTTCAGAGGACCACCAGCCATCTGGCACAACGCCTCTTCCAGGGAAGTGAAAGTCTAGAGATGGAGCTCTACACCAGCCAGCATACACTTCCTCCCAGCTTTACAGGAGACACTTTTTGGGAGGAGGTGAGACTGAGCCATAACTTCAGCCAGCCACCAGTCCCAGCTCCTCTCCAGAGTGCACATATATTTACCCTAATTTAAGAAATGGATATCAGACGTTGGACTGCAGCCAGAAAAGCATGCCAAAGAGCCTTCTTTTCAGGCATAAGCATTATTTTCTCTAGGCCACGAGCTGGATTTAAGCCACCCAGAGAAGAAGGAGAAATTCATTATCAATTCCCAAATTACCTACTGGCATGTGCAAGTTTCTTTTTCATCTGTGCTACATACACACACACACACACAATCACAGCTCGTTTCCACCACTCCTGGCAGCACCTGCAAGCTTACTTCACAGGCAGCACTCACAAAAAGTAATGCTCAAGGCACCCACAAGCTGATCTGTGATGGCCACCATCAACTATGGCACGCCAAGGGGTGACCCCGCTATCTCTGCCCCTCACAGAACCACAGGCAGACACCGCCACACACTGCGGGGAGGCCGTTTCAGAGATGTCGATGCAGATGGCACACTGGCCACCTCCTGAGCCGGACACAGCACCCACTGTCAGCTGGCTGTGGGAGACTCCACCCTGTGAAAGAGGAACAGAAGAGGGATGCTTGACCTTTCTGACCCAGAGACTTGGCGCAGTAATCCAAGAAAGGCTTTCTTGCCGTAGCAAAGCTGGTTAGTGCATGGGGGGCGATCCTGCCACAGGAAAATCCCTAGCAGAGAGGCAATGACAGGCTCAGCACTTGGTATCGCCACAGTGAGCCCCACAGTCCCTGAGCTCGGAGGAAAACTGTTACCCTGAATATCCTGGACTGTCTAAACACTGGTGAATGTGAAGTGTGTGGAAATGCTGCAGACCTGCCAGGTCCCTCCCACGGTGACGGGAAGGAAACTGTGGGGGAACGGTGCACTGATTTGCAACAAGTCAGTTTAATTCCCTGACAAGCTGCTTAAACAGCGAGAGTGTCCTTGGAGCGCACGCAGGGCCTCCCAGAGTTTATGAAACAAAAGCCACTGGTGTTTCCCGTGCCATTCAGGACAATATTCCTGCTGCTGCTGTAAAATGATGAGGACTGGCAGGAGTCAATGAAGACCTGCTGTTTCACATCAGCTGGAAGAGCCCACCTGAGTTACGAACACACTGTTTTTCTCACATGACTACTTTGTATGATAAAACTTCTAATTAACCATATGGTAAATGCAATGGGAAGACTCTTCTGCTAATTATTTATGTACCTTTAGGCAATGGAATAAAATCAATACGCCTCAAGAAAATGATAGTTAAAAAACTTTGGCAAAATGTGCTGTAGGTAAATGAACAGTGTGGCGGGTGGGAATGCCTTCGCAAATCAGAGTGCCAGTGAAACTGGGCTGCAGAAGCATGTCACCCACCAAAGCCTCCTCTGCTTCCTTTATATGACCTCACAGGTCCCTGCAGCGGGGTCATACAGCCCCCTCCTCCAGAGAAAAGCCTGCTCTAACAGTTATTTCCTTTAACTCTACTGGAACAGCCCAAAGGAGGGAAAGTGACCTTAGCAACCATGCAACTGTACTGACACACATCACTTGTGACAGCTCACAGGGGAATAAGGTTTTGGATTCTGTCACGCTTGCATAAAACAGGGCTTGCTGTGGTGTAATTACACGGCCCCTCATTAATAGTACCTTCTTCCATGTGCAAGGGGAGGCCAGATCTAAGGATTTAAACCCAAGGGATTTCTAATTTCGGACCCTCTGTGCCCACTTTCATTGTCCTTAAGAGGATCTGCATTTCCAGGAGCCGCTGAAAGGTGGGTTGAAGCTGTGCACCCAAAACCTGAACCAACCTAAGAGTTACGTACGCTTGAAAACCTTAGTACGTTAACTTTGTTTGTGGGCCACGGAGTTAGCTTCACTGATCTGAAAGCGAGATAATAATTTACAAAACAAAACCACAACCACTTGTTAGCTGTAAGCGTCTTCACATACGCTGCATTAATTCAAATGTGAATTAGACCGATTAGACATGGAAATGCAGCCGAAGCACTTGGTGCTGGCGGAGCGGCGTTCCCTTCCAGACTCCTCGCATCAAGTCCCATCCTGCCACGTTCCCATGCCAAGCTGGCAAGGGTCCACGCCCCACCAGGAGATAAAGCCGGCTGCTGCGCGAGAAGGCGCATGCAGAAGGCATGTCTAGCGAGTACGCTCTCATGACTAACATTTCGTTTCTGCGATAACACGCTCGGCCACCTACACAACTAGCCCTCTGAATAAATACTTTGCTGCACGGGTTCCCATGAGCAGCAGACAGATGGGAGAGCAAGATAAGCTTTTGCCGTCGCTCTCTCAGGGGTTTGCTAGGTCTGGACTATCTTCCAGATCTCACACACAGCTTTTCTAGCTCCGTTTTTTATCAGCATAAGTCATTTTGATCAGGTCCACTGCTTCACTACTGAAGCACTGGACCACTTCTTTTTTTTGTTCCTGTACATCGCTGAGCTCCCAAAATGCCCACGTAAGCACAAGCTGCAGCAGAGCAGACAGGATAGCAGAGTGAAACCCTTTCCCATTAGACAACAGATAGACATCCATTGAGCCAGAGGGGCTTTTCAGACCCAATGCTCAACAGCACCTACCTGGTGAAAGCACCCCTCACCTCCCTTCCATGTTCTCCCTCCCTCCACAACATCCCAGACCACTGTATTTTAAAATGCATATCCTATGGATTCATACTGACATCACACACACCAACAAGAGCCTTTGCATCTTCCAAATCTTCAACAACAGAACTTTCCTGGCTTTCAAATATAACATCACAGACTTGTTCACAAGAATGAGTTTACATCAAAGCGAGTTGTCAACATAATTGTCTTAACTGGCACAAAACAGACACATCTAAGAGTTGGCTTTCCTATCAGCATCAGTCATTGCTTCCATTTCCTCCGTGTTATGCTCTCACAGTGCTGTGGGCAAAGTAACCTACTCGCTGCTCCCAGGCCCCACGAACTGTGGGATTGTTTCCACAGTACATGATGGGCTCACTGAAAAGAACCACGCTAAAAATCACTGCATTCCACACTGGGGGTCACACCTCTGCAGAGGGGAGTTGGACAACCCGCCCTCACCAGGCATCAGGGAAAGAAGTAGCGTGGGAGCCCTGCAGAGAGCAGGGACAGGGCAAGGAGACCCAGGACTATAGCTGTGTAAACATACCATCCTGCTGTCACTGGTGCGGAAGGAGTCCATCCTCCGAAACACATCACACATTTGGGAAAACCCCCGGGAGTTTGGAGGCACTGGGATCCCCCTGTGGGCTGGACAGGTGGGCAGATAAGCTAGGCAGGGAGCTACAAGGCCATGGGCAGAGTACACCCAGAGCAACCAGCCTGGAAAGCAGATTGACAGAAGCTACTTTTAAATTGGGTTTTTCAGTGTCTGCTATTGCCCGGCAGTGAGGGGTTGGTGGTGGGTGGAGGAGGGGAGAGCCTGTAAGCATCCCAGCCAGCAGCACTTGCTGAGCCCTGGCTCTGTGCAGGAACCTGGGTAGACCACCATAGCAATCACAGACAGCTTTATTTCTTAGGGCTCTTTAAGCTAGAACCACCTCACCTCTTTTTTTATTTGTATGAAGAACCTCCTTCCCCTGATATCTTTAATTAAGAGGGTTGTGTGTTGTTTTTCTTTTACTGTGTGGTAGCTTTTATCTAACAGGCATATGTAAAAAGCATGCCTGGGGAAAATCATATTCATGGGAACAAACTTAGCGAAGCCACTTTAACCTGGCTGCTTTTTTAAGAAGCACCTCGGGGCAATCCCTTGAAGATATTTATGCTCCTCCGGTGAGTTAGAGGCTTCTGAAAACTCCCACTAGTCCCACTTCCCTTTATTCCCCTGGGTACAAGCAGTGGGAAGCGCCACTGTCCCTCTGCTCTCAGTCTACAGCATTCATGAGGATCTGCTTTAAAGCAGGACAACGAGCTCCACCCTGCAAACTACTGAGGGCCCCAGCCCCTTCCAGCACCCAGGGGCTTCAAATGTGATTGTGAAACTCATACAAATCTAAACATCTACATAAACCACTGCTGACAAGACGCCTCGTGGCTACATCACATAGGCCAGGTATACATTGCAGACTTTATTGGGTTTTTTTTGCCAGGGAAGTTGTCAGTCAAGGGTTGTGATTTCTAAACAATACCAGTTCTGCTAGCAAAGCACAGCACAGCCAGTACCACAGTCCCATCAAAACTCCAGGAGGATGGAAGGGTTTAGGTTAGAGCTGGAGACTGGAAAAGTATGGGGTATCTTCACAGTATTTTGTCATTGCTTTTAAGATAATATCAACCTGCAATATCACTTCTCAATTAAACTAATGCTTTCATGAAAATTCTATACCAGCTACCTTAAAACCTTGATCCAAGTCCTCCTGAAGTCCACATCAAAAGCATGTTCTGGAGGGATCAACCTCTTCCCAAGCAGCCAGGGAGCTCAGGCCCATGCCTTTATGGAGAAGAGACCCACAGCAGGAGGAGGGGGAAATGCAATCCCAGTGAATGACACAGCCCTGTTGCCAATTTCACCAGCTGTACGTATTCAGAAATTAGGGGCTGGCTCTTTTCCTCTCCCCCACATAGACCTTTCCCATGCTATTGAAAAAAAATCCCCACAAGGCTAGCTTGTAAATTCAGGACTTTAAGAAAAAAAAATAACAAAACCAAAAAAACCAAACATCTGGGCTGTTTCCCTTCAGGTGCCTGAGCAAGGGGAGTTTTCCAGCCACAATCCCAAACGTTTTCACCGCAACCCCGAGGGGCCAGCGAAGCTCCCTCTCGACCGGCACAGCGGGGCAGGTGGCTGGGAAGTCAGCGGAGCCTCCTCGACAGCTGAAACCCTGGGCTGCAGGGTGCTAGGGAGAGAAGATGAGTGAAACCAGCCCGGCGCAGCCGCCGCGAACCGTGACCCAATTTGCAGAAGCTGGCACGGCCGTGTGGGGCTCACCGGCGTGTTTTCACCGTCTGCAGACAGGGAGCCCTGCGGGGAGAGGGGACCCATCAAGCATCTTTCCTCAGTGATGGTTGGTGGAGTTAAAAATAGCCAAAACCAGGCAAAAAAATGGGGAGGGTTAGGGAATTTAAATTCAGGCTGCATTGCCCAGCAGCCGCAACACAGCCCTCTGTATGGTACTGCCAATGCAGAGGGAGCCATGGGGTTCAGGCCCCGGCGGCACTGCTGCGGTTGGGTTTTATTGCCTGCACTGCGTCCAGACAGCAACAGGGCTCCAGAGAAACAGTCTCGAAGCGCTTCCAAAAATGTGTGCAGGGCCTTGCTGCCAAGGAGGCTACAGTTGGCCCCGGCTGAAAGAGATGTGCTCATACATCTGCCCTCGTGCCTGCACCCAGGGTGGTGCCGGGGTCGGTGCTCCTGGCTTTTGGGACACGACTCTTCTCCACACGCATCCCAACGGGATGCTCTGCACTGATGCCTGGTCACAGCATCGGGAGCACAGAGAAGGGGGATGGCAGTGGTGGGGCACAGGCTGCTCCCCTCAATCTGAGTGTGCTGCGGGAGAGGAAAGCTCACCCTCACCATTCTAGTCCTGCGGCCACTGCTGTGTGTCAGGGGCAGGACCCTGAGCCACACAGACCTTTGGCACGGTCCCTTACACGTGTGCCTTGCATTCACTTCACTTATCCCATCTTTGGCACGAAACAAGTTCCAATTTTTACCTCTCTGCTGAAAATGCTGGACAAGAACATGACTGGTTGTTTCCAATTTCCTTTGGCTGTTTTCTGGCATTTCCCACCCTTTTCCTGGCCAGTCACTTCAGTGCAGCGCTTTTTCTGCTCCTTTTCTGGTTGCAGCACAGTAAGACACGGAGGGAGAGGGAAGGAACAGCAGGGGGTTTCACTGCCAACGGAGAGGCTTCAGACCCTCCCTGGCAGCCATGGCACGTGGAGACGGGCATGGCTCAGCGCATGGGTGTTCCCTCAGCACACAGCTGCCCTTGCTATCTCCACAGCACCAACAAAACCAGACAAATCCCCGTGCACAGGCTGTTTGTGGGAAAGCAAACAGAGGAGCATGAGCATGATAAAATAAAAGCCGTCCAGCATTCATACAATTTTCTTGGGCCTCATTTGCACCGCGAACATGAACAGCCAAGGCCGGTCTCTTTGAGTGTTGTTAAGCCAGGAAACAAAAGGGGCCATGTCCGGAGGCTGAGTGTCACAGCATGGCTTGCTCCCCGGCAGCCAGCCTTTCTCCCCTCAGCCAGGAGACTGGAACCTGTCTGCACTGCCCTGAGGGACATCCACCACGGACACACAGCCCCTGCCCACCCCGGGGGCCAGGGCTGTGCTCAGCGGGGTACTGCGCTGGCAGCTCCCCAGGGGACATCCTCCTGAGCCGGGTCTGGCCCTGCACTGGTGGCTGGTGCAGATGTAATTGTTCTTCCCGTTCTTGCACCGGGCATTTTATATAGGGGGGCCTCTGGGGCTACTTGTGGAGCCCTTTGCAGCCCAAATCCCTCTCTGGGGCTGAGGTCTCACCTTTAGGATGATACTCACGTACCTCTGACACTAACAGGCACAGTACACACTATGTTATAGAGCCCCTTGCATTGCTAACACCAAAGGTAACCTCCTGGCAAGACAAACAGACTTGACAAGAGGCCCGGAGCATCTGTTGATGCCACCCTATCACCGCTCCTCCGAGGAGGATTGGGCAGGGAGTCTGCTGAGGTTTCCAAACTAGGATACCAAATTGCAAGTATGTGCATATTGCCCAGGCTGGGGGTTTTGATGCAAAAGATGGAACAGAAGGATGATGATGTTTATTATTGTTATTATTTAAAAATTACCTGCTTCCAGAAGGATTCAGGAGCTCATCTTACTCTGGACTCCACACTTAATAGAAAGATGTTCCTGTCCCAGAGAGCGGCTCGGCTCATCCCAGACCACAGACTAGCAGCCTGAGGCAGCACAGATAAAATCAACGGCTGCATACCTTTATGTTCTGCCACCAGTCTGGGCTGTTGGGAGTGAGCGTTGCTGGGCTAAGTCTCCTAAAACAGGGACTAGAGCCCTACTTAAGCCACAGTTTTACTTGGGAACCGAGATACAGTGGTCTAAATCACACATCCAGGCATTTTACAATGTAAAACACCTCTAGCCCAGTGTTACGTGTTTAAATGTCAGGCCACTCTGAGCTTTCATATCAATGGGCAAATGCTGATGGGAGAGAAGTGCAGCGGAGAGGTAAATAAAGAGAAAGGCCTTAAGAGCCTCACATCTGCCCTGGTATAAAAGAATAATCTTTCAAGCTGATAAAAATAATGTTACAGGCTCTGATAAGAATAATCTCCCAGGCCCTGATAAGAATACAATGAGAACAAGCATTTTACAATACAGCATTGGTGAGCCACAACCCCATCCAGCCCAGAAATACCCTTTCTAGGCACCGCTTCCTTTTGTTCTCCAGCAGCGCAAGCACTGAAAAGAGCTACTTTAGCTTTCCCCCCCATCTAGCAAACCTGAGCGGCGCAGCCAGGAAAGGACTCCATGGGCTCCACCCTATTGAATATGGAGCAATTCACTCCAAAACAACTAAAGCATGCAAATAATTGCATTGACTTCAAATGAAATTATTCCTATGTTTAAGTGCTCTACTGAATTGGGGCCAGGGTGCTTGGCACTCTGGAGTATCAAGTCTGAAATGTTTTGGAAGTGAGTTTGGGAATGGTTTGGGAAATAGGGGGGAGGAAAGTGGGTGGGAAAGGACTTCTCCCACTGAATAATACGTCGATTATTTCTGAAGTTTGTGATGGATACGAATAGAGAGAAGATGAATGGTGGAAAGTTTGAATCCGGACATTTGTGTTAATCATGACTTACCACCTCATATCCACACTGACCCAGAAACTGGACTGGCTATATGGTTAGAAAATTCAATTAAGATATACATCCTGTAGTAGCCTATGCACACATCTTACCTGCTTTCTCTCCCTATTTCCATCACAATACAAGAATATATTCAGGCAACCTGCTGTTCTTGAAGGGATGGGATGACTACTATGGCACAAAAAGTGGCTGAAATTTTGCACGCCCAAGCTGAAGAGGGTGAATTCTTTTTTTGCATGGTTCTTAAAGTCCATGAAACTCCATAAAGCCAGTTAAGAATAAACACCTATTCACACACATGGAGGGACACCTGTAATGCTGGGGAACAGCTCAATACCCGATGCCAGGCATGGAGATGTTTTGCCAGGTAGCTCACATTCACAGTGGCAGGCACAGGGATGGCTCCACCAGAGCCACTGGTTTGGCAAGAGGGAGAAACACAAGACCCCACAGAAAAGACCTACTGAGCTTGGCCACAGCTGAGTACAGCACAGGCGTTTCGCTGCAGCCACCCAGGGGATCCTGTGGGTGAAATTAAGGACAATGGGAAGTGAGAATGGAAAGCCATAACCTCAGCTTCATGCCAAAGGACCAGAAGTATCCTTCACCATGTTACGCTCCTAAAAGTCCTCATCTCAAGGACCTGGATGTACCGACTGGTTCATTCCCAGTCTCTCCCAGCACATTGCTGGCTTCCTCCTGCCCTAAAAGTCATACTTTGCACTTCTCACGTCTGATCTCAGTTTGTTCCAAAAACAACAGATGAAAGTCAGCGAGCATTAAAGTAAATAGGAGTTTTGCTCTAAACCACATTTGGAGCAGAATTTGACCCAGAATTAAGAGGACACTTTCTACTGAGGATCCAGCAGATTTCTGATGCTGTTCCAGTAGCTCCAGGAGGCACACCTGCTCTTGGATCTGCGTGGCAATTTCTGTGGTTTGGCCACTGAGGATGGTTTTATATTATTTTTAAACATTACCATTAAAAACAAGAAGCTTTTTTTCTCTTTTCCCCCCACTTTGCTTGTTTTTCAAAAAGCTTAGACAGGACTGAATAACCATATAGATGACAAAGCCATACCGAAAATATTCTCAGGGTTGTGCACAGAAAATATCTACTGCAGTTGTTCAGGATACTTCACCCAGCCTCAGCCTCTCACCCAAGGCCCTTTTGCCCAGCTGCCTGCCTCTCAGGACCAGCTCCAAGTCACCCGCAGCAAAAGTTGCACCACTGGTGCGTGTGGTGTGTTCCCAGCGGACCTCAGTAGCCCCTGCTCTGTATTTCTGCCTCGTTTCTCTCCCACTAATCATAGAAATCGAATGGCACATGATACCAGGTTGATAGACCCCATAAGCTTTGCAATCCAGCTATGCTGTTGTCCCATCACACACAGGGAGACTGAGGCGCTGCTGCTGACTCACTCCACATCACAGAATCAGGAAGGGTAGGAGGCCAAGGCTGTGGTCTAGTGCTTCCCATCACTAGTCTCTAGATATGTTTTATGCTTTGACCACTGCATAAATAATATCAGATGGCATGTGCTATAAATGATCAAATCAGAAGTAAAAACATTTATAAAAACATATAAAACTGCCTGAAGTGCTATCGAGCAGCTGTTACAGCAGTTTTCCACAACTGTTGCCAGTGGTGCAGGAGACAATTCCAGTTCAATGAGGGAATGCACAAGTTATGGTGAAACTAGTTTGTAGGACATGACTGCTACAGGAGAGTTAGGCCAGGTACCTGGGTGAAAAAGAGAGTCTTTAAGCCACTGAATACAGTTTTAACAGTTTTGGATAATAACAGAAGTGTGTAGAGTAAGGATATGTGAAATGATGTTCAGACGGGCACCAGGAACAGTTTCTACACATAACAGGGGTAGAGAAGGTGGGGAAATCACATGTTTAAATTGTTTAAATCAGAGCAAAGGCCACAGGAAAGAGTATTTCATTCCAAAATAAATGAAATGCACCTTTCAATATAACCTACCTACGGCAGGAGCGCAGCACCTGGGGAATTTGCAGGCCTACCTGCCACCAGGATATGGAGAGCAATAATAGTCAAGCAGGTCATTCCTGCCCGGGAGCCGGCAGCAGGGCTGAAATTGGACCCCAGCACTTGCGTCATCACCAAACAATTAGTAACTGCTTCAGGTAACTCGGGCCACCAGCCAGTGCTTTTGAAAACGTCTGTGGCCGGATAAGGGCTGTCATATTCCTGATGTCAACACCGAGGCTTTGCAGTGAACTCTGCATGGTCACGTAAGAGTGGCCAGGCTGGAAGAGAAAAACGCCTCCCAAGGCAAAGAGCCGCTCAGGGTAGTGGTGGGACGGATTTGGGACCGCACGGAAGGAGACGCCGGGCCAACTTGCTTCCTGCCAGCATGTGAAGGTTGGGTTACAGCGGGGATTTCCATGGTTAAAGGCTTATAAAGACAGCTAACCACATTCACAGATGAAGTGCCCACAGCTTGATGATGCTCACGTTGGTCAGTAGAAATCATGACACTCCCAACAGCCAGATTAATTCTTAGCGTTTTTCCACAAAAAGCCATTTCTTGAGGTGGAAAGAGCAATAATGTAGCAAAATTGGGGCCATTATGGGAAATACTTTGACATTTTTTATAATGAGGCATTTTCATGATTCATCTTAGATCCAAAACGAAACATTTTTATTACGTGTTGCAAGTTGGCCGATCCAAAGAACATTTGTGAGATGTGGTTTCTCTCTGGCTCAGCAGCTCTCAGTTCTTCGTTTCTCCATCATTGAGTAGATATGCCAACAACAGAAAAGTCTGTTGCCCTCTCAAAGAAACCTGCAGACAGCAGTTTCTGCCCTACCAAAGAGGCAAGTATTTTTTAAATCACGTACATAGGCAATTTTGGGTCTAATTTCAAAAATAAAGAAGGAAAAGATACCATTACTGCCATTTTCACCAGATGTCCTTTTGTATAGACATGGATAGACCAAATCAGAAGTCACCATCTCCACTAGCAACAAACACTTGTAACCTTTTTGCTGGGTCAAGTTCTCAACTAATTTTGCACTTTTCTGAGGTATCAGAGAATCCCCACAGCCAGACAGGACAGGGAGAGGTGTAGGGGGGAGACATTCAGAGGATTTTAGACTTTTAGCATGGCAGTAAGTTACAGCCCCAGATGTGGAGGCACCACTGTGCATCAAGGACACAACAAGGAGCACGAGCAGGTGAGGCAGGCTAAGGATAGCAGCTTCTCAGATATTGATTTCTTTTTTTCTCCTCAACAAAAAAAACATCAAAACTTGACTGAGAAACCAGCTACAGTTCATATAAAATTTCTTTGACTTCAAATCCAGTTTCCCATTAAAAATTACATAACATTGCGATTCAAAACCACTTTCGTAGAAGAGAGAGAGCAAAGGATGAACTACCCCAATCCATATGGATAAAAACAATAGCCAGAATTACTGCTGTAAATGTGTGGAAAAGTTAGTCAATCTCTATTTCAGGTCTTAAAATAATCCTACTATTAGCTTGTGAGCCTAGTCCCACTATTAGCTTGTTAGTCAGTTGAGCTCATAGGCAACCTGATCACTGACTTTCATGGCTTTTGGATTAGATCTTTAATAGGGTTTAGGCCTTGGCATCTGCTGTCTTGTTTACAAACAAAACCAGAAAAAACACAAACCTCATAAAATAAGACAAGCAAAGAAATACAAATACTACAGGGCTGGAAGGGAGACCAATTACATAGTAACACCACCATTTTCTAGTAATCATTCCCAGAAAAAAAGAGTAATTGTTATTAATGTGCACATATTAATTCTAGATCCCTCATACTTATAACCCTTAGATGTTTTCTATGGATTAAGTCCATTGCTGATGTAATAGTCTGGAGCTGAGTGGAGCTCACACCTACCGTGGTTTGGGTTCCACCTGTTTTTAGGTAAACCCTGACTTCCTGCTGTTAGGCATATCCCTCTTTCAAGAGCCAGAGCACGAAGACAAGCTGTTTGCATTGCTTTGCCATCACTAAGTTGTATTGTCATAACATCCAGACGGAGTTCCGAAAGGCAGCAAAACTGTAGCAAATAGCCAGGACAGAGGAGCGTGTCAAGCAGGCTTGGTGATCCACAGGGTACACGTGCAAGTCCATACTTGCTTTAACAGATAGAAAGGGTGCATTGTAACAGTGAAAAAAATATTTCTATACCACTTATGGAAGTTTTAGAGAGAGCAGGGGAGAGGAAGAGAGTAGGGGAAAGGAATAGAGTAGGGAACTCTTGGGCTAAGCTATTAGTGTCTTTCTTGAAAGAACCTTGTATCACTGCTGTTCTTATCCTACCACAAAAGTCTTTGTTTGGGGAACTCAGATTATACATACCTAGGTAACTTACCGTCAGAAGAAAATCTCTATGCAGGTTAATGGTAGCATTCACCTGCAAACCCAGTCTCACAAGACACCACATGTCCAAACATCAGCTATAACCCCTACACCCCTTGTAGTAAAATAACATAATAAAAGCTAATCCAAAGCAAGCAGCAGGACTGGAGCCCATGGCAGCCCTGCCAATGCACTGGAGACCACTGTACACATCCTTGGGGTCACGAATCAAGGCAAATACAGTAATCAGAGAATATCTGTCCAAGTATGGAGAGATCTATACTTAACGGAAAGACTTAACCTGAGCTAATAACGGGAAAACGTATGCATGTTAAGAAGATCTCTTTAGCAGCAGGTAATGAAATCCATTTGATGAAAACGTAAGACCCTATTAAGAAATGCAAACCAGACATTGTATGTGCATTTCCAAATCAGTATAGGTATTTTTACTTTCATCCTGCATATATCCCTGCAGATTTCCAGAAGAGGTTTTCAGCTGTCTGGATTTTATTTCTCAAAACATCCTTGGCATCTTGTCTTTTTATGCACAAAGTGGTTTGGTCTCATAACCAGCAGTATGTGCACTTTACCTCTTCAAGTATCCAACATTTCTATTTTCCATAAGGAACAAGTCTTTTTTTACTCAGTTCAAGTGAATTATCAAGGGAGATGGATGATCTTCATGCGTTCCCAACACTTTTGTGTACTTTCACTGCTTGCTCTAAGCCTAAAGCTAAGGTCATTCTGGGCAAATATTTTTCCATCTGAGAAATTTTTTTTCCATTCTAGGGTTATAAGCCGTTAGCAAACCACGTCTTAGTCGGGAATTAAGCCATGCAAGAAATGAAGAAGTGCATGAAATGCTGGGAAAAGGAAGTCTGTAATCATAAGAAAATCTAAAAGAAAAAAAAAAAAAAAAAAAAAAAAAAAAAAAAAAAAAAAAAGGAGGGAGGAGGGACAGGACGGACAGGGGAATGCAGAGAAACTGGTTGGCTCAAACAAACTAGAGTACCAGCAAGTACCTCCTCTTCTGCTAGATAAGGTTTTCTACCAGAGAAATAGCCTGTTAAAAATTGCTTCTTACCAATTTCATTTACATAACTTCTGGCCTTAAGGAGGTGTTGGGAGTGAAAGGGCGGCAAGGTTTTGTACATACCCGCGATCCATCATTTCTCATTTCACTTTTCCATGTTGGTGTGGGGATGGGAGGGTGGAGGCTGCTGGAGGTCCCCACCACCTGTACCCAGTCTGCCCTCACTTGACAGAGAGAACTTTGGGGGTCCTCCAGCAAGAAACAGGGAGCAGTGCAATGTCCAGGAGTGGAAATGGGAGCCCACCCAGCACTCCTTCAGCCAGACATGAAATGCACCTTGGCTGCCCAAACTCTCCCTGTATATGGCCACAGGCCTCCAGGCTGAGCTCTGCTGAAAGCCGGGCTTCCCATGGCCAGGCTGCACATTGGTGCCTGGCTGAAGCCGTGCTTTATCTCCCCAAACAGCGCCGACCATCACCTTTTTTCTACCAGCGTCAACTGACTTGATGAAGCCATGTATTTGCTAGTGCTCCTTATTTCCCCAGAAAAACAGAAGCATGGCTATGCCAGAAGTTTATATGCTGATACGGAAAACGTTACATCAATACAAAAAATAACCAAAAAAAGAACATCAGTACAAAAAATAACCAAAAGTAGCACACTTCAGGGAAGCAAATGCGAAGAGCTAAGTTTATATCACTAAATTTTTATTCAGCAAATAGAAGAATAGTTTCTTCCACTTCAGTCCAAAAAGTTTATCAAGCAGCACGTCACAGACAGTGGCAGCTCCACAGCAAGAATTAACTCTACGGATACACAGATGTGTGTGTAAGTGTACATAAACACTCACATTACCCAAGATATGGGTGCAGCTTGGATTTATGTATTGTATGTTACCTGCTCTTGGCTTCTTCGACATTCCAGTTGTTACGCAGAATCAAAATATTTAACCAGTTGCATGTTATTTCAGCTGATAGAAGCATCCACCACAGAGCGCAGACAGGGTTTATTCACAATTCATAAGAGTTTTTTTCACCCCGGCCAGATCACACATGCTGTCCAGCTGCAAACGCAGACACTGGATATCAGTTTTGTAAATGGATGTGTAGCAAGTCAACAGTACATAAACTGCTAAAGCTACGAAGGATTTCTTCTGAATAGACAGAAATCAGCCAGATTTACACCAGGGTGAGAATTCGTAAAAGGCACCAATTTGCTTTAAAAAATGAGAAAAAGGTAAAACCATCTGCTCCCTGATGTCCATATGATCATCCAGCAGCACTGATTTTGACAGCGTGGAAAGAATCTGGGACAAGATAACACCAGAGTTGCTCGGAACGCCAGCTCAGCCTGCAAGACACGGCTGGAGCTCATGCAGCCCGTGATTCACCCCAGCTATGCAGAATTTCATCTCCATCCAAATTATCCCAGCGCACCAAACACAGCCATGACATGCAGCCAGTGGCAGAGCCAAGACTGCAACATGACGAAATGGCCTGCTGTTGAGCTGGTCAGCCAGCTATGATTTCTGACGCACCTTTCTGAAGCCTCTACCTGAGCTGTGCATGGCAGCTTTGCCGAGTTTTTCCTGAAAAAGCAGGGAAGAGAAAGGCAAGGCTGACTGAGCAGGAATCCTGCACCTGGGCTCTATGCAAAAAATAGAGCAGGAAATCCCTGAACCTTTAGAAAGCCAAGTCAGACAGGATGCAGAGCGCACTGCCGTGCTGCTCCCTGTCATCCTCCTCGGTGATGCAGTGATATAGCTGGAGACATCCAAACTCTTAGTCCTCACCTGCCGGGAGCAGACAGAAAGAGGAGCCCTGAGAAAGGGCTACATTTCACACAGCATCAGTAGTGAAGGCAGGGAAATACCCAGTCTAGCAACAGGAACATCACCCACCTACCAAGAGAAGGATGAATCACTTAGTGGTAGTTCACAAACTACACGAAACGTTGATGTATTGGTAAATTGCAACAAGCGGGCTGGGTGGTTTGTCTCCTAACAACGCTCTGTTGTTCAGGTAAATACCCTCGACTTCATTTGTAACATGAAGTGCTGGCACAGAGCCCCTGAGCTCATCGGTGGGAAGGGCTCGGTTTCTTCAAGTGAGGTTTTACTCTGACGAGTGACTGCCTTGAAGAGTTAGCTTCCCTCCGTAGGCTGTGTCTCTGTGGGCTGAGTCACAGTTTAATAGATGTCTTTGGTAACCAAGATAATAAATGACATCAAGGCCATTGTCCTCCATTTCTTTCCTGTGCTTTAAGTACATGGGCCAGACGTGTCCATCAAAGAGACCCGGTGGGTCGGGAACAGTGTAGTTACAAGTACTTCTCCTTTTGCATTCGTTGCACGGACAGATCTGTACTGCACTCTGCATCCTGAGCTCAGAGCCCAGCCACAGCTGGGGGGGGGGCAAGACCACCACCCCCCAGATGGGCTTGCACCTGATGATCCAGATGACACAGCAAAAGCTACACCTCACGTGAAGAGCCTTTCATTTTCAACTGCTTTGTATGTAAAGTGCCTCATTCTCTTGCCTCCAGATGCTTTTTACCTTGCAATATTAAACACAAAAACAGTCACAAAAAGAGCACTATTAAAATGCAGGAGTCCCAATTTCTGCTTTGCACAACACTAGGAAATTACAATCATACATCACCACAATTTCTTAATAAATTAGATGTTCAGTCCTCAAATGAGAGATGCAGCAGGTGTGGAAACAAGCTCTCCCCATTTCTTTACCCTGTGTGTGCCATATCGCATAACTGGGTTACCATAGATTACAAAATTTCCTCTAAAGCATCAGGGTTTTTGTCCCCTCCAGATCCACATACACGGGCAGTGGCCTGAAACAACAGATTACTATCACGGAAACCTATTGTGTTTAAAGTCACTTGGAAGAGGAGGGAAAATGCAAGTTCTCTATTTTCCTTCTTCTTGACTTGGATGTCCTTCTCCTCTTCCCCAGAAGAAGCAGCGGTAGGATTCTCCAGCTGACTTTTGTTGTTAAGCACCAGTCTTTTCTGCCAAGCTTTTCCCTTAAGGCAGCAGAGCTAACACAGAGAGGAAAACCCTGCAAAACAGAAAAGAAGTGTTTGTTGGAGACCTTGTTTTACTGCATAGCTCAAATACCTGAAAATACTTAGGAAAAAAAGTGTTCTTACTTTAAAAGAAAGACCTGCAGATTATCCATCAAGACTCAGGGAAAACTAATTAATGCATGTAATTCTTCGTCAAGTCCCTGAGCATTTTCCAAGGAAATCTACAGACACACATTATGTCTTTTTAATGTAGTCAAGTCATGAAAATGGGGAATACTTCAGGTCTCAAGTCAGTAATCCCTGTCTTAACACATAAGCTGTCAGAATCAGGTTGTAGCTTGAGAACGTCATCTTTTGTATTTAATTTAAAAGTCCCAATTAAAGTTTCTCCCCTTCAGAATTTCTGAAAGGAAAAAGAAAAAAAAGTTTTAAAGTGGGACATGGGGATACCCTAAAAACAGAGGGAAAAAAGCACCGCTCCAAATTGCCTTCAGATCAAGTCATTATCCTAAGTCTCTTTGCTCAAGCTAAACCTGTGTTAATAGTGTGTTGGCAAGATCACCATCCCCTATGAAACCAGTCAGTCTCCACTTACACATCAGGGTGAGGAAAAAGGAGTGGGAAAAAAAACGAGCCTAGGAACGAGGTCAGATCTGGCTTAAGAAACCAAGAAACACCTGATTTTTTTTATCTTCCGTCTTGCTTTTCTTTTCTTGGGTGCTGCTTTGGAGAACATACACATGCTTATGTTATCCACACTTATGGCCTACACTGGGGACTCACAAAAATAAATGCAGGCTTAGTCAATTCAGAGAAGCAGAGGAAAGCTGAAGGCAATGTGTGAGGACTTTGGTAAGCTGAGATTCAACAGCGGGCTCGGTGGCAGAGCCAGACACAGCTGCTGAACAGGCAGATTTCATGGCTGGGCAGCAAGGGCTTCGGTTGGGGTTTGCACACAGTGGAGTGCAGGCGGGGGGGAAGCCCTGTGAATCACGATGGGCACTTTCCCAAGGGCTTCTTCAGAGATTTACAAGTCTAATCCTAATCATAGTTTACTGAAGCATGGCCACTAGCAGAGCTGCAGGCATGCCACCCCCTCCTGCTCCACCCTCGCAGCCCCCAGGCAGACATCCCAGCTCCTGGCCATCTCTTGCCCTATACACCCATGTCCTTGGGCTCCAACGCAGAGCTCAAATCCACCTCCACTGTCTGGGACCCAGCCCCAATCCTCACCTTTGGGAACAGGGAGCTGCCCACACATCCCGTTCACCACCAGCCGTGACCCATCTCCACAGTCTGCAAGTAGGGCTTCTACTGGAAACGCCAAGTAAAATTTACCCTCATTTTGCACATGGTGGAAGTCTCATCATTGGATCCACCAGTTAGCATGCTGGTGGACCTCTCTGAGGTGCTCATGATGCTTTGACAGGCCTTAACCTTGCTGCCGCCCTCTCCTCAGCATGCCAGCTTGCCCAGAGCTGCTTAACTCTCAGGAGATAATTCAGTGCCATGCAAAAGTGGGGACAGAGAAAAATATGAGCTCAGGTCCACTGGTTTACGCAAAGAAAGGCTGACAGTGATGGGGTGACCTGCACAAGGGGCCCAGCCTGGACCATGGGAGGCAAGAGGAGGAGGAGAAGTCCAAACCAGCACCAGCACATCTACAGGGGAGGGAGGGATGGTGCTGGGACGAAATCTCTGCAGCTTCAGCCACAAACTCATCTCCATTGGCACATTTCTGGGTGGGGAGGAAATATTGGTACAAAACATGCTGGTCAGAAAAAAATCACCCCAAGAATTTGGGCAGGCTAGGCAGAGTATAGAAATAATTTTCTCTGAAAACCCTATCGATGTCATTGATAGAATAAATTGCTGTCATTTAATAGCTTGCTCAGCCCTCCAGATTGTTGCTGACAATTTTGGTTTTTTCGGCAGAATTAGTCATGCCATAAATTGCCACACTTGAAATGAGAATCTCAATCTCCAGATTATTATCCATCTAATTAAAACAAGCCTAAGTATTTCATACTATATGTATGGTATGGTGTTCATGTGCCAAACATCAAGATACAGAGTGCTTTGGAGCTTATATTGACGTCAGTTTTTTGCTTCAGTCAACATTTACCTTTTAGGTCAATACATTTTTATGTTTGCCATAACAGAAGCTAGAATCAACATGCTTGCGCCTGTAATTATTTCACTTAACTCTTTCAGTGTTTGAAAAAAACATTTGTAAGGAAAAGGGAAAACTAAATGCAAGCGTGCAGTGCCTTTGCCTGGCCTTTCTCTCAGTTAAATCCAGAAAAATGCTATTGCAGGGCTGTTATCTGGAAGAATCGCCTTGCTCTTTGCCAGCGCTGGCACAAAATGTATAACGACATTGCCAGTAATATTAAATACCAGTAATAGCCCACCTGAATAGCCGGGAGACAAACATTCAGTTATTAAAAGTGATGGTACAGAATTGCCTCATTAAGCCCGGTAGCTCGCTGTTTACAATGGGTTAGTGCCAAAAGAACAACACAGTTTTACAGCTTTTATTGCTATTGTCTCAGTGCATTGAAAAAGGAGCCTGTTTTCAGATAACCTACGAAAAAAAAGAAACGATTTCAATGAACGTGAGGTATTTGACATCTGTGACCATCATTTGCTTCAGCCCTGCTGAGATAAGTAGGAGAATGAGTATTTATCCGTTTGGTTTATACAAGAAGTAAGCAAACTGTTTGCTTTCATTTACCACGCTCCACTAGCCAGTGTTACGCACACCAGCCTGAACACTGGTGGAGAAAACACCATCTGCCCGGGGATGGATGATCCCTGCCGTGTCTGCCGCAGAGGCTGGCCGCAGGTAAACTACAACCACGGGGAGGGATGGCTCCCTCAGCACCACCATTCCAGGGAACAATTTTGTGTCCCCAGACATTCAAGCTTAAAACAGGCTCAGGATGAGAAGAGTACATAGAAATGGTATAAAACATGCAGGCACAAAACCACCTGTACCTTGCCAAAAAAATACGCACATGGTAGGTATGTTGGCAAACTTTCCCCCTTGCTTTCTTTCTCATATGTATATGTATATATGCATATATATGTGTATATATACATATATATGTGTGTCTATATATCTTTTTTCTGTTTTCTGGGCCACAAGTCTTCCCTGCAAGCCTAGAATTGCCAAAAATCCCTTTCACTGGCCTTGCTCCAAATTGTTGACAGTACCAACAGCTGTTCTGCTCCAGCAATAACAGGGAAGCGAGGAAAGGCATGCTGTATGTACGGGGGGGGAAGGAAAAGCAAGGAGGAGGTTTTACCCTTCACAGGTAAAGCACACCGTCATGGAGGTGCGGTACCCTCTATGGGGTGTAACCAGGAGGTTCTGGGCATCTCCCTAAGGCAGGATGTCTCCGTTCCCAGGGTGGGAACTCTATCCCCAGTTTCTCTCCAGGATGTGGACAAGGGGTGTTTCTGTGTCTGCTCATGTCCAGGGCAGAGCCCTGATACAGATACTGGGTCTTCTCAAGTGCGGCACCAGTTCTGCAGCTCCCTGCACTCATCCCCATCCCAATTACAGCTCCTCAAAGGAGATTGGAGGAGGAAGGTCAGTGTGCTCCATTGCACTCTGGAAAAAAAGATTAAAAAAACATGCAAAATTGGCTGTTAGTGCATGAAAGACAAACACTATTTCCCCCACTTTCCAGTAACTCACGACCTTAATAGCAGAAGACAGATAATTAATAGCATGGCTTCCGTGTTAAATCACATTGGGGGCTATGGCTTAAACCCACTTTAAAGAAATGAGGCCAATCATTTTATGAGGCATGGGAATTGTTAAATTGGGCTATCCCTTCTGCTTCATACAATTGCATGAAGACTGATATTGCGGAGTGGTTTTTAATGAAGGCCTTATATAGCTCTAGGTCAGGACATTTGCATTTGTGAAGATTACATTGAAAGCACAAGAAGCACAAGAGCATGAACAAACAGCAGTGTTTTCATCTTAAAAAAAAAACACACTACCACACACAAAAAAAAAAA